>CM065593.1:294897071-295187294 GCA_033119425.1 Bufotes viridis | reverse complement strand
ATATGTATATTTTTAAAATTTTTTAACTTATTCCCCTTTTTAAAAAAACTAAACTAACTAAATCTCCCCAAGGTGGTCATAGCCCTGGCCACTAGATGGAGCCAACACAGAGCACAGAGCCATGGACTGCACTGCCGGCAGTCGCCACCAGAGGGAGCCTGCACTGTCCATCGCTGCCCCATGGACCGTATCGGCTCCAGCGGCCACCAGGGGGAGCCCACACAGGAAAGCCCAGGTAAGCGCGCCGCAAAGATGACATGGGGCCAGTGAGGGCATAAGGGGGGGGGGGAGGGCTGACAAGGACCCTGCCTAACTAGCGGCACAGCAGCCCGTGCCAGACATTAAGGGGTAAGAAATTCGAATCGGGATCACGCTGACCCCTGCAACCTACGATTCGTGCCACGTGGGAGCCGAAGCTGCCTGGCAGACGCTCCGGTGCAGTGTGGCTCCCCCTTAATAAGGGAGCCGGCACTGCCGGCTCATGAAATCGAGACTGCAAGTGTGGTAGTCACTTACCTGATCCAGTAGCTGTGGTAGTAGTGTTTGCGAGGCGCCGAAAACGAACTTCTAGGAGTTTGAACAGAAGCAATCCTCACGCACGAAACGAGGCCAGAGTTGACACGTCGTTCATTGAAGGAGGGGCAGAAGCGCCATGATATAGGCCATCGTGCCCCTCCCACAAATACAGGCCAATGAATCGGCCTTACCACATATCACCCCCGTGGTGTTGCAATTTATATAAGATTTGATAGGAAAGGTCAGAGTATGATCAGCACTTTGGAAAGTTTTTGTCACTGTTATAAAGTTACATTTCTTACAAGGAAAATGTCCACATTTCGTAAAACCCTGATATTGGATCCACATTGTAGAAGTTTTGTTATTTCTAGAGGTCGAATATAAGGAAGGAGACAAGGAGTTCGCCAAGGTCGGGGCTTTCCTAGAGACTATCCTACAACCTTGTTATAAATAGAGTTGAGCGAACAACTGGATGTTCGAGAAGTTCGGCCGAACTTCCCGAAAATGTTCGGGTTCGGGATCCGAACTCAACCCGAACTTCACGCCGAACCCTATTATAGTCAATGGGGACCCGAACTTTTGGGCACTTAAATGGCTGTAAAATAGCCCTGGAAAGGGCTAGAGGGCTGCAAAAGACAGCAAAATGTAGGTAAATGCCCTGCAAACATATGTGAATAGGGAGATTACTTAAAATAAAATACAGAAAAATAAGAAAAATAAACATTCTAAACTTGAGCCCAAGTGAGTGACAATGGCACCTGTCACCCAGCAAACAGAGGATGTGGCAGCAACGCCACCACATCTGTCATTGTCACCAAGCATCTCCACCAAATCCCATGGAAGTGTTCAGCTATCAGCTGTCCATCTCCCAAACACTGGAGAGTAAAAGAAATAGAAAGAGGAAGTACCCCACTACCCATGGCTCTGAATGCCATATTTCAAACTTCCTGGTCCTTTGAAATGCTGTAATTCTGTCTGGTGGACAGTTTTAGAAACCTTATGACTGTGGCTATCCCACAGTATGTGTATCCCAGCCGACGCTACTTTGGCAGGCGAGCCATCCCTTCACTGCACAACCAAGTGGCGGACAAAATCAAGTGTGCACTGCACAAAGCTATCTCTGGCAACGTCCACATAACCAACAACACAGTGGGTAAATGTAGCGGCTGGCCCAAAGGCGGATAGCATTTTTGTGAATGTCCTTCCGTCTCTGAGGATTGCTGCGCATTTCTCTTTGTATCCTATTACCTCCTCCTCCTACTCGGCTTCCTCCTCCTCTACCTCCTCCTCATCCACTCAGTGTAACACCTTCATCACCCACAGCAGCACAGCCAGGGGGAAACGACAGCAGGTTGTTTTAAAACTTGTGTGTTTGTGGGACAAACCCCGCACTGCGCAGGAGTTGTGGATAGGCATGGAACAACAGACCGACCATTGGTTGGTGCCACTGAGCCTCCAGCCCGGCCTGGTGTTGTGCGCCAATGGCTGCCACATGTGCTGAATTTGAGGTGCAGAAATTCCTAAACACCAGACAGTGAAAATCAATTCAGTTAATCGAACACACAAAACACTCACACACCCCCTTTCACTCAAACCATTAACAAACTATTTACACATTTTCTTAAAAATATATTAAAATAACTATAATGCAGCTAAACTTACTATATAAACAAACAAAACTATATACACGCCTTATCCTTAACTTAAGGCCAGTGACATCCAAGTGGCTCGAAGGGTGAGTCAACTTTGGGTCATCAAATTGGGCACATGTCCCGAGGTTGCCCTTTACTCCTTGGAGATGCTGGCCTACCCTGCAGCCACTGTATTGTCTGAACGTGTGTTTAGCATGACTGGTGGCATTATCACAGACAAGCGCAGCCGCCTGTCCGCAGACAATGTGGGCCAGCTTTTGTTTTTTAAAAAGAACCAGGCATGGATCCCACAGGACTTGTTTGTACCTTATGCAGAATAGACATGTATACTGGCCTCACCCAACCACTGTTATACTACCGTGCACTTACACTTTGTTTTATTTTTTATATTTTCCCAATGTTTTGGGGTCTACAACTATTTTTTAAAAAAAAATAAAAAACCTGTTATTGGCGACTACCTTTGGCTTCACAGCCCAAAAAGGCTTTATTTCATGCAAGAATGTAACCGCTAATTGTAAGTTCCCTGTCAGTTATGCAGTGCAGGGGTTTGTACCTAGCAAAAATGGTAATATTTCACCCAACAATTTAAAAACTATCCTTTGCCGGACAGTATTAAACTTGGCCAGCCACAGCTGGAACCCCTGATTAACGGTATTGCTATTTTGGCAATTGAATTTCACGCCAGAACCAAATCTTTCCTTTGCCGGACACTATAAGACTTGGCCAGCCACTGCTGGGACACCAGATTTAGGGGATTGCTATTTTGGCAATATAATTTCACCCCAGAACAAAATCTACCCTTTGCCGGACACTATTAAACCTGGCCAGCCACAGCTGAAACCACTGATTTACGGTATTGCTATTTTGGCAATTGAATTTCACCCCAGAAAATAATATATAGTTTGCCGGACAGTATTAAACTTGGCCAGCCACTGCTGGGACACTAGATTTAGGGGATTGCTATTTTGGCAATATAATTTCATCCCAGAACAAAATCTACCCTTTGCCGGACACTATTAAACTTGGCCAGCCACAGCTGAAACCACTGATTTATGGTATTGCTATTTTGGCAATTGAATTTCACCCCAGAAAATTATCTATCCTTTGCCGGACACTATTAAACTTGGCCAGCCACTGCTGGGACACCAGATTTACGGTATTGCTATTTTGGCAATTGAATTTCATCCCAGAAATTATCTATCCTTTGCCGGACACTATTAAACTTGGCCAGCCACTGCTGGGACACCAGATTTACGGTATTCCTATTTTGGCAATTGAATTTCACCCCAGAACAAAATATATCCTTTGCTGGACACTATTAAACTTTGCCAGCCACAGCTAAAACCACTGATATACGGTATTGCTATTTTGCCAATTGAATTTCACCACAGAACAAAATATATCTTTTGCCGGACACTATTAAACTTGGCCAGCCACTTCTGGGACACCAGATTTACGGTATTGCTATTTTGGCAATTGAATTTCACCACAGAAAACTATTTATCCGTTGCCGGACACTATTAAACTTGGCCAGCCACTGCTGGGACACCAGATTTACGATATTGCTATTTTGGCAATTGAATTTCACCACAGAAAATTATCTACCTTTTGCCGGACACTATTAAGCTTGGCCAGCCACTGCTGGGACACCAGATTTACGGTATTCCTACTTTGGCAATTGAATTTCACCCCAGAACAAAATATATCTTTTGCCGGACACTATTAAACTTTGCCAGCCACAGCTAAAACCACAGATTTAGGGGATTGCTATTTTGGCTATTGAATTTCACCCAGAATAAAATATATCCTTTGTCAGACACTATTAACTTGGCCAGCCACTGCTTGGACACCAGATTTAGGGGATTGCTATTTTGGCAATTGAATTTTACCCCAGAAAAAAATCTATCCTTTGTCAGACAGCAAACAGTATTACACTTGGCTAGCCATAGCTGGAACACCAGATTTAGGGGATTACTATTTTGGCAATTGAATTTAACCCCTCAATAAAATATAGAAATTTCTATGCTGAGTTTCTAGGGGTGACAATAAGCACAGCCAAGCCCCTAATGTAGGATATAGCAAAAAAAAAAACTAGGATTGATGGATTGATGGACTTGGTGGCAGCTTGTGCTGGTGCACCTCAAGACACAAAATGGCCGCCGATCACCCCAGAAAAAAGTGACAGAAAAACTCTCTGTACAGCCTAAAAACCAGTGAACAATTAACTAGCAGACGTTGAATGATTCACAGCTGTAGATCGATCACTTCATTAGGTGTTTTTACTGAGTTTTCCCTGCCTAATCTCGCCCTCACAGCAGCTGCGTCCTATCCCTGCACTAATCAGAGCAGAGTGACGTGCGGTGCTACGTGACTCCAGCTTAAATAGAGGCTGGGTCACATGCTGCACTTGGTCAATCACAGCCATGCTATTAGTAGTCATGGCTGTGATGGCTTCTTAGGGCAAGAATTGAAACACTAGCTCATTGGCTGCTGTGCAGCCCTTCAGAAAGCAGGAAGAAATCGCCGAACAACGAACCCAAACCCAAACTTTTTTGAAAATGTTCGGGTCCGGGTCCATGTCCTGAACACCCCAAAATTGGGTACGAACTCGAACTATACAGTTCGGGTTCGCTATTCCCTAGTTATAAAACATTATATAAAATTTCATCATCGTATAAAATAGGTAGACAACTTGATAATATTTAGTATCTTATCAAAATGTCGACTATACGTTTAAACCAAGGTTGGTAGATCTTGTTTTTTTGCCCTTTCTTTGTTCTCCTTGTCTCAGTCCTTCAAACGTGGATTTTTAATCACACTAACCCTTTTTTATTTTTGTTTATATTATTGTTGTTTTTTTGTTGTTGAGCATCCAAGTTATTGGTTTCTTTCCAATTTTTTCGGAATCAAATAACTCATATCCTCGTTTTCTGGACACTATATTAATGCCTCTCCATAATATCCATAATGGAAATCCCTTTTTTAAATCTGGTTGATATGGTCCCACACCCCTTTGAAAATCTATCTCTGAGCTGCAATTTCTCTGTGCGTGCATGAGTTCCCCCACAGGTATGCCCCTTATAACATGTATTGGGTGATGGCTGTTAGCATGTAGTATAGAATTACCAGCCACCTCTTTCTTGTAGGTTTTAGTGAAACCACTTCACCTGGAGTACCGCTCAATTTTAGATCCAGATAACAAATACTATGTATTTCCACCATACAGGTGAAGCGCAAGTTGTATGCATTATCATTAGTTTTTAAAGTCTGGTATGTCAGATACATCGCTGCCCCATACAAGGAGCAGGTCGTCGATGTACCTGTCATACCAGACCAAACTAGATCCAAACGGACAATCCAGGCCATAAATGTACCTTTCCTCCCAATACGCCATAGTGAGGTTTGCCAATGAGGGCGAAAATTTCGCCCCCATTGATACGCCTCGTATCTGCAGTTAGAAAACATTATCAAACATGAAACAGTTATGCGTAAGAAGAAAAGCCGCAACCTCGCACACAATCGATGAAACCATCTGAATGGCCTGTGTATTTATGGAGGTGGGATCCCATTGCCAAATGGGCTACCCTGTGGGGGATAGAAGGTTACAGCAACGTCCACTGCTACCCACCTATATTCTGGTTCCCATACAAAATGATACATTGCACGTAAAAAATCTCCTGTATCCTTTATGTATCCAGGTATTCTTTTTACCATGGGTTGTAGCACATTATCCAACCAATTGCCTAGTTGTTCAGTCAATGACCCTATGCTTGTGAACTTTGGGCAGGGCATGCATAATTGGAGTAATGGGTGCATTCACACACAGAAAGCGGTACTGCGTATCATTAAAAAAAAACTGTGTAATACCTTTATGAATCAGATCATTGTATTCACCTGTATATTTCATCAACGTGTCTCTCTCCAACTTTCTGTATGTGGATATATAATTTAAAAGAATAACAATCTGTTCCCAATACATGCTCCTGTCCATCACAATGATAAATCTTCCTTTATCCGCCACCTTGATGAACACCTTATCCATAGACTCTAGCTCCGTCAACGCTTGTTTTTGGGAGTTACTAAGATTGCCATTAAATTTAGCAGCAACTATTTCAGTGTGTAGCCCCTTTAACTCCTTTTCCAAGACATCCTGGAAAGTGTCCATACTTGTTGTTCGGGAGACCAATGGATAAAAATATGGGTTTGAGTTCTAAACTCCGACTTTACCCCCATTAACTCCTTAATGTTCGATTCCTGTTGGAGTTCAGAGATGCAAAGGAGAAACACTTGTTCCTTGTATAACAAATATTTATACATATTCTTAGGTGTCAACTCCCTTGTCTCATGTGAACATTCTACCTTACCAGGAATGTCATGGAAGTGTCTAGATATTGTAAGACTTCTGAAAAATTCATTAACATCTAGTATGGTGGTAGAAAAATCTAAATTGACCGAGGGTACGAAATTCAAACCTAAAGACAACACCTTCACCTCTTTCTTAGTTAATTTAACACATCTAGTTCACTGGAACTTAAATCTGTCCCATTTATTTTCTCTGCAAACGAGTAGACAGATGAGATTTTCCTATGCTTCTGTCCTGCACGTCTTCGCTGTTTTTCCACGATCAGATTTTTCTTTATCTTTATTTTTATTTATTTTGTAATATGATTTTTTATTAATGTCTCTTGCACTTTCACCTGCAAACTCATTCTCCTCACTTTTAGGATCCTGCATCACTTCAGAATGGTCAGTAGTATCCAAGTCAGATGAAAAGCTGACTCTCACCATTTTAGATTGCAATTTCTATAATTTTTTATTTTTATTTTTCAAAATGGATTTAGGAGTAGAGTTGAGCGAACACCTGGATGTTCGGGTTCGAGAAGTTCGGCTGAACTTCCCGAAAATGTTCGGGTTCGGGATCCGAACTTGAACCGAACTTCACCCTGAACCCCATTGAAGTCAATGGGGACCCGGACTTTTGGTCACTAAAAAGGCTGTAAAATAGCCCAGGAAAGGGCTAGAGGGCTGCAAAAGGCAGCAAAATGTAAATAAATCCCCTGCAAACAAATAAGGAAATGAATTAAAATAAAAAAAATAACAAAAAATCAACCAATATCAATTGAAGAGAGGTCCCATAGCAGAGAATCAGGCTTCATGTTACCCACCAATGGAGAAGGCCACCTTTACTTGTTTAGGCCCCAGCACCCGGAATGAGGAGAGAGGTCCCATAGCAGAGAATAAGGCTTCATGTCACCCACCCCTGGAACAGGCCACTTTCAGATATTTAGGCCCCGGCACCAAGACAGAGGAGAGAGGGCGCATAGCAGAGAATCAGGCTTCATGTCACCCACCAATGGAACAGGCCACTTTCAGATATTTAGGCCCCGTCACTAAGACAGAGGAGAGAGCTCGCATAGTAGAGAATAAGGCGTTATGTCACCCACCATTGGAACAGGCCACTTTATGATATTTAGGCCCCTGGCACCAAGACGGAGGAGAGGTTAATTCAACTTTGGGTTGTCCTGCAATATAATGGTAAAATTTTAAAAAGAGGATTGAATGAAGAAGTGCCCTGGAGTCCAAGAATATATGGTTAAGGGAGGTAGTTATAAATGTCTAATCTGCACAAGGGATGAACAGGTCCTTTGGGATCCATGCCTGGTTCATTTTTATGAACGCCAGCTTGTCCACATTGGCTGTGGACAGGTGGCTGCGTTTGTCTGTAATGACGCCCCTGCAGTGCTGAATACACGCTCAGACAAAACGCTGGCCGCCGTGCAGGCCAGCACCTCCAAGGCATAAAAGGCTAGCTCTAGCCACGTGGACAATTTGGAGACCCAGAAGTTGAATGGGGCCGAACCATCAGTCAGTACGTGGAGGGTGTGCACACGTACAGTTCCACCATGTTAGTGAAATGCTGCCTCCTGCTAACACGATCCGTATCAGGTGGTTGTGCAGTAAGCTGTGGCGTGGTAACAAAACTTTTCCACATCTCTGCCATGCTAACCCTGCCCTCAGAGGAGCTGGCCGTGACACAGCTGCATTGGCAACCTCTCGCTCCCCCTCTGCCTTCGCATTGGGCTTCCACTTGTTCCCCTGTGACATTTGGGAATGCTCTCAGTAGCGCGTCTACCAATGTGCGCTTGTACTCGCGCATCTTCCTATCACGCTCCAGTAAAGGAAGTAAGGTGGGCACATTGTCTTTGTAGCGGGGATCCAGCAGGGTGGCAACCCAGTATTCGACACGTTAAAATGTGGGCAACTCTGCTGTAGTTGCACAGGCACTGCAGCATGTAATCAGCTCATGTGTGCCAGGCTGCCCAGAGGTAAGGAGAAGCTGTTCTCTGTGGGAGGCGTATCATCATTGTCCTCCGTTTGCCCCAGCCACGCACCAGTGATGGGCCCTTACTAGAGGTTTTCCTCATTGTTACCGTTCACCACAATAAGAAAAAAAATATTTGGCCCAGTGTATTGAATTCAAATTCAGGCCTTTTTTTTACAGGCACCAAACACTATCTGGCTATCTATTTATGTACCGTATTACACTAATCCATTCACAGCAGTAACCACAGATTTAGGGGAATATCAATTGTAGGCCTAGTATTTAGGCCCTGAATGAAAGGTATTCTTTTACGGACAGATTTACATTTGGAGATGCACAGTAGCGTGTGAAAAAATATATAGGATTATGCTTTCAGCACTTGTATTTTAACACTTTGTGTAATATACCGTTTAACGGAAAGAAATACACTTAGAGATGCAAAACAGTGAGTGCAAATGTAGAGGATTATGCTATATTTTAACACTTACTGTAATGTACCCTTTAACGGAAAGAAATACAATTGGAGATGCACGCTGTGTGTAAAATACCCTTTTACGGACAGATTTACACGTGGCCTGCAACAGCTGGAACACTTGAATTTCACCCCAGAACAAAATATATCCTTTGACTGGTACAATTAAACTACTTGTCCAGCCACAAGTAGAACACCAGATTTACGGTATTTCTATTTTTGCAACTGAATTTCACCCCAGAAAATAATATATCCTTTGACGGACACTATGAAACTTGTCCAGTCACAGCTGGAACACCAAATTTACGGTATTTCTATTTTTGCATCTGAATTTCACCCCAGAAAATAATATATCCTTTGACGGACACTATGAAACTTGTCCAGTCACAGCTGGAACACCAAATTTACGGTGTTTCTATTTTTGCAACTGAATTTCACCCCAGAAAATAATATATCCTTTGACGGACACTATGAAACTTGTCCGGTCACAGCTGGAACACCAGATTTACGGTATTTCTATTTTGCAACTGAATTTCACCCAGAAAATAATATATCCTTTGGACGGACACTGTGAAACTTGTCCAGTCACAGGTGGTACACCAGATTTACGGTATTTCTATTTTTGCAACTAAGTTTCATCCCAGAAAATAATATATCCTTTGACGGACACTATGAAACTTGTCCAGTCACAGTTGGAACACCAGATTTACGGTATTTCTATATTTGCAGCTGAATTTCACCCCAGAAAATAATATATCCTTTGACGGACAATATGAAACTTGTCCAGTCACAGCTGGAACACCAGATTTACAGTATTTCTATTTTTGCAACTGAATTTCACCCCAGAAAATAATATATCCTTTGACGGACACTATGAAACTTATCCTGCCACAGCTGGAACACCAGATTTAGGGGATTGCTATTTTTTTAAGTGAATTTCACCTCTCAATAAAATATAGAAAATTCTATCCTGAGTTTCTACGGGTGACAATAAGCACAGCCAAGCCACTGATGTAGGATATAGCAAAAAAAAAAAAAAAACTATTGATGGATTAATGGACTTGGTTGCAGCTTGTGCTGGCGCACCACAAGACACAAAATGGCCGCCGATCACCCCAGAAAAAAGTGACAGAAAAATGCTGTGGGCAGCCTGAAAACAGTGAGCAATTAAGTCGCAGAAGTTGAATGATTCACAGCTGTAGATCGATCACTTCATGAAGTGTATTTGTTGAGCTAATCCCTGCCTAATCTCACCCTAACAGCAGCTGCATCCTATCCCTACACTAATCAGAGCAGAGTGACTTGCGGCGCAACGTGACTCCAGCCTAAATAGAGGCTGGGTCACATGCTGCACTTGGCCAATCACAGCCATGCCAATAGTAGGCATGGCTGTGATGGCCTCTTGGGGCAAGTAGTACGATGCTTGTTGATTGGCTGCTTTGCAGGCTTTCAAAATGCGCCATTGAAATCGACGAACAACGAACCTGAACTTTTATGTAAATGTTCGGGTTCGGGTCAGTGTCACGAACACCCCAAAATTCAGTTCGGGTTCGCTCATCCCTATTTAGGAGTAGAACACAGGTTCTCTCTTCTTCCCCATTCATACACCGAACCCGTCAAACCCGAACTTCCAGGTGTCTGCTCATCTCTACTCCCTAGCACCTGCATACACGCCTGTCCCTGAACAAAGTACGATACTAAATGTCTGAATCTAAGATGGCCGTCGTATTTATAGGGCTGTGACATCACCGGGCTGGCTGCTTATTGGCTGAATGCATGGCATTATGGGTCATCCCGCCTTCCCAGAGTTCCTTGCCCCATATCCCCACATGAGTAGACGCCATTTTAGCTGCCATGTTAGTAAAAATTACGATTCGTTACCACGAAGCCTGAGGAAATTTGCATTCGTTGTGAATCTAATTTTTCTATCCAGAAAAATCTATCCAGAGGATAGATAATCTGTTTCAAAGAACTGCAGAACCCCTTTAAGCCAGAGTACCCAAACTTGGCACCGTGGGTCACTGGGTGACTGGGATAAAAATTTATAAACAGCGGGCGGAGTCTACAATGGCCAATCAAATTTCATCCATTTGTTTAAATAGGAAAATTTAAAACTGCCACTGCTCTTAAATGCTGCCATTCTCACATTATTGATGTCATGGACCTCAAATCACAAATGTGGTCATTGGGTGTTTCCACTGCAAGGTTATAAAAAGTAGGCGGAGCCACTAACAACCAATCAAAATTCTTATTCATTGATTTTCAATTGAAAAAATAAAACTGCTGCCATTTTTACACGTTAAATGCAATAATTCCCAAACATTAAAGTTTTAGTCTATAACACAAGAGAGTGAATCTGGATCACACATCCTCAGTACTATGCTTTTTATATAACGACTGTCCTTCAGCATAATTACATGGCATCTCAGTCCAATTTGTAATACATTCCATGCTGTGCATAAATGAGGCATTAGTATACAGTTTGATCAAAGAGTATAGGTCCACTTACCGTGACAAGGTTGCCTCTACAAGTGGGGACCTACTCTAATTTTATGCCGCAGCAATGCGCGGCGACCACCGGCGCCCCAGCACCGCACCAGCAGCAGACAGCGGGACCCAGTAGCCACACAACACCCTCACTGTGCAGCAAAGCCACCTTGGCTCTGGGACCCACCAGCACAGCACTGAGGCAGCAATGGCAGACACGCAGTACTGCACCATGTGAACGAGTGCAAAGAGTTCACCCAGTGACAACCCTCAGGAAATCCATCTGAGAGATAGTAAGAATTTATAGACCCTTTGCAGACTCAGGCTAATTAAAAACACCTAGTCCAAATGGGGAGGAGTGTTGATACCAGAAGGGGAAAAAAGAAAATAGATTCTAACAATATATAACACAAGAGAGTGAATCTGGATCGCACATTCTCAGTACTATGCTTTTGATATAACGACTGTCCTTCAGCATAATTACATGGTATCTCAGCCCAAATTGTAATACATTCTATGCTGTGCATAAATGAGGCATTAGTATACAGTTTGATCAAAGAGCATAGGCCCGCTTACCGCAACAAGGTTGCCTCTACAAGTGGAGACCTACTCTAATTTTATGGCGCAGCAATGCGTGGCGACCACAGGCGCCCCAGCACCGCACCAGCAGCAGACAGCGGGACATGGTGCAGAACTGCGTGGCTGCCATTGCTGCCTTGGTGCTGTACTGGTGGGGCCCAGAGTCAAGGTGGCTTTGCTGAACAGTGGGGATGCTGTGTGGCTCCTGGGTCCCACTGTCTGCTGGTGCGTTGCTGGGTGCACTGCTGCGCCATAAAATTAGAGTATGTCTTCACTTGTAGAGGCCTATGCTCTTTGATCAAACTGTATAGTAATGCCTCATTTATGCACAGCTTAGAATGTATTACAAATTGGTCTTAGATGCCATGTAATTATGCTGAAGGACAGTCGTTACATCAAAAGCATAGTACTGAGGATGTGCGATCCAAATTCACTCTCTTGTGTTATAAATTAAAGTGTTAGTCACTGGGTGATTGTGGTTCACAATTAGGGGGAAAAAAGGGGCGGTTCAAAAACAGCCAATCAGATTTCAGCAATTGACCTTTATCAAAAAAAGATAAACTGCTGCTATTATCACAGTTTAAATGCCAAGGGTTCCAAACTTAGCACAATTACTCACTGGGTGACTGCAGTAAAATTTTGGAAAAGTGGGTGGAGTCTTAAACAGACAATCAGATTTCACCTATTGACTTCATTTTAAAACTTTCAAATACTGCCATTCTCACAGTTTTGAAACCAGAGGCTTCAAACTTGGCACAGACCATGACTGGGTGAATGGGGTTAAAATTTGGAAAACTGGGCGGAGCTTAAAAGAGCCAATTAAATATTACCTAGTGCTATTCAATGGGAATATTTCAATTGTTGCCATTCTTACACTGTTAATGGCAGGGTCTTCAAACTTAGCACATTGGGTCTTCAAACTTAGCAATGTGGTCATTGTTAACGCAAAGTTAGAAAAAGTGGGTGGAGCCACCAACAACCAATAAAATGTCTCTCATTGATTTTCGATAGAGTGCTACACCTCCCATAGTTTTAGTTCAAGCCAACATCCTGTGGTTTCTTCAGAAACGACACCATCTAGATGCTTGTTATTTTATTACAATTTCTGTTACTGCTGGGGTGATGGAAATGCTAACAGTTACACATTTTTTACATTATCTTCTTGTCTGCTGTGCCTGGGAGTAAAGAAATTGGGCATGTCAAATTATTATATAATACACCAATTGGCAAAAAAAAATAGCATACCAAGTATGAATGAAACATTACCAAAATAAACATTTTATGTGTGAATGAAATAATGTAAGTGATTACAGTATTAGAGCGAAAAGGATACGTTTATTGGGATACAAGGTGAGATATGCATGGGCATGGAGGCAAACAGGTTCTGTATGTTAACCTGCAGCACATTTGACCACAGATGTTACAGCAGGACCTGTAGCTCCTGCACATTTATAGGTTGCCAAAGCTGATGTTACAGCAGGTCCCATAAATCATCCAGGAAGGCTAAGGAAGTGTTGCAATCTGTTAAAGACAATCCTGGGAAAATCTGCTAAGTGTGGATGAGCAAGATCCTATTGAAAAATGCCAGTTGGAATCCCTCCTTGACATTGACATTTCTTTCTTGGTGCACTTTTTCGTTTTTACAATAAGCATATTATTATTTAGTATTATAATTCCTGGCAAAGTGTTGATCGTTAGGTGCTCCCCATAATATTTACTATTTCTGTGTTATACAAGGCAAATCTGATTATGAAAAAATTAAATAAGATCAATAATAAAAAAGAATCTCAATAGGACAAAATATGCTAATATTATGATTATGAACTATTTTGCATACACTATAGAAAAATACTGTACAAAAATACTGTACTTTTGGGAAATATAAATTAGTTTATATGTTTAAAAGATGATGGGCATGAAAAAAATAATCAGATCTAGTTGTAATATCTGGAGATTTCCTGACATTCACATTAGAATTTAGATAAGTTAATGTTTTGGAGCTTAGAACTGACCCATATGTCACTATGACACAGGTACTGTAACCAAGGCAAAATCTGCACTAAGCTCATATGTACTTCTTATTGTTGAGATATTTATTTATTATTATTTTTATTTTATTTTTTATTATTACTATTATTATTATTATTATTTTTTTTTTTTGGGGGTTAACACCATACCATGTCCTTCCACATAACAATAAAAATACTAATATGCTAGGACAAATAGGATTGAGTAGAAATAAGAATAAGAGTAGTAAAGTGCAAAAAAAACACAATTTATGAAATATTCATAATTCTAATTGTCTTCATTAAAATACATACAATAAAATATTTCAGGAAAATGCATTATTTTAATTTCAAAACATAAATCGGATATTCGTTGCCGTAGGAAGGAACTCCCGATCCCTTTTCATTTCATTTCTGCTAACCATCACATCTCCCAGTTACAATTTCAAGTCCTGGAACACGTTCCCCTAACGAGACGTGGAGGCGACCGGATAAAAGACTTAAGAACGCGAATCCTTTTGGATATTCGAACTTAAAACATTATCACCACATGGATTGAACAGAGACTTCGACTTCTGCGCTCTATAAAGCCGTGATGTCCCAGATAAGATCGTGCATTTATTAATAACATTAATTACAATAATATGGCTTCTAACTTCTATTGCCTCTTGTACTATGTAATTTGCAATGTCTTTACAAGACGGTCCTGGTTTATGAATGTTACTAATTGTTTCCTTTTTATTTTTATTTTCCACAGACCAAATGACTCAGATAGCATCCATGTAACCGAAGACAGGTAGTATGTTATCTTTAGTATAAATATGACTCATTGCGTCATGCCCGCATATGCGGCTACACAGATGTGCAGCATACTTAGCTGCACATGGGTGTAGGCTGCATATATACAATAGATAGTCCCATAGGACCTGTACAGCACATGTGTACATATGTAAGCGCTGATATGTGTGCACCCCTGCGTGTTGGCACACGTGCATGCATGTATGCGTGCGGGTATGCATATGGATGCACATGCGATGTTTCAATATACCTTCGCCTTGTTCCATAGCATTGGAATTCCAATAACCATGTATATAGGTACATCACATGCACAGAGACTATATATCTATACCACTACGTACATGACAATACAGTCAGCATGCTTCTAGGTTATTTGTAGGTAGTATTTGAGTATTATTATCAGTTGTACTACAGGCATATAAGTTTATGTGCCAATAATTCTGTAACTATAATGTGATTTTAGGCCATTATACATGCTATTAGCTTATATGCCTTTCTCTCTCTCCCCCTGCTGTCATCATACACTCATTGCTACTCCTACCCACCACTTCATACACTCCTGGCATCGACCCTCATTTGCCAGTAGTTCCCCGTTCCCTTTGATGCACGGGCCCTCTGGCGTCACTGACGCCGGTCATGTGCGCAATGGCGTCAGCGGGCGGACGCATGCGCTGTGCTCCCTACAATGGCGTCCAGGTGCCGCTTCTTGGCAGCAATAAAGCGCGCTCCTTATCAGGTCCCCTACGCCATCCAGGACCTTTTGACCTGCCAATCTAACTATGGTAAGCCTACTCTATGTCCACATATTTGACTGTATTCATGCTCCACTCGGTTTTGCGCTAAGTGACATGTGTTGTTACAAGCCGGACTTCCCCTTACAAACCACATTACATTTATCTTCCTATATGATATACATGGCTTTGGATAACTATACTTTTCTATAACTATATACACAGGTATTAGGAAGGGCTATACCTCAACAGATTGTTTACCAGCATACTTCTTACCGTGCTTTGCTTACCCTATCTTTATGTGATATGCCTATACATAAATAAGTCTCTATTTCAATATAATCTACCTGTACAGTATCAACAGATGAGATTATCTATTCTAGGAACTACCTTTCCTGATTCCGACTGAGTTCTGCTTTAGATTCCACCGCCCTTTGACATCATCTGTGCTACCAACTTTAATTTTGACATGTCTTAATCTTGAAATGTTGACATATTTTTATTATGAAAAGTGACCCGCCCTGGTATATGTTGAACCACCTATCTGATACATATATGTACTTTATTGTTACTCTAGGCCGTGATCAAGGTCCGGAAATAGGACCGAAACGTTGGCCACTTACTATATATAAAAACCTGGATGGATCTAAATATATGAATAAATTCGAAACTTAAACTCATAACTAATTTGAGTGCCGTGGTTTCTTCTATTGAATCCGTGATACCTCACTACCACTGAGCACCATCCGTACAGAGGAGTGCCGTCCAACAAAGATTGAATGCATTATTTTAAAGGTCTGGGAAAGAAAAGGACTCCAGTGTAAATATGTTGTGAATGTGCTTTATTCTGTGATGAGGGCAATTGAAATCTATTAAATATAATTGAGTTAAGAAATTAAAGACTTTGTCATCTAACATCTGAAATCAATCTCATTGAAGTATAAGTTACAAAATCCATTTATTTTTACATTATTCCAGATAAAGTGTTTAAGTAAAGTGAGTCAGGCACAAGTTTATGAATCATTTATGTATAGACAGAAAACTGCTAACATTATTTTTATGTAATTGCTTGAATATAATTTTGTGTTTTCCTCCTGCCATGAATATTTAACCATAAAACTAAAGTGATCAAGCACTTGGTTAAACTGGCAATCTCCTTTATTTCATTGAAGCATAAAATCACAGCAGTACAAAGAGTGACAGCACCCACTACAGGGTGACTTATGTGTTCTGAACACCTGGTGCGTTCTTAATCGTGGTAGATTAGATCTTGAAAAATCTAGCTATTTGATCCACAGCATCAGGTGAGATTGATTAAGCATTATAAGTGGGTGGTACGAACAAAAGTCAAGTAATAACATATTACAATTTGTATGTGGCACTGCATTGGCTGTAGGCAAATATATTAACCACTAGAATTAATCAAAATAAATATAAAAATGTATAAAACTAGCACACCATAAAGGAACATTTATGTTATATTTCAATAATGGAGCATAAGTTCCCTTCTTACGTTCAGCTCTTTGGGGTGTCTTGTATTCAAGTGAAATATCCAATATGCTTCCCTATCTAAAAGTCAGCATTTTAAATATCCTCCCTAGGCGATGTTACTATCCTTTCTACGATTTTTAGTTGATTGGTTATGATGTTGGATGAAATGTTTAGCTGCTCTGGAGATATTGAGATAATCGAGTTACTTAAATTTCTATATAATTAATAGGTTTCAAAATTCTTCTTATGAATTTGTGAGTGGTATTAACAAAACACAAAAACAAACTGAACATGGAATCATATCAACTACATTCTGTGAATTACATTTGATGTACTGATTAATTAAACAGTTACGAGTGTAATGTTCTGTATTTTTGAAGGACATTGTGTGTGATGTAAACACGTTTTACATGGATATGTGCTGCACTGGTAGAATGCTTTATGATAAAGCCAGGTTTTTCTTGTAGGGGTAGATAAAAAGAAGAGTGTCGCCTAACATGTGTGATCTCCTGACATCCATCCTACAACCTTCAGATAATATATATGCCATTTTGTCATCATCCATAAGGACAAGTAATAATTTATTCACCACACTTTTAATTTCTGAAAACTGTCTGCTATAGTAAAATACTAGGATTGGAATATTTTCACTTGCAGGCACTAATCATGGTATAGAAAGCTAGCATGTAGGATAGTATTTCCAGAAAAAATTGTATGCAATGTAGGTTAATAATATCGCCCACTATATCTAGGGTTGTGGCAAGAATTGCATAGTACCGTGTTAGCCAGAAACAACAATAACTAGACATTTTACATCAACAAAAGAAATGAAAACTAGATCCTGGCGGCGAGAGAACCATACATTAACATATTCAAATACAGAGCCAACCCCTGACATGGCCCCACTCCCATTGATCTGCCCCTCTTTCAACTCTGCAATTCTCCATGACTGTTGGACTGATAGCTGCATACTGCGTATACAGCTGGTTGTTGCCTTGGCACATGACTCCATCTTACTGTTACAACCATGCACAATTCCAAACTTGGCTGCTAGGCATGCCATTTAGTCCAGACCAGGGTCTATAGAACATTAAATGTATGACTTTTATTACACAAACAGCACTTTAACTTCAATGAGGGTTGTCCAATAGCTCTGCAGGAAAATTAAACACTTGTTCTAGGGTTCCCTTACAATTTTCAACTTATTGCTAGGGATTCAGCTTATCAGGGACCCTTCACACAAAATAACTTTGTCTAAACTATACAGCTCTACCAGATATTTTTCCCCCAACTTGAAGATGATGTTGTTATAATGAAGGTTCAAAGCTGCCACTGTCCCATGTCTATGTGCCTGTGTACTAAGTAGGACAATTTTTCATGTATATCTCCTTTGTTGAAGTACAGCAAGTGTTAACCTCCTCTTGCTCTGTGAACTTGAGACTGCTCACAATTGCACTATTGCTAATTAGCTGCTAATCTGCTTATAGCTATATTGCTGATCTCACCTCCTTGCCTGAGTAATTTGGTCTCTATTGAACTTACTAGGTCCCTTTACCTTGCTAAAGCTTGTAAAGAGTTATTATCTATTTGTCTGCCAGTGTACCAACTTCTGCCTGTTTTCTAGATACAGACCCACTGCCACCTGACCTGACCTGTGCCTGTTCACTGTACTGACCTGAGCTAACCTTTGAACAGTTTCTCAGACTTGCAAGAACTCTGCCCATGCTGATCTCAACTTGTTATTGTGTTCAAGTTTGCCTGCACGCTCATTGCCAGGCACCAGTATCTCTAACTCTGATGGGTCAGCAGCCAACCACACAAGAACTATTTCAAGAGGGTAAAATCGGGAAAAAAACAGCCTTTGAATGTAAAGGGTGAAAACCAGGGAGCCCGTGAGGATAACACCCACAAGATTAGCCAACCGGTTGTTTGGCATAGTGGGTCCACACTCACTGCCATTACAATATATGTATTGTAACACAGGTAAGCAAAACAAAATAATAGTCAGAATTAGGTGGCCTCACCATGTAGCAGTAGTGCAAACACAATAACAGAAGAAATAGTCCCATTATTAAAAGCAAAGGTTAAAACAAAGTCTACAAATATTGCAAAGTTAAATATTTAAAAAAACTGTTTAGTTTAAGTTGCTAAATAGCAAAATTCTCTTGTTCATGCAACAATTGTGGTAGTTTACAAAAAAAAAAAAATAGCATAAATTAACTCACCAAGCAAACATATTTGCCAATGGGAATCATCTCTTGTTTTGAAGTCTTCTGTAGTGGTGGCTTTCAGAGTTTATTCTGTCTTGTTCGCAGGTCTCCTCTGGTCTGAGCCATCTGTACTCCTGATAAAGCAAATGTGTGTGTAAACAGTAGAAACACTGTTCCTGCACCCTCCCCTTTCTCTGAACATTGTACAGCCCCTGGAATAGAGCAGTTTTGGATGTAAAACTTTTGCAATATTTGTGGATTTGGTTGTAATCTTGTTCTACAGTTAGATTTTAGTTTTAACCACTGGCCTACTGCTGCACGACTTTATACATTGCGGTAGTAGGCTCCCATCTGTAACCCAACTTATAAAAGCCAGCGGTTTCATTGTGATCTGCCGACGGCCCATGACTCTGCAGATAGCTATGACCACGCCGTCATTAGACAACTGGTCACAGGGAGATTTGTTGTTAACCGCAGGAGCAGTCAGGCAGAAATAGACGTTTGTAGCCCTGTGCTACAAGCGTCTATCAAAGTGTAACTTCTAAAAGCTGGCAGGGAGCCACCTGCTGGTTATAAAATGAACTGTCAGGCTGCAGGCTGAAAATTAACCTATTTCTGCCTTGACTGTGGCAGGAAATGATTAATTCACTTAGAAAAATAAGTAAATAAAATGAAAGAAAAAAAATTAAAAGTTATAGCAACTACGTACATACTAGATATGAGCGAATTGAAGTTGACAAAGTGGAATTCGATCTGAATTTCAGGAAAAATTAGAATCTCACTGAAACCAAAGTTCCTCACGCTTTGTGGCTGCTGCACGTGTTAGGACATGGAGCAAATAACTCTGGGAATGAAGGATCACCCACAATGCCATGCATGCAGCCAATCAGCAGCCAACCCCCGTGATGTCATAGCCCTATAAATAGCCTCAGACATCTTGGATTCTGCCATTTTCCAGTGTGCTTAGTGCAGGGAGAGATGTCAGCAGGCGCTAGGGACAGTGCTAGGAAAGACTTTATTGTGCTGTTCAGGGAAAGATAAGTCAAGGTGTAGGGAAAGGATAGGTAGACATAATCTAAACCATAAAAGGAGAATAGGGTGCAATAGCAGAGTGTATAGCCTGTGTAATAGGAGTGATTCTATTACACCTTGCTACAGTAATTGGGGATCCAAATTGGTGTTATACTGCTGCTTTTAGGTTGTTTGCACTATATGATACATCAGTAATTCCAGCAAACCTTGCTTGTTATTGGGGTGTATTAATAGAAAATATACGTACGTCCTATTAACCGTTCTGCGTTGATTTTACATAGTTTTACTTTTTGGGGGGTTTATTAATAGGAAAAAAAAGGGGAAAATATATGTCATAATTGCCGTACAGCGGTGAAATTACATTACACTACAGGCATTTACGGGGTGTATTAATAGAAAAGATATGTATGTCCTATTAGCCACCCTGCGTTTATTTTACATTGTTTTCCCTTTTGGGGGTGTATTAATAGGAGAAAAAAAAGGAAAAATATATGTCATAATTGCTGTTCTGCGGTGAAGTTACATTGCACTACAGCCATTTACGGGGTGTATTAATAGGAAAATGCGTACGTCCTTATTATCTGATCTGCGGTGAATTGTGATTGTTATTTTTTTGGGGGAAGGTAATTTATTAATGAGAAAAATAATAAATATATATATATATATATATATATATATATATATTTATATATATATATATATATATATATATATTGTGGGAGTCGCTCTGGTAGATAGCAGTGCGGGTGCAGTACAGAGGCAAAACAAGAAGTCCAGAAAGTGCAATAAACAGTGTTTTATTCACACTTGCACAAAATAAACGATAAACAGTCTCTTGGTGTTAATTCACACTCAGCAAACACAAAAAAGCAAAACCAAAGAGTCCAAAACCAGGTTCAATCACCTGTGAGATGTTTAGGTGCGCGTTCGCACCTGGCGGTCGGCCCAGCCGCAGGATAATCCACCTTCAGGCTTCCAGGACGACTGCACGACTCCTTGCTGGGCTCATCCTTCCAGCCCAGAGAGCAACACAACACTAGCAGCAGCTCCAGGACAATCACAGCCACACCTGCTGATGTGGCTGCCTTTAAAAAGCCCGGCAAAGTCCGGCCTGGACCGTGGGGAGTAGGCACCCACCCAACTCTTTGCCTACTCCCAGTAAGAGCCGGCCCGGATTGGCTTTGCAGCCAAACTAACTATCAATGTCAAGCAGCACTAGCTGCTGCTGACACATAAAACCGGCTCTCACCTCACCGAGGCCAGGAACCTCGGTGACACGTATCTTCCGTCCATGGCGGCACCTTGCGCCCTCTTACATACCTCCCCCTTTGTTCAACCCCGACAGGGTGAACACACGCCAAACACTGTACTCGAGACAGTGCATCCGCATTTCCTTGCAAGCGGCCTGCCCTGTGTTCCACTGTGAACTTGAAGTTCTGCAGAGACAAGAACCATCTGGTGACCCGAGCATTCCTGTCTTTCGCCTGGCACATCCACTTTAGAGGAATGGTCGGTCACCAGACGGAACTTTCTCCCTAGCAGATAATAGCGGAGAGACTCTAGTGCCCACTTGATGGCCAGGCACTCTCTCTCACTATACTGTACCTGGTTTCGGCTGGGGTGAGTTTGCGACTCAGGAAAACCACGGGATGCTCCTCCCCATTGATTTCCTGAGAGAGTACAGCCCGAGGCCCACTTCAGAGGCATCGGTCTGTACCACAAACTCTCTCTTGAAGTCGGGCGTCACCAAAACCGGGGACCCACACAGGGCCGACTTCAGAGCAGAAAGCCTTATCCGCCTGCTCATTCCACTGGATCGACACTGACCTGCGTCCCTTTAAAGGCTTGTCAATGGAGCAGCAATTGTAGCGAAGTTGGGAATAAACCTCATGTAGTATCCCACCATGCCCAGGAATGATTTTACTTGCCGCGTAGTGACAGGTCGGGGCCAATTCTTAATTGCCTCAATTTTGTTTACCTGAGGTTTGACCACCCCCGCCCAATGACATACCCTAGGTATTTGGTCTCTTCTAACCCTATCACACACTTTTTGGGTTAGCAGTTAAGCCAGCTTTCCTAAGGGAGTCCACTACGGCCTGTACCTTCGGTAGGTGACTCTCCCAGTCGGTGCTATGGACAATGATATCATCCAGATACGCTGAGGCGTACCGTCGATGTGGACGAAGCACAATATCCATAAGCCTTTGAAACGTGGCGGGGCGCCATGTAGACCAAAGGGTAATACCTTGTACTGATACAACCCCTCCGGTGTGATAAAAGCAGTTTTTCCTTGGCAGCCTCCGTTAAGGGTACCTGCCAGTACCCTTTAGTGAGGTCCAAGACAGAAAAATACCTGGCTTGGCCCAATTTTTCAATGAGCTCATCCACCCTCGGCATGGGATATGCGTCAAACTTGGACACCTCATTCAGCTTGCGGAAATCGTTACAGAACCTCAATGTCCCGTCCGGCTAGGTATTAAGACTATCGGACTGGCCCAATCACTTTTTGACTCCTCGATGACACCTAACTGGAGCATCAGCTGCACTTCCTTCACAATGGCTTGTCGCCGAGCCTCGGGTACCCGATACGGCTTTAACCGGACTTTGGCCTGAGGCTCAGTGATAATGTCATGCTGGATTAGGGATGTGCGCCCAGGGAGGTCGAGAACACATCCGTGTTCCGACTAATGAACTCCTTAACTTCCTGGACCTGTTTGGAGGATAGGCTATCTGAAATTTTTACGGTGGCTGCTGCTTCTCGGACTTCGAGGTGAGGGCTGGATCCTTCTCACCTAGAAGCCCTGGCCGAGGGCTGTCATCGCTGGGCGAGTTCCTATCCTTCCATGGCTTCAGCAAATTCACATGATACACCTGCTCCGGCTTCCGCCGCCTGGCTGGTGCACCTTGTAATTTACTTCCCCCACTTTCTCGAGCACTTCATAGGGCCCCTGCCACCTAGCTAGAAATTTGCTGTCAGGGTGGGTACCAGAACTAAAACTCGGTCTCCGGGATTAAAGTCTCGTACCCGAGCCTGACGATTATAGACTCTACTTTGGGCCTGTTGTGCTGCCTCCATATGCTCCCGGACCAGCGGTAACACCCTCTCCATACGTTCCTGCATCTGGGTAACATATTCAATTACGCTTTTGTGGGGGACGGGCTGTTGTTCCCACGCTTCCTTAGCGATGTCCAACAGGCCCCGTGGGCGTCTGCCATAAAGCAGTTCGAAGGGTGAGAACCCAGTAGAGGCCTGGGGCACTTCTCGCACTGCAAACATGAGATAGGGCAGAAGCAGATCCCAGTCCTTCCCATCTCGGGACACCACCCTTTTTAGCATATTTTTTAAAGTTTGGTTAAATCTTTCCACAAGGCCGTCCGTTTGCGGATGGTAAGCGGACGTCCATAATTGCTTTATATGCAACAGTTTACATAATTCCCTCATAATCTTAGACATAAAAGGGGTCCCTTGGTCCGTCAGAACCTCCTTAGGTAGGCCCACCCGGGTAAACATCTCCATTAACTCCTTTGCTATGAGCCTAGCCGATGTGTGTCGAAGAGGCACCGCCTCTGGATATCGAGTAGCATAGTCCAGAATCACCAGGATATGTTGGTGACCCCTAGCAGACTTCGATGCAGGTCCGACCAGATCCATGGCAATACGCTCGAATGGGACCTCAATTGTTGGGAGAGGGACCAGGGGACTTCTGTAATGCGGCTGGGGGCTATTTACCTGACAGGTCGGACAGGACTTACAGAACTCCTCTACTTCCTTAAACAAACCAGGCCAGTAAAATCGCTGTAGTACGCGGTCCTGCGTTTTCTGCCACCCCATGTGTCCCCCAAGAACATGTTGGTGGGCAAGCTCCATAACAAGCTTGCGATATGCGGTGGGCACCACCAACTGTTCAACTGGCTCACCTCGGATTTGGTTCACCCGATACAACATATCCTGAAGAATAATAAATCGTGGAAACATTAATTCAGCCCCAGGTTTCTGGGGTTTACCGTCAATCATTACAACACTTTCCCAGGCCCTGGTTAGGGTTTGGTCCCGGTGTTGTGCGGTCCCAAAATTTTCCCGGAGACATTGAGGTCTGCCAACTCAGGTCCCGGTGGCAAGTCCTCCGTGTCTCCCACCATTACACTCCAGTGGGGTTGTCTCCCCCTCTACCGCTGGAGCAGTGGTCACCCCTACCGCTGGCCCTTCAGATTCGGGCTCCCAGGGTTCTGGCCTTCCAGTGGTATCAGGCCACTCTACTAGGGTTACCCTGTCTTGGGCCCATCAGACACTTTTATAGCCGGCCACAGCGCCGGGAAACCTAGGAAGTCCTCCCAAGTATCAGTTCATGTGGGAGTTTGGTAGCGACAGCCACCTCGTGGGTCCACTTACCAGCAGCTGTGGACAAAGTCACTAATGCAGTGGGGTAGTCTTTTAAGTCTCCGTGGATGCATAGGACCCCGACTTTACGGCGGTATACTCCATGAGGCCGTACTAGGGCAGCTCTTACCAGGAGACTAAACTCCCGGAGTCCAGCAGGGCCACCGCCAGAGAATCTCCCACCTCTACCTGACACAGGTGGTTATTGTCCTGCCCCTCACGGGTGCCAGTTGCACACAGCTTCCGTGCATACAGGAGTGGCGATACCCGTAGTTCACATCCATCGGCTCACCCTGATGCGGACAGTCGGCCCTGATGTGGCCTGGCTCCTGACACCTCCAGCATACCACGGGAGGCGGATCCGCAGGGATACATTCCGTGCAGGTCTCTCTGTCGCCGGTCGTCGGAACTGGGGTGGAGGCCTCCGGGGTTTGACTGGCTCCTTCCCAGCAAGACTCCCCTGCAGGTTTCTGGTGGCCTCGTAGCGCTCCACCAGGTCGACCATCTCAGGGCACTTACGGAGACGCCTGGCCGACCCAGTGCTGGAGGGGATAAGGCAGGGCCCTCCAAAAGATGTCCGCCAACAGTCGATCCAGCATGGCAGTGGGACTTAGTAGATCAGGCTGCAGCCACTTTGCAGCCTGTGCAGCAGATCGTAGTACTGCGGCCTAGCAGGTTCAGTCGTTTTAAAGTCCCACTGGTGGACTCTTTGAGCGCGGACCAGCACGTTCACCCCAGTCTGGCTAGGATCTCTCCTTTCACGGTGTCATAATCGGCCGCGTAGTGCGTCCGACAAGTCGAAAAACACCTGCTGGGGTCCGGAAGCCAGGAGCGGAGCGACCACCTCAGCCCACTGGTCACGGGGCAGCTTCTCCCTCACGGCCACTTTTCGAAGACTGCCAGGTAGGTCTCGGCATCATCCTCGGGGTCATCTTGGGAATTGCTGCACGGACCGCTTTCTGGGCATCATGGGCACGGTGAGAGGCTCCAGTCGCTTGCAAAGCCATTACATGTTGCAACAGCAGCTGGTTTGTCTCCTGCTGCTGCTTGTTGGCCTCCCGCTGCTGTAAATTGGCCTCCACGAGGCCTTTACAACTGCCTCCATCTTGTCAGAGTTCACGTGTTGAAACTTTGCCGGCTTGACATATGACATTCACTTTGGAAAAAAACTTCGGCGTTTACGCCAGCCTCACTGCGCATGCCCGCATCCGACACCAAATGTGGGGAGTCGCTCTGGTAGATAGCAGTGCGGGTGCAGTACAGAGGCAAAACAAGAAGTCCAGAAAGTGCAATAAACAGTGTTTTATTCACACTTGCACAAAATAAGCGATAAACAGTCTCTTGGTGTTAATTCACACTCAGCAAACACAAAAAAGCAAAACCAAAGAGTCCAAAACCAGGTTCAATCACCTGTGAGATGTTTAGGTGCGCGTTCAGCACCTGGCGGTCGGCCCAGCCGCAGGATAATCCACCTTCAGGCTTCCAGGACGACTGCACGACTCCTTGCTGGGCTCATCCTTCCAGCCCAGAGAGCAACACAACACTAGCAGCAGCTCCAGGACAATCACAGCCACACCTGCTGATGTGGCTGCCTTTAAAAAGCCCTGCAAAGTCCGGCCTGGACCGTGGGGAGTAGGCACCCACCCAACTCTTTGCCTACTCCCAGTAAGAGCCGGCCGGATTGGCTTTGCAGCCAAACTAACTATCAATGTCAAGCAGCACTAGCTGCTGCTGACACATAAAACCCGGCTCTCACCTCACCGAGGCCAGGAACCTCGGTGACACGTATCTTCCGTCCATGACGGCACCTTGCGCCCTCTTACAATATATATATATATATATATATATATATATCTTAATTGCAGTTCAGCTGTGAAGTTACTTTGTACTACAGCCTTTTTTTATTATTTACTGTATTTTTCGCTTTATAAGACGCAAAAAAGTGGGGGGAAAATGGCCGTGCATCTTATAAAATGAGCACTGATACTTCGCTGGGCGCTATGCTGCAAAGCGCGGCCTGCGAAGTATCAGTAGGGAGGGAGAATGCAGGGACACTGGCGGCGGGGCCAGTGCAGTGACTCTATTCTAATACACCGGCTCTGCACACAGCTGTAAAGTATACCATATTCATGTAAAGCTTCATCTTTGTAAAAGTAGCCCAAAAGTGTCATTCACAGATCCCCCATAAGTGTCATCCAGAGACCACCATTAGTTCAAAACCCACCAAAAGCACACCTTTTGGTTCAAAATTTTTTTCTTATTTTCCTCCTCAAAAACCTAGGTGTGTTTTATCATCAGGTGCGTCTTATAAAGTGAAAAATATGGTAAATTTAAATTTATTATTTGAATTTTAATTTAATTCTTTTATTATACAGTATGTCAGACAGACAGGTGACAGACCCTTCAAAGCTAACAGCAGATTGTTTCTGTCGCAGGCAGCAGAAGAACGGGGGTGGCAGCAGGAGTCACAACGAGAGGCCTGAACTCCCAATGTCATCTAGCGGTCATGTGTTGACCAGCAACCCAGTGGTGCTTGAATGGTTGACTCGGTGACATCAGACACCCCCAGCCAAAAGTCGGTGCGTTCCTCTGACACAACGCTTAGTTTGCATGGCCCAGGAGCAGTGCCCCCAGCTGTCCTTCCTCTGTCATTTTTAGTTCCTCAGTGTAAGAAGTATTAAGAAGTATTATATGCCATAGGCTAAGCTCCACTTTTCAGCGAGGATAAGCTACTAGAGGACAGTCAGCAGCTACTGCCCAGCCAAGATCTAGAGGAAACATCCTCCACTACCTCCAGTAGGCAGGCAAGTAGTGATGATGAGGGTCGCGTTGAAGCAGGTGTTGTGAGAGGTCAGGTTCCTGGCCCTGAGACCGTTAAAGGGGTACATCAGTAACATGCAAACAGTAGTGGATGATGATGATGTAGCCAATCGCACTTGGGGGCTGGGTGGAGAAGGGGCTTCATCATCATCATTAGGAGAAGATGGTGGCAGCTTGAGCGTAAGGCAGCGGCTGAGCCAGTGGGATGTCGGGAGCCAAACGTGCCTGGGGTAGACCACCGGCTTCACAGGAGCCTAACGGCCTGGAAAGTAGTGGTGCAGGGGTTCACGGAGGCAGCAGTAGCAGGCAGTCAGCGTTGAGTGTTGGGGGTAAAATGTGTGTGGCAGCAGTTTTTTGTTAGGTCGGTTTGAAGAATTTGTGGGCAGAAGGTGAAGCGTGGCCAGGATGCCAATGTTGGCACCACGGCCCTGCGTCAAGACATGTAGCGTCATCATAAAGTGGCCTGGGAGAACCGTAGCTCTGATGTGGTGGTCCAGCCTGCTGCAGCAACTTTGGCATCACCTAGTGGCACGCACCCAGTTTCAGGCAGTCTAGGCTCCACCACCTCAGCCGAAGGGAGCTGTCTGTCCTTCCCATAATCTGCTGGTCTTGATGCTCCTGCTCCTCCTACTCCTCCTACTCCTCCTACTCCCCGTCAGTCATTCTGTCAGCAATTGCCAAGAGACAACAGTATGCCTGAATTCATCCAACGGCGCAGAAGCTGAAAGTTGCTGGCGAGGCAGTCCCTTCCTTTCCAAGTAGTGGACTCTGCACCTTTCAGAGAACTAATGGCTTGTGCCAAGCTGAGGTGGAGAGTCCCAAGCCGCCATTTCTTTGCCAATAGGGCAGAACCAGCCCTGCACAAATATGTAGAACAGAAGGTGGGCCAGTCCTTGAGCTTGTCCACTGGGTAAATGGGTTCCTGCAGACACAAACCAGCAACTTGGCCAAGTGACGCCGCTTCCGCCTCCACGCTCTCATGCTGTTGGTCCTGCGACAATGTCCACCTTTGCCTCCTCATCCTTCAGCGGTGTCACACTGTTCTGCACCTAGTTTGCCTGGGTGAACTGCTCTGCATCCTCTATCAAGAAATCAATTCCTGGCTTTCTCCTCGAAAACTAAAGACATCCTGAAAATTGCCAGGAAACATTGCATGCACTTCAGCCACTCGTACACTGCAAAGTACACCCTCCTTGAGCTGCAGCGGCAGAACTGCGTTCCCCAACATGAGGTGATATGAGACATTTCCACCGTTGCAATTCCACCCTAAATTTGTTGGACCGATTAAATGAACAAAGAAAGGCCATAAACGATTTCTTGATGATAAAGGAGGACAGAGGTACTCCCTTGTGTAACTTTGATGTCAACCAGTGGCAGCTCATGAACAACGGATCCTGTCTATGTAGCAGCTGTAAGACCTGTATGACATGGTCACTATTTTTCATCATAATTGGCTTATAATTTGGTAGCCAAGAGCAGGATTGTGTACAAAACACAGAAGACATACAAGGATTTTATTCACATGTCATCTTTGTTTTGGATCCACTACTGTTTTTTTTTTGCCTTTAGCAATACTGATGGATTACTGACCAAATGCTGAGCGAGTGAAGGTGGATGCTCAACAGACAGAATCCGTTTTTTGGGGGTTATTGTTCTGACGGATCAGAGGAATGGCAAAATAATCAGTGACGTCAACACAAACTTACTGCTGACACCCTCTCCAATCTGTCAGGGGGCTCTACTTGTATAAGCGTTTAATAGAAGAGGTTCTATAGACATCTTTGTGGAATCAGCTGACAACGGTGTAAAAGGAGTGAGCTCTTTCACGCTATAGTGGGATCTTGGGCCTCTGCTTGGTTCTTTATACCTGGCTCTAACATTGACCTGTAAGACTGAGTTTACAATTTAGTTATTTGGTCAGTTTTGGCCCCGTAAGTGACCAAATGAGTTAAATGTGAAGTGATTCTAAGAGCGACGCTTGTCATCTGCGCGTCATACTGACAATATTGTTTCACTACCACAGCGCAGACTCCCTATGCGTGTTACTGCAAGACACAGCTTTACAGGCTCTCTGCAGCCAGGAAATAGCTGTCGATATATATTATATATATATTGTAAGAGGGTGCAAGGTACCGTTGTCAACGGGAGGTACGTGTCACCGAGGTTCCTGGCCTCGGTGAGGTAAGAGCCGGGTTTTTGTGTGTCAGCAGCAGCTAGTGCTGCTTGACACCTTGGTATTTAGTTTGGCTGCAAAGCCAATCCGGGCCGGCTCTTACTGGGAGTAGGCAAAGAGTTGGGTGGGTGCCTATTCCCCACGGTCCAGGCCGGACTTTTCCCGGGCCTTTAAAGCACAGCCAGCACCAGCAGCTGGGTGTGATTGTCCTGGAGCTGTTAATAGTGCTGTGGAGCTCTCTGACCTGGAAGCCTAAGGTGTGGATTACCTCCCTCTGACAGGGGAGCTCAGGACTCTGTGTGCTGGGAACTGGGGGCTGTGTTTTGGGACCTGAGGCTGTAGCCGAGCCGGAGGGCTCAGACCCTGTGAAAGCGAACAGGCTGCCTAAAAAAGCCTGCCTATGGACTTGCTAACACCCAGGAGCTAAGGTGACTCTTTCGTTTATGAACTTTTGTGTGTGTGAACAAACACCAAGCCACCTGTTTTTGTGTGATGCTCCTTTTTGTGTGAATAAAACACGGACATTTGATTTACAAGCTTGAACGTTGCCTCTGTACTGCACCTGCTAGTCCTATCTACCAGAGCGAATCCCCACAATATATATATATATATATATATATATATATGGCAGTCTATTTGGGCTGCATTTGTGGGAGGGGAGGAGGCTCTACTTAAACCAGGCACAGCCCCACCTAGGATCGGGCGTTTTCTCAGTTGCACAGGGGATGCTGGTGTGTCAGCAGGGTGCTCTCTCCTCTGCTAGGAGGTTTCTTTCATTACAGTATTGAGCTGGAATGGAGCTTTTCTTCTGCTCGTGGCTACCGTAGGGACGCCTGCGCCATTTACGTAAGTTAATCGAGCCGTGTCCGTCTTTCCGGCCGGCTGGAATCTGACTTTTCTTGCGAGCGGAAGGCATCGCCTCAAAATCGTCCGCCTCAGGTTTGTTTTGTCGGAGTTAATCAATTCCTTTCACTTTGTTTGTTAGGTAATCTGATTTAGTTCCCCTTCTATCTCACGTGTTTTACGTTCACGTTGTTTTGCTTTGAAAAATTGCTTCAGCCTGTGTGCGGTAAGGAAGGTTTACCTGGGCTGCATGTGATGTTATGTTGGAGATTGGATGCAGCTGTTGCTTGTTACGGCTCTTGCTATAGCAATTACTTCCCATGTGACCCGCCCCTCCCCCGCAATCAGGGCTGCGTTTACGCTTCAACTCTTTACGCCAGGTTTGCCCTGTCAGTTGAGACACTGCCTCCTCATGTCTGCTCTTTTAACATGCTCATTTCTCGCATCACATTTACGCTCCACGCATGGTCACAACAGCAGGTAAATCTGTCTTATTCTCTGTGCATTTATTTATTTTCTGTCATCCTGTGTTTTGCATTCATACCTCTTTGCTTTTATATGTTTGCTTGCACCACACTCAGACCGGTGTCACACGTCCACTGTTGCTTAGGCCCATTGCAAGAACGCGTTCATGTCACCGTTACAGTTTGTTTATACCTCGTTCACTGCAGGCTGCGGTCATACGAAATTTTAAGCTTGGCCTATTGCCAGAGTTGGGGTTCACACTACTGCTGTGACTCCGGGTTTTTACTTTCACGCTTACGTCTCAATGTTCCCGCCCATCCATGGCCGCATCTTACGTCGGCTGTTACAGCAAGTTAATACTCCTTTCACGCTCTAGCTGAGTTCACACATTTGCTGTTACATCTAGTACTACACTCCATTCCCCGCTAGAACTGTGTCCATGCGTTCGCTGTCGCGGCGCTATCTTATTCCGCTTACATTCAGGTCTGCATTTTGGTTATACCATGTTTTTCTTAGGTTTTACTCATTCCAGGTCCACAGTCACCCATCTGCTGGCACACCATGCTCCCATTCAAGCCACATTCTCCTGTTGGTTTCTACGTCACGGTTGTTTTACTCGATAGTCACACTAAGGCAGTTGGTGGCTCGGTGCCACTCTCCTGTCGAACATGACAGGCATCAATGGTCATTTCCTTTACATCTGGTTTTTCTGCGCTTATACATCAAGTGGGTCTTTTCTCTAGTTGCAAGCAAAAAAAAAATCTTTTGTCTGCTCTGCTTTACTTCTGGTTTGTATTCACTAAGATTGCTCCCACTGCCCCAGTTCAATAAACAGCCTCTCAGCTGAGGCCAGTGGGTCATTAGGGTTTGAGCTTCTTACTCACTACTGTTTCTTTCAAGTTTTTCAGTTGTTTGTCGCGACAAGGGACTTGACTTTGCAAATCGCATGCCTCAGGTTTTGGTTGTTCTCTCCGGTTCATATTCCACGTTTGCATTTTTAAGTTTTATGGCTGGTTTCGGTTTTTATGCTTATGTCCGTGGTGCGGATTACTAATGTCCATGCCTGTCAGCAATCACGTTCCTTTCCAGGCCACTTTTAGACGTCCCAATCATCCTAGTTGCTGCTTTTCCATCATGTTGGGCTCATTCTTATTTACAAAGGTTTGTATAAAGGGGATGGCACTCAGTATATGGGTGATGTATGGATGGAGCTTAATAAATTAGTTTAATAGTAGATAATAAAATATAAATAGCAATAAAATATAACACAGTATATAGAAAAATATAGTAAACTCCGGATAAAAATCAAGTGGGGTAAGGATAAATGTAGTAATTCAGCATATACTGGGAAATAAAAGTCAAGGATAAATGTAGTAATTCAGCATATACTGGGAAATAAAAGTCAATTGATTCAGCATATATTGTCCCATGGGACATACCCACTGAGGAAGGAGCAGAGGCTCGAAACGCGCTTGGGGCAGTGAATAACCTCTGAGGTTCCAGCTGGATCATCACCAAAAGGATTTATATTACCTAACAAAAGATTGAAGAAGCTAATCATCCGAACAAACAGGCGCTAAAAATTTGAATTTCCCGCCAGAAAAGCACGTGGACGCTAACGGTGACGTCACCGAAGTGACACCCGGACCTTAAGCTCTTATACCGAGCGGCACATCGCGCGTGTGAGGACGCTCCACGCGACTGCCGCACATATCACCTGATCCACAACTGGGAACAAAGAAAGGACGAAAGTCCTAGAACAGAAGAAACATCGAGTGATTCATCACCCTATTGTTGGATTGGTAACGTACAGACCTCTGGGTCCACCAACTTATATCTATTCATACATCCATTTATACATTCATTTATACATCTATATATGTATATCGTCTATATGTAGTGAATATTGGGACCAAAGAAATCCATAAGAAATATTCATAGGAAATACTCATAAACTTGAGGATTTTGGGACAATATATGCTGAATCAATTGACTTTTATTTCCCAGTATATGCTGAATTACTACATTTATCCTTGACTTTTATTTCCCAGTATATGCTGAATTACTACATTTATCCTTACCCCACTTGATTTTTATCCGGAGTTTACTATATTTTCTATATACTGTGTTATATTTTATTGCTATTTATATTTTATTATCTACTATTAAACTAATTTATTAAGCTCCATCCATACATCACCCATATACTGAGTGCCATCCCCCCTTTATACAAACCTTTGTACAACCACTTTTGTTTGACGTGGGGTGCGTCAGAAACTCGGGATAGAGCACCTTTTCTAATTCAAAAGCTGAGTGAGCCACCTAATCAGTATATTTACCCTTATTCTTATTTACCTTCACCCATCACGTACATCTAGGACGGCCTCATGGCCCCGGGGGCCCCTTACTTGCAAGGCCGCAAGGCCGCGGCGGCCCCTTGATTGCTTTGGCCTCATGGCCGCCGAGGCCCCATTACTGCTTTGGCCTCAGGGAGCAGGGATTCCATGACCGCTCCGACCCCATGGTGTCAGGGGCATGATGACCGCTTCGGCCCCTTGGCATCAGGGTCTCGAGGACTACCTTGACCTTACGGCTTGGGGACCTCATGACTGCTTTGGTCTCATGCTCTGGGGGTCCCATGACTGCCTTGGGCTCATTGCGCTAGGTGCCCCATGTCTGCTTGGCCGCATGCCTTGTGCGCCCCATGGCTGCTTGGCCTCATGACTTGAGGTCCTCGCGATTTCTGTGGCCTTAATGCTTTGGGGGCCCATGTTTGCTTTGGCCTCATGGCTATGGGGGCCCCCTATGGTGGCTCGGGTCTCATGGCTTGGGGGCCCATATGATTACTTGGTGTCAGGATTTGGGGGGGCCCCATGTTCGCTTTGCTTCATGGCTTGGGGACCCCATGACTGCTTGGCCTCATGGCTTTGAGGGCCCGCTGACTGCTTCGGCCCCATGGCGTTGAGGGCTCGCTGATTGCTTCGGCTCCATGGCTTGGGGGCTCAAGGCGGCTTCGCCCCATGGCTTTGAGGCTCGCTAATTCCTTCGGCTCCATGGCCCGGGGCTCGAAGGCTGCTCGCCCCATGGCTTGAGGGCTCGGCGACTGCTTCGGCTCCATGGCTTCGGGGGCACGATGGCCGCTCGGCTCCATGGCTTTGGGGGCACGATGACCGCTCGGCCCCATGGCCCGGGGGCACGATGACCGCCCGGCCCCATGGCTCGGGGACACGATGACCGCTTCGGCCCCATGGCTTCGGGGGCACAATGACCGCCCGGCTCCATGGCTCGGGGGCACGATGACCGCCCGGCTCCATGGCCCGGGGCACGATGACCGCCCGGCTCCATGGCTTGGGGCACGATGACCGCTCGGCCCCGTGGCTTCGGGGGCACGATGACCGCCCGGCCCGTGGCTCGAGGGCACGATGACCGCTCCGGCCCCATGGCTTTGGGGGCACGATGACCGTTTCAGCCCCATGGCGTCGGGGTCACGATGACCGCTTCGGCTCCATGGCTTCGGGGGCACTATGACTGCTTCGACTTCATGGTTTCGGGGGACCGATGACTGGTTTTTCGTCCTGCCTGGTGATTTACCTGGTGGGTTGAACTTCTGTGCATCCAGGTTGATTTGGCCCATATGTCTCACATCTGCTTCTTTGTTCATCCGGGCGCAGGCCACTTTTCCAAAGTCTGTCGGTGGTGCATCCATTGTCTGCCACGCTTCCCCAGGCATACTCTTCCTTAATGGAGCTCAGCCTGGTTAGGGTCACCTGCCATGCGGGTCAGGCGACTTTTTCAGTTACATTAGCCTGTCCGGTGTTCAGGCTAGACCCTCGGTTTTAATTATCATAGTTATAACTGCCTGGTCTGCCAGTTAGGTATCGTATGTACATATGCATTCGTTCTGCATACCACAGGCGGTATCGCTGTGCGGCTCCACCCACCAGGCAGTCCTTGCCATTGCGCTCCCCTGTTCTTCTAGTCCCCTCGGCAAACATAATTTATTATTCACCATTTTGTTCTGCTTCACAGTCGTAATTTCCTTAGCTGGTCTCTCCTTATCACCACATAGCTTTCCACCAGACTCTCCTCTTATGGCACCACTCTCCCTGCTGGTTCCACCGTCGCTTTGCTCCCTCTGCCGGGCACTTGCTTTACTGCCTGCTCCCTCGGCTGGAGAATCTTTTACTGCACAGCTACCTTCACCGGATAGTCGGATATGCTTACTCTCCGGGTTTAGTCTTTCCTACTGTCCCTCTTCTGGACAGGCTTCTTCTGGCAGACTTTGGGTGCCGCATGGATTCTTTCCGTTTGCTTCTCATTTCTGCATTGCTTCCTTCGCTGGTCACTCCTTGTTACCATTCCGTTCTCTCTGCGGACAATTTAGTGCTTGGCAGGGATTATGGTAGGTCATTTACTATGCTCGGCTGACAGGAAGCCGATTTCAGAAGCATACTAATAGACTTAATCATGGTACATTCAGGATGGGCGGCGGCGCTGCTGCCGCCACATACAACGTATCATTATTGTCATTGGAGCGTGGGCCACCCCCGGGTGTCATAGCTCTTGTTCATTTTGTTAGGCCCTTGTTCTCTAACTCAACGCCCTTAGCCCATTACATCCCAATCATCCACATTCAATTATTTATGTCACACTTAGGCTTCTGTTTTAAACCTATTGCCTGTACTTGTTGCATTCTTAATCCCACGTTTTCAATCACCATCGTTGGTTGCACGCTTATGTTTTTCTTCACGTTCAATAATCAATGTGGCCAGCTCACAAACTCCTGCCTGGTCGACAGATCACCTGTCTGGCTATGCTCCCCCCCCCAGGACCAGACTTCAATTTCCGGAGTTCAAGCCATTGGTGTCATCGGCCACCTACTTTCAGGTCCTCGTACCGAATGACACTCATCATTAGGTTGGTCTGGTCTCGCGTTCACGATATTCGCCTGTCAGGTTTTTTTTTTTTGTTTTTTTTTAGGAAATGTAGTTATTTTAAGTATCGCATATCACATCGGTCAGGCCCATGGTGTAATCCCGCCTGTACTTTCTTCAGGCCACTTTTTTAGTTATTTTCTTGTTTACCCCTCATATTTGTCATTTGTATTACCATGCCGGTTACCTTTTCAATCAGCCAGGTCTGCGAACTAAATCGCCAGCAGCTTACCGCAATTGCACTCCTTCACTCGCGTGAGGGCATCGACAGGATTCCATATACTACGTTCTTAGCTTATTGCTTTACATTCTCTCCTGGCCTACATGGTATTCTTCGGGCCCTTCTTTACATAGTCTAGACAGTTAGGCTCAGTTCTCCGGTCTCATAAGGCTAGGGGGAATTTGTCAGTGCTCGCACCACAACCAAGTCTTCAGGTTTAGTTAGTATCGTCCACGCTTCCTTCTGAAGCGTTTCCCAGTTCCTCCCTCGTGCATTGGGGCAGTATCTGCGACATTCAGAATTCTGTCCTGGCTCTATCCGCAGGATGGATGCAGGCATCTTTATGGTTGACTTATGTACCCGAACTTTCGTGGGAGATATTGCTTCGCAGTTTGGATCAGGGGTTTCTTTGTACAGGCCATTCAAGTCTCTTTTCACCCTACATGTCTGGTTTTTGCCACCCTTTTATAGGCCTACCCACGGACATGGCTACAGGCACACCACTAGCCATTTAGTTAGGTAAGATGCGTCTTGCAGTTACGGTGGGTCTCGGTGTTTATCTCACTAGGGCTCTTCGGCTTTCGTGTCCGTAGCCCTGACCACAAGTATGGCAGTCTATTTGGGCTGCATTTGTGGGAGGGGCGGAGGCTCTACTTAAACCAGGCACAGCCCCACCTAGGGGCGGGCGTTTTCTCAGTTGCCCCACCCTCCCTCCCTTTCTATTTTCACTTCTACAGGGTAGGCCACCCTTTTATAGGCCTACCCACGGACATGGCTACAGGCACACCACTAGCCATTTAGTTAGGTAAGATGCGTCTTGCAGTTACGGTGGGTCTCGGTGTTTATCCCACTAGGGCTCTTCGGCTTTCGTGTCCGTAGCCCTGACCACAAATATATATATATTAGTTTTAGCAACAGTATAGTGGAATTTGAAAAAAATCTAGGTATTTCTTTTAGCTATATTTTGTATAGCAAGTTTTTTTTCTACATAAAGTATACAAATGCACACATATTTTTGTGCATTTTGATGTTGCATTGATAAAAAAAAGGTAAAAAAAAAAACACCTTAAAATGTCCAAATGTTCCCAATATGAAGACCTTAGGGGAATAACATTAAAAAATGTCTCTTTGAAGAATCTTTGAAGAAGCTCGTAATGGTTTGGCGATGTACAAGATTTTTCTGGTGGTATGGTGCCATACAACCAGAAATAGAAAAAAGAACAGCCAAAACCCAAAATGTACCCCAGTCTTTTTAAGTCTTGTGGCAGGCCCAGCCAGTAGATAAATGACATACTTAGCGTCCATTTTCAGTGCACAAGCGTACGGTAATAGTTTTAGATCATTTTTTAAATAATTTTAACAGTTTATCTTTAACTATGTTTAAAAACAATATATCCATTATCTAATGGCACAAGAGAAAGGTCTAAGGTGTCCTGTGAAAAAAAAAATCTAATACATGTAGGCTAGCTCAGAAATTAATCAGTTGTTTTTAGTTAGATAGGTCCATTGCTACACCTGAAAAATTGACCTGGTAAGGAAGGGGAATAAACACTCCATTAATGAAGTGGTTAGTATGACTATTTTTTCAACGAGTGAATGTACAAAGGTACTGGGAAACCAAGCAAAATAAATAGAGCTTTATTCAAATAAAAACCCAAATTATTTGACTTATATAAAGTTCCTAAATGAAGATAAAATCAGACCTATTAAATATGAACATGAGAAATGAAATGAAATGACTCAAAACAGATTTTATCCCTGTAGACAAATTTTCCTTTCAGTAAATAGTATCTCCTTCATGGATTAGCTTCGTCTTTAGCCCTTTGAATTAATTTATGATCACATCCCTTGTAGGCAAATCCTTAAGATAGATTCTGTACTCACTTTTCTAAATCTCCAAATAACTAATTGCTATACTATTATCTGTTGCTTCTAAAATACTTTTATTAGAGGTAGTAAGTGTAGAAACAATGATTCCCAGTTTATAAAGTACAAAATATACTGATAAACAATATTAACGCAATATAATAAATTGCTGCTTGTATAGTTTTCTCATCTTTGATTAGAAGAAAAGATAAGATTTAACAAGAACTGCATTGTCCTTTTATAAAACTGATCTCAGTGTTGTTTCAATGTAATAAGGATGAGTACAGTTGACATAATTATAATGTCCCATTGGAAGTGCAGTGACAATTATGACATGGTTATATTAGCACTATATTCATTATTGAAGGTGTAACTTAATAGAAATATGCAGCTTGGTAGGTAGTAGTGATGAGCAAATTATTCAAAAGTTCGATTCAGCTGCTTGCCTGAATTTTACAAAAAAATTTGCTTTGTGCCGAATTACTTTGTGACCAAGCTCATTTCTTTGTAAGTTGTGGGTGCAATGACAATGACAGGGAGCGGCAATTGCGCTGTTCCCCATCATTGTACCCCTCAGATGACATGTGTATACTTACTTGAAGATCTGGTGCGAAATATGATGACATCATGCCGGCCAGTGTGGTGATGTCATATGCCACTGCGCACGTGATTTTGTGTGAGATCTTTAAGAAAAATGGTGGCAGCAGGCCCGTCACGAGAACATTGTCAGGTAAGTTTAATTTTTTTGTTTTCTATACTATTTCAGGTTAAATTGATTCACTAGCACGAGGAAATTCAGCTTTGCAGTGAATCAAATTGGCTGCTGCACATGTTACAAGTTGAAAGTAAGAAGCCCGAGAAGGACATATGACCCATACTGCTGTGCAGCCAGCCAATCAGCAGGTAGCCATCTCCTCTCATGTCACAGCCCATTGAGCAAATTAAAATGAGCATAGGGACAGATGTGCCAAGTGCTAGGGACAGTGTATAACCAAGCTTAAATTGTAGAATATTGGATAGAGACAGTGCAGGGACAGTGTAGGGAGATCATAGGGAGAGTGTTTGGACAATCAAAGGAGAGCATATGGAGACTGCAGGGACATGTGTTTTGAACGGTCAGGGATATGGTCAGGAGACTGGTGACGGTGACATAAGTGATGAACATACAGTTGTGGATGATGATGCAGCCAACCGCATGTGGGAGCCGGGTGAAGAGGGGGCATCATAATCATCATCAGAGAGTGAGGGTGGCAGCAGGCCTGTGAGATAGCAGCAGTGTGGCAGAGTGCTAATGAGCCAGCAGGATGGAAGCAGTGGGAGATTTGGAGCCAAACACACCCAGGGTTGACCATCTGCTACTCAGAAGCCCACCTGTCAGGAAACAATTAGTGGTGCACAGGATTATAAAGATGGCGAAAGGCAGTCAGCACAGGGTCTTCGTGGTAAAATGCCATGCTCGGCAATGTAGGAATTTTTTTATCAAGTCGCTGGAGGACATTAGCATGCAGGTATGCAGCATATGTGGGCAGAAGGTGAAGTGTGGTCAAGGTGCTAATGTTGGCACCACGGCCCTATGTCAACACATGGAGCATCACCATAAAGTGGCCTCTAAAACGGCGGCACTAATATAGTGGTACAGCCTGATGCAGCAACCGCTGCATCTCCCAGTGGCCCTCATGCCTTCTCCAGCAGTCAGAGCTCATCAACTTCAGCAGAAGTAAGCTGTCGCTCTTCCCTTCATTTATTGCTCCTGATGCTCCTCCTTCTCCTACTCCTCATCACGTGTTTCACCAGCAATCAATCACCAAGGCAATGAACTTGCACCTGGCCAAGTTGCTAGTATTACAGTCCCTCCCTTTCCATATAGTGGACTCTGAACATTTAAAAGAACTGATGGATTGTGCCCACTCAAGGTGCAGAGTCTCAAGATGTCATGACCTTTCTAAAAAAAAGCTGTACCAGCCCTGCTCACGTATGTTGAGCAGAAGGTGGCCCAGTCCTTGAACCTGACGGTGTCTTTTACAGTTCATTCCAGCGCTGATATGTGGAGCTATACCTATTGTAAAGGACAATATATGTCCTATACATTCAACTGGGTAAATGTGGTTCTTGTCCAGACATACCAGTAACTTAGGAAGGTGATGAAAATGCAAATTCCATATTGTAATTGTGGGATTTCTGCTCTAATGTCCCCTCCGCTTCCACTGTAAGCACAGTTCAGAGTGGTCCTCCAGCATACTATCTATGCAAATCATCACATTGTCATGCTTTGTACCTGGTCAGTCAACAGGGAGGAACAGCTCCATGTCATCAACCAAGAAATCAAATCCTGGCTGTCTCCTCGCCAATTGTAGGTAGGAACCGTGTTCACTGAAAAGGGAAGAACATTCTGTCTGCACTGCATCAGGGAGGGCTGACCCTTACGCCCTACATGGCACACGTCTTCAATCTCATTGTCACCCAGTTCCTTAAATTTTCCACTGAACTGCAAGAGCTGTTAAAAATGTCCAGGAAACTGTGCATGCACTTCAGCCACTCTTACCATGCAAAACACACCCTCCTTGAGCTGCAAAGGCAGAATGGTGTTCCCCTACATTGCCTAAAATGTGAAACTACACCCTTCACATGTTAGACTGACCGTATGGATAGAGGAAACCCATGACCGATTTATTTGACCTTAGACAGTGGAATGGAAAAATAAACAGTTATTTGAACACAGCCATACTGCTGACACCCTCCCCATTGTCTTAGGGCCACTATTTGAATTTTAGGCCACTGCAAGTTAAAGTCCACGCCAATAAATTAGAGCTGATGCTAACATTGACCTGTAAGGCAGACTTTAAACTTCTATTATTTCCATCACTTAGGCAAATACAGGAGCCAGGTCTACTCTAATTAAGTATCATGAATAGATCTACACCTGTTCTGTGGGTTTGACCCGCACCTGCTTTGGGTTGACAACAACTGACCAATTAAGTAAAGCGTGACCTTAGGGTACTTTCACACTAGCGTTTTGGATTCCGTTTGTGAGATCTGTTTCAGGGCTCTCAAAAATGGTCCAAAACGGATCAGTTAAGCCCCAATGCATTCTGAATGGATAAGGATCCGTTCAGAATGCATCTGTTAGGCTCCGTTCCGCCTCGATTCCGTTTTGGAGGCGGACACTAAAACGCAGCATGCAGCATTTTGGTGTCTGTCTGAAGAGGCGGAGCCTAACGGATCAGTTTTTTTTTACAATGTAAGTCAATGGGGACGGATCCGTTGTCAGTGACACAATATGGTGCATTTGAAAACGGATCCGTTCCCCATTGACTTTCAATGTAATTCAAAACGGATCCGTTTTGGACTTTGTCATTTTTCTTTAAAGCTAATGCAAACGGATCCGTTCTGAACGGATACAAACATTTGCATTAGAGGTGCGGATCCGTCTGTGCAAATAAACAGACGGATCCGCACCAACGCTAGTGTGAAAGTACCCTAAGCCTTATAGTGACTCACGGTCATTCTACATATAAACTACTTTATAGGTGCTGCCTCCATGTCCTTATTTTGTTCAACTAAAGAGTCATTGGGACAATTGCAGGGGTACACAGCTTTTCTGTTTCTTTACTGAAGGATGCTGTATGCTTTTTTTTGTTTGTTATTGCTTTGTTGGTAGATAGAGGTTAACTAGAAATGTTGGTGGTCTGCATGATGATGTGCATGTCTATATATGTGACCAGCCTTTTATTCTAGCTATGGACTAGCTATGCATGTTGTTGCACTGCACAGTAATTTCAAATGAAAAACAGGAAAATCCAGCTTCTTGAAAGTTGCAAATTTATTCCATCAGGTTAAAATCTTCAGATACAGGAATAGACTCAACGAACAACGCGTTTCAGACCTTAAAAACATTACGGTCCTTACTCATGAACACCATTGAACTAAATGCGACCCTGTATATACCATGTGTCCTCCAATCGGCCGACTGGAGCCAGTCACATGGTTCACAGGTGTCAACCTCAGTAATGTTCACTGCACAGTAATGTACCCTCATGCTACATTCTCCCAAAAGTTTAACAGCAGCCTGGGATAGACCTGGTTTAATGCACTTTGTGACAAATGAATTCGTATCAAAGCAAATTTTGGGGAAAAATTCAGCAAAACAACTAGAGTTGAGCTGAACACCTGAAAGTTCGGGTTTGCCGGGTTCGGCCGAACTTTGTCGCAAGGTTCGAGTTCGGGACGGGAACTTGATCCGGAACCCTATTGAAGTTAATGGGGACCCGAACTTTGGGGCACTAACGTGGCTCTAAAAATAATAATCTTGAACTAGGAGGAGGAGGTCCATATGGAGTAGAAGGTTGAGAAGGCAGTGGACGTGGCGGTGTAGGTGGAAGCGGTGGTGGAGGAGGTAGTCGACAACAACACTGTCTTTGTTGCTTTTTTTTTAAATTAAATTTGGGTAGACTAGGGTTGATCAGACACCTGGAAGTTCGGGTTCGCGGGTTCGGCCAAACTTCACTGCAAAGTTCGGGTTCAGGACCCGAACTTGACCTGAACTTGAACCCGGACCACATTGAAGTCAATGGGGATCCGAACTTTGGGGCACTAAAATGGCTCTAAAAAAGTAATGGAAAGGGCTAGATGGTTTCAAAAGGAAGCTAAATTGGGATAAGAACAGGACAATTGCCCTGCAAACAAATGTGGATAGGGGAATGACTTAAAATAACATAAAATACATTAAAATTAAAGATAATAATCTTGAACTAGGAGAAGGAAGAGGTCCATATAGAGTAGGAGGTTGAGGAGGCGGTGAAATTGGCGGTGTAGATGAAAGCGGTGGTTGAGGAAGTAGTCGACAACACTGTGTTTTGCTTTTCTTTGTTTTTTTTATTTTGGGTAGACCCCAAAACATTGGGAAATATAGAAAAGAAAACAAAGAGAAAGTGCGCTGGAGTATAACAAAGGCTGGTATACATGTCTATTCTACACAAGGTACAGACAAATCCTGTGGGATCCATGCCTGGTTCATTTTAACCCCTTAGTGACCAAGCCTGTTTGGGCCTTTATGACCAAGCGTTTTACTTCCTTTTTTCATGGTCTCGTTCCAAGAGCTACAACTTTTTTATTTTTTCGTCTATATAGCTTTATGAGGGCTTGTTTTTTACGGGACAAGATGTAGTTTTTAATGGCACCATTTTGGGGTACATGTAACTTTCTGATTAACTTTTATTAACTCTTTCTGGGAGGGAGATGGGGAAAAATGGCAATACTGCCACTGCGTTTTTACATTATAAATTTTACGGCGTTCATTTTTCGGTACAAATAACATAATATCTTTATTCTCTGAGTCAGTACGATTACAGTGATACTAAATACTTTAATAATAATAATAATAATAATAATAATAATAATAATTTTTTTTACGTTTTACAACTTTTTACAACTAAGGGGTTAATGAACGTGAGCTTGTCCACATTGGCTGTGGAAAGGCAGCTGTGCTTGTTGTATGTGATAACGCCCCCTGCCGTGCTAAGCACACGTTCAGACAATACACTGGCTGCAGGGCAGGCCAGCACCTCCAGGCGTTAAGGGCAAGCTCAGGTCATGTGCCCAATTTGGAGACCCAGAAGTTGAATGGGGCAGACCCATCAGTCAGTACGTGTAGGCTTGTGAACACATACTGTTCCACCATGTTGCTGAAATGCTGGCTCCTGCTAAGACGTTCCATATTAGCTGGTGGTGCTGGTTCTTTTGGTGTGCTGACAAAGTTTTTACATATTTCGGCCATGCTAACCCTGACTTCTGAGGTGCTGGCGGTGCCCCAGCTGCGTTGGCGACTTCTTTCTCCTCCTCTACCTTTGCCTTGTGCTTCTACTGAGGCCCCGTTGTCAGGTGGAAAAGCCATCAGCAGCGCATCTACCAGTGTGCAGAATATATTTCCCAGTCAGGCATAGAGATGTTGCGGAAATAAAATTTTCCGTTCTCGAACAGCGAACGCGAACTTACGCAGATGTTCGCGAACCGCCATAGACTTCAATTGGCAGGCGAATTTCAAAACCACAGGCATTATTTATGGCCACAATAGTGATGGAAAAGTTGTTTCAAGGGGACTAACACCTGGACTGTGGCATGCCGGAGGGGGATCCATGGCAAAACTCCCATAGAAAATTACGTAGTTGACTTAGAGCCGGGTTTTAATCCATACAGGGCATAAATCACCTAACATTCCTAAATTTTTTGGAATAACGTGCTTTAAAACATCCAGTGTGTGTATACGATCAGGTATGATGTTGTATCAATCAGCTAGTGTAAGGGTTACGCCCGCTTCACAGTGACAGACAAAACTCTGACAAACCAAAATCCCCGTTTAATGCACCGCAAACAACCGCAAACAGTCCATTTGCACAACCGCAAACTCCCCATTTGCCCAAGGTTGGATACCAAGCTAGCCATGTCCCGTTCCTTGTCCTCACTGACGTCATTAAAGGTCTCTTCCTCCACCCAGCCACGTACAACACCAAGGGTTCCCGAAAGGTGACAACAAGGCCCCCAGGACGCCTGCTGTGGTTGGTCTTCCACCTCCTTAAAGCCACCTTCCTCTTCTTCAGACTCCTCTCTCTGCGTTGCCGCAGGTCCAGCAATCAACGACGACAAGGTTGCTTCTGGTGGTGATGGTGACCACAACTCTTCCTCTTCACGCTCATCTACGGCCTGATCCAGCACTCTTCGCAGGGCACGCTCCAGATAAAACGTATATGGGATGAGGTCGATGATGTTGCCTTGGGTTTGACTGACCAGGTTTGTCAAGTCGCAAAGGACGCATGAAAATACCGAGCTCCGCAGAAGGCTGTCCTCTTTTTTTAAATTAAAAAATCTGTTTTTACCAGTTTAAACTCTGTTTTGTCCCCTATCAGGGGCCGGTGTATGGAATAGATTTTAGGAGTCGGGGGATGAAAAAAGATGGTCGGTCGGTCCTCTTACTTCCAATTTGGAGCACTGCGCGTGCACCGCGCAATGTACTGTGCCATCAATACAAATAGTGTGAACTACTATTACCATTTTAATCTTTGTTAAGTCCCCTATCAGGGGACGTGTATTGAATTGAATCCTTGCATGGGGAGATAGAGAAAAAAGCTTGCTCTGTCCGCTTTCTTCTAATTTTGGGCACTTGCAATGGAATTTGCCACCAATGCAACTAGTGTTAACTAAGTACTATTCCTATCAGTTTAATCTCTGTTTTGTCCCTTATCAGGGCCAGTGCCGGTGTAGTGAATAGATTTTTGGAACCAGGAGATGTAAAAAGACCCATGCTCTGTCCAATTCATTTGAATTTTAGGTCACTGCGTGTGCACCGTGCAATGTACTGTGACACCCTATATGAGTGGTGTGCAATGGGCACAGTACAGACTGTGGGCCTAACACACAATGGCAGGCAACTGCAATTATATTAAACGGCAAAAATTAAATTACTTTTTTATCTGCAAGCAGTGGCGTACGGCCAATAGCGGCAGACCACACAACTGCTATGGGGCCCCTGGCAGGGGGGGGCCCGGAGAGGACGTAAGCCCTGCCCCCTACAATGTCTGCTATATGGCGCGTCTTCTTCCATCCCGTGCGTGTATAGGTACTTATTGTCTATGAATGTATTTGTCTCACTCTCTTTCTTTCTTTCTTTCTCTCTCTGTATTTATATATATATATATATATATATATATATATGTGTGTGTGTCTGTCCCTGTGTGTGTGTCTGTCCCTGTGTGTGTGTCTGTCCCTGTGTGTGCGTCTGTCCCTGTCTGTACGTCTTTCCCTGTGTGTGTGTGTGCGTCTGTCCCTGTGTGTGTGTGTGCGTCTGTCCCTGTGTGGAGTGCGTCTGTCCCTGTGGAGTGCGTCTGTCCCTCTGAGTGCGTCTGTCCCTCTGAGTGTGTCTGTCCCTGTGTGAGTGCGTCTGTCCCTCTGAGTGCATCTGTCCCTCTGTGTGTCTGTCCCTGTGTGAGTGCGTCTGTCCCTGTGTGTGCTTCTGTCCCTCTGTGTGTGTGTCACCATCATCATACCCACAGTGTTTCTATGTCTTGACGCAGCTGCATCAGGACGTTCTGTGCTGAGAGCAAGAAGATGATGGAAGAGGAGACAAAGCCGCCAGCATGGAGTCCGTGGGAGAGACACAGGAGGCACACAGAAGACACAGGTAACACTACCACATTATCAGCACTAGTGTTATCTGTGGTTTTACATAGGACTGCAGGTAACACTGCCACATGATCTACACTAGTGTTATCTGTGTTTTTACATAGGACTGCAGGTAACACTACCACATTATCAGCACTAGTGTTATCTGTGGTTTTACATAGGACTGCAGGTAACACTACTACATTTTCGTTAATCAGAGAGCTATCACTGTGTTATTTGTAGTGTTACATAGAACTGTAAATAAAACCTTTATGGAATATCCACAGGAGTCCCATGGATTCAGATACCACAGGGTTTGGTTCCTACTGCATTTCCTTTGCCTCAAAATTGTCCTGTGCCCTTCATTCTGTGAGTTAGTACAAATACGTACAGACGTATGTAAACATTTCTTTATGGGCAACTGGGGGTGTGGCAGGGAGGAGCCAGGACATGAGGTGGGATGGGCCAGAGGTGGGTACTGGGTGGGGTTAGGGGCCCAATTCAGATTCTTGCTATGGGGCCCAGTGATTTCTATGCACGCCCTGTCTGCAAGGTACTGTGACACCCTATATGAGTGGTGTGCACACAGTACAGTCTGTGGGCCTGCGGCCTCTCAAACACGGGCAGGCAACTTCAATATAAATATAGGAATAAAAATAAAAGCAGACTGATGTACCAGTCCTAAAAAGGGCTTTTGGGGTGCTGTCAGGACGCTGTCCTTACAGAAGATGATTCCTTTCACACAAGCGAGTTTCCGCGGCTGCAATGCGTGATGTGTACGCATAGCATCCGCACTGAATCCTGAACCATTAATTTCAATGGGTCTGTGTACATGAGCGTTTTTTTTCACGCATCACTTGTGCGTTGCGTGAAAATCGCAGCATGTTCTATATTCTGCGTTTTTCACGCAGCCCTATCCCCATAGAAGTGAAAGGGGCTGAGTGAAAAAATCATTGCATCCGCAAGCAGATCAGGGTGCATTGCGTTTTTCACTGATGGTTGCTAGGAGATGTTGTTTGTAAACCTTCAGTTTTTTATCACGCACGTGAAAAACGCATCAAAACGCATTGCACCTGCACGGAAAGCACGGAAAAAACTGAACAACTGAACGCAATTGCAGTCAAAACTGAATGGCTTTGCCCGTGAAATAGCACAGTTTTCACTGAACGCATCCGCAACACATCCGGACCTAAGGCCCCATTCACACATCCGCAATTTTTGTCCGCATCCATTCTGAAATTCTGCGGACCCATTCATTGAGACCAGGGCTGGACTTGATAGTGTGCTCTCCGCTTCCGCATTAGTGGAGCTGTGGGCCCGAACTTCCTGGTTTCGGCCCCGAAACATCCGGCCGCGGCTCCGCAAAATATAGAGCATGTCCTATTCTTGTCCGCAGCCTGCGGACAAGAATAGGTATCTCTATGGGGAGTGCCGGCATGGTGTGTTGCGGATCCACAACACACTACGGACGTGTGAATGGGGCCTAATCCGGACACGCTCGTGTGAAAGAGGCAGATAAGTCTTTGAGGACTGGAGTGGACACAGAACACTTGTCTAGCTAACGCTTTCCCTATTAATTCAGCAGCAGCAGCACTCTCCCTGCTCTAACTAACACTGCAGCTTCAGAATGAATCTAAGATGGATGCTGTCCTTGCTTTTTGATAGAAGGTGGGAGGGTCTGGGAGGGAGGGTATGCTGATTGGCTGGAATGTGTCTGCTGACTGTGAGGTACAGGGTCAAAGTTTGCTCAATGATAAACTAAAGGGGCGAATCGAACATCGCATATGTTCGCTCTGCCGCGGCAAACACGAACAAGCGATGTTCACCGCGAATAGTTCGGGACATCTCAAGTCAGGTATGCATGTGAAGGGTAGTTTGAAAAAGGGGCACAGATCACCCAACAATCTAAATGCCGCCAAATTTACAGAATATATTTCCATGTCAGGTATGCAGTGCAGGCATGGGCGTAGCTATAGGGGGTGCAGAGGTAGCAGTCGCTACCGGGCCCAGGGAGCCTGAGGGGCCCCTAAAGACCCTTGTGTGCATAAGAAGATACACGAAGCACTAAGGGAAGGGGGCCCAAGCTGAACTCTTGCACCAGGGCCCATGAGGCATTAGCTACGCCCTGAGTGCAGGGGTAGTGTGAAAGAAAAAAGGGGTACAGATCACCCAGCAATCTAAACGCCGCTGAATTTACAGAATATACTTCCCAGTCAGGTATGCAGTGCAGGGTGAGTTTGAAACATAAAAGGAGTCATGGAGCATCCCGGTTATCTGGCATCTATTCGCCCTGCTGAAGGGTTATTTTTGAAAGTGTGTAGAAGCCACGCGGGCCCTCACGCTGCAGATTTATCATGGAGACATCATGGAGATTTTACACCACATAACTACAGCACCCAACAATGTAAAGGCTGCCGAATTTACAGAATATATTTCCCAGTCAGGTATGCAGTGCAGGGGTAGTTTTAAAGAAAAAAGGACTACAGATCACCCCGCATTCTGAACGCCCCTTAATTTACAGAATATATTTCCCAGTCAGGTATGCAGTGCAGGGGAAGTTTGAAAGAAAAAGTGGTCATGGAGTGTCCCGGTTATCCGGCATCCATTCACCCCGCTGGAGGATTATTGTGTAGATTAATGTGTAGAAGCCACACAGAGGCTCGACACTGCAGATTTATCATGGAGACTTAAAGCATATACCTAAAGCACCCAGCCATCTAAATGCTGCCGAATTTACGGAATATATTTCCCTGTCAGGTATGCAGTTCACCAGGAACACACCCTCCAAGTCACTTGTGAAAGACTGGCCTGATAACCGTTGAAATGTCCACCCACAATCTAAAAGCTGGATTTACTGATTATATGTCACTCTCAGAAATGCAGTGCAGGCCGCAAATGTACTTTATGGCAAAAAAAGGATTTTTTCACCCACAATGTCCCAGTTGTATTTACTGATTATATTTCACTCTCAGAAATGCAGTGCAGGTCTCAAATGTACTTTTTGGAGAAAATAATAATATTTTGTCCCCCAGAATCTAATAGATGGATTTACTGAATTGATTACACTGTCACATATGCAGCACAGGGGTACTTTTCAGAAAAAATGTGACTATGTCACCCCTTTGGTCCCTAAACTCAAAGATGGATTACCTATATTATTTTCCCTTCCCTGGCAGATATGCAGTGCAGGTGCACTTAAAAAATCGGTATTTGTTGCCCACTGAACTACAAGAACAGGATTAAATTATTTTTCCTGGCAAATTATTGCCCTGGCAATATTGTCACTTGCACAAAATGGCCGCTGACGCCTACCTTACTAACAGACGGATTAAAACTTACTTTTCTGTGTCAATGGGCTCAGGGCAGGGTACAAAAATGTTGCATTGCACCCACAAACAAAATCGCTGTAGATCGCAGACTTAACACCAAGTTCTGATATCAGATTCTTTCCTAATCTCTCCATCACAGCAGCAGCATCCTATCCCTACACTAGTAAGAGCTGACGTGACGTGCGGCGCTACGTTAATCCAGCTTATATAGAGACTGAGTCACATGCTGCACTGGCTAATCACAGCCAGGCCATTAGTAGGCATGGCTGTGATGGCTTCTAAGGGCACACATATTAAACGCTTGTTGATTGGCTGCCCTGCAGCCTTTCAACAAGCTATATTAAATGCCCGAGCACCGAACTCGAACCTGAAATTTTGCTGCAAAGTTTGGGTTCGGGTCCAGGTACCCGAACTCACAAAGTTAAATACGGACCTGAACTTTTCAGTTCGGGTTCGCTCAACACTACTTATTACCCATGATAATGTATGTATTGTCCAAATCTCCATTATATATTCAAGTAATTCAGACCTTAGTTTAAAGTTTATTAATGCACCTTACTCGAAGGGGGGCGACAACCCTGTATGAAATTGCAATGTCTTCAGTATCACAAAGGGAAAGGCATATTGGCACTTACTTTTTGGCTAGTCTGCTTTACTGGATAGGAAATGGTTCCAGTCCATAGAATTATTATGGAATTTTATGATAGAAAGTTGCTTCATTATAATATTTATTATTCATCCTTTCAACAAGCTTCATTAAACAGCAGAACACCGAACTTCGAACCCGATCTTTTACGGAAAAGTTCGGGTCCGGGTACAAAAACCACTAATGCCCGGTTCAAAAAATTAATTTGGTTGCTTCCAGTGTACATTAGAAGCAACCAAATTATTCTTATGCAAAATAATAGTGTACATTAGAAGCAACCAAATTAAATTTTTCAAAACTTCGTTCATTTCTAATTGCAATAAAAAAAATTTTTTAAAAATAAATGAAAATAATATATATATATAGTAGCAGAATGGACCCAGCATGTATGTGGAACTGACACTCCATGAATTGTATAGTGGCCATGTGGGCTCATTACAGGTAGAGATGTCGCGAACATAAAATTTTCTGTTCACGAACGGCGAACGCGAACTTCCGCAAATGTTCGAGGACCAGCGAACCGCTACAGACTACAATAGGCAGGCGAATTTTAAAGCTCACAGGGACTATTTTCTGGCCACAATAGTGATGGAAAAGTTGTTACAAGGGGACTAACACCTGGACTGTGGCATGCCGGAGTGGTATCCATGGCAAAACTCCTATGGAACATTACGTAGTTGACGCAGAGTCGGGTTTTAATCCATAAAGGGCATAAATCACCTAACATTCCTAAATTTTGTGGAATAATGTGCTTTAAAACATCCAGTGTGTGTGTATACGATCAGGTATGATGTTGTATCGATCAGGTAGTGTAAGGGTTACGCCCGCTTCACAGTGACAGATCAAACTCTGACAGACCAAACTCCCCGTTTAACGCACCGCAAACAGTCCATTTGCACAACCGCAAACTCCCCATTTGCACAAGGTTGGATACCAAGCTAGCCGTATCCAGTTCCTTGTCCTCACTGATGTCATTGAAGGTCTCTTCCTCCACTCAGCCACGTACAACACCAAGGGTCCCCGAAAGGAGAAAACAAGCCCCCAGAGACGCCTGCTGTGGTTGGTCTCACACCTCCTCAAAGCCACCTTCCTCCTCTGACTCCTCTTCTTCAGACTCCTCTCTCTGCGTTGCCACAGGTCCAGCAATCGACGACGACAAGGTTGCTTCTGGTGGTGATGGTGACCACAACTCTTCCTCTTCATGCTCATCTACGGCCTGATCCAGCACTCTTCGCAGGGCATGCTCCAGAAGAAACGCATATGGGATGAGGTCGATGATGTTGCCTTGGGTTTGACTGACCAGGTTTGTCACCTCCGAAAAGGACGCATGAACCTACAGCCATTGTGCATGAGCGTTAGTAACGCTGGCCAAAAATACCCAGCTCGCAGAAGCTGTCCATTTTTTTTTTTTTATTAAAAAATCTGTTTTTACCAGTTTACATAGTAACATAGTAACATAGTATATAAGGCCGAAAAAGACATTTGTCCATCCAGTTCGACCTGTTTCCTGCAAGTTGATCCAGAGGAAGGCAAAAACCCCTGTGAGGTAGAGCCAATTTTCCCCACTTAAGGGGAAAAATCCTTCCCGACTCCAATCAGGCAGTCAGAATAACTCCCTGGATCAACGACCCATCTTTAGTAGCTATAGCCTGAAATATTATTACGCTCCAGAAATACATCCAGGCCCCTCTTGAATTCCTTTATTGTACTCACCATCACCACCTCCTCAGGCAGAGAGTTCCATAGTCTTACTACTCTTACCGTGAAGAACCCTTTTCTATGTTTGTGTACAAACCTTCTTTCCTCCAGACGCAGAGGATGTCCCCTCGTCACAGTCACAGTCCTGGGGATCATTAGATGATGGGAGAGATCTTTGTACTGACCCCTGATATATTTATACATAGTTATTAGATCTCCCCTCAGTCGTCTTTTTTCTAGAGTGAATAACCCTAATTTTGATACCCTTTCGGGGTACTGTAGTTGCCCCATTCCAGTTATTACTTTAGTTGCCCTCCTCTGAACCCTCTCTAGCTCTGCTATGTCTGCCTTGTTCACGGGAGCCCAGAACTGTACACAGTACTCCATGTGTGGTCTGACTAGTGATTTATAAAGTGGTAAGACTATATTTTCATCACGGGCATCTATGCCCCTTTGATGCAACCCATTATCTTATTGGCCTTAGCAGCAGCTGCCTGACACTGGTTTTTACAGCTTAGTTTGTTATTTATTAAAATTCCTAGATCCTTTTCCATGTCAGTGTTACTGAGTGTTTTACCATTTAGTATGTACGGGTGACTTGCATTATTCCTTCCCATGTGCATAACTTTACATTTGTCAGTGTTAAACCTCATCTGCCATTTCTCTGCCCAAGCCCCCAATCTATCCAGATCCCTTTGTAGCAGAAAACTGTCCTCTTTAGTGTTAATTACTTTACACAGTTTAGTGTCATCTGCAAAAATTGATATATTACTGTGCAAGCCTTCTACAAGATCATTAATAAATATATTGAAGAGAATAGGGCCCAATACTGACCCCTGAGGTACCCCACTAGTGACCGTGACCCAATCTGAGTGTGTACCGTTAATAACCACCCTCTGTTTTCTATTACTGAGCCAGTTACTTACCCACATACAGATATTTTCTCCTAGTCCAAGTGTTCTCATTTTATATACTAACCTTTTATGTGGTACAGCGTCAAATGCTTTGGAGAAGTCCAGATATACGACATCCATTGATTCGCCGCTGTCAAGTCTAGAACTTACCTCCTCATAGAAACTGATTAAATTAGTTTGACATGACCGATCCCTCATGAAGCCATGCTGATATGGTGTAATTTGCTTATTTTCATTGAGATACTCCAAGATAGCATCTCTTACAAAACCTTCAAACAGTTTACCCACAACAGATGTTAAACTTACCGCCTATAATTTCCAGGCTCTGTTTTTGGACCCTTTTGAATATTGGCACCACATTTGCTATACGCCAGTCTGGTGGAACATTCCCTGTCAGTATGGAGTCCGTGAATATCAAAAATAAGGGTCTGGCTAGGACATCACTTAATTCCCTTAGGATACGGGGGTGTATGCCATCCGGTCCTGGCGATTTGTCTATTTTAATCTTTTAAGTCGCTGCTGTACTTCTTCCTGGGTCAGACAGGGCACTTTTAAAGGGGAATTTACTTTTACATTTTGCATTTCATCTGACAGTTTATTTTCCTCAGTGAAAACAGTGGTGAAGAAAATATTTAATAGCTTGGCTTTATCCTCATCGCTTTCTGCAACTCCCCCTCATTGCTATGTAGAGGGCCGACTCCTTCAGGTTTATATTTTTTACCATTTATATAATTGAAAAACATTTTAGGGTTAGTTTTGCTCTCTTTGGCAATTAATCTCTCGGTCTCTAGTTTGGCAGTTTTTATTAGTTTTTTACATATTCTGTATTTTTCCTTATAGTTTATCAGTGCTTCCTGGCTCCCTCCTGTTTTAGTGATTTATATGCTTTCTTTTTGTCATTTATTGCTTTTTTACGGTTCTATTTATCCACATTGGTTTCTTCTTATTTCTTAGCCTTTTATTTCTATAAGGTATGCATCGATCACAATTTGATGTTACAATGCTTTTAAAAATCTCCCATTTTGTGGTTGTATTTTTATTTTTGAGGACTATGTCCCAGTTAATTGGGCCTATGGCCTCTCTTAGTTGGCTAAATTTTGCTTTTTTGAAGTCCGGTATTCTTGTTCCTCCCTGTAGAAACTCTCGTTTGAAGGATAATTGGAAGGTTATTACTTTATGGTCACTATTTCCCAGGTGTCCCCCAACCTGCACGTCTGTTGTTCTATCAGGTCTATTGGTTAATACTAAGTCCAGTATGGCCGTCCCTCTAGTTGGGTCCTGAACCATTTGGGAAAGGTAATTGTCTTTGGCTATTGCCAAGAACCTGTTTCCTTTATGGGATGTACAGGTTTCAGTTTCCCAGTCTATATCTGGGTAGTTGAAGTCCCCATAATAACCACCTGATTATGGTTTGCCGCCTTGTTTATCTCGTTTAGTAATGGATTTTCTGCGGACTCTGGTATATTAGGTGGTTTAATCTCTAATTTGTCCCCTATCAGGGGCCGGTGTATGGAATAGATTTTAGGAAGTGGGAGATGGAAAAAGATGGTTAGTCAGTCCTCTTAATTCCAATTTGGGGCACTGCGCGTGCGCCCTGTAATGTACTGTGCCACCCTATATGAGTGTTGTGTTAAGTAATATTGTGTATCGAATAGATTTTTGGAACCGGGAGATAGAAGAAGATGATTGGTCGGTCCTCTTACTTCCAACCTGGATCACTGCGCGTGCGCCGCGCAATGTACTGTTCCACCAATACAAATAGTGTCAACTACTATTCTTACCATTTTAAGCTTTGTTAAATACCCTATCAGGGGACGTGTATTGAATTGAATCCTTGCATGGGGAGATAGAGAAAAAAGCTTGCTCTGTCCGCTTTCTTCTAATTTTGGGCACTTGCAATGGAATTTGCCACCAATGCAACTAGTGTTAACTAAGTATTATTCCTATCAGTTTAATCTCTGTTTTGTCCCTTATCAGGGCCTGGGCCGGTGTAGTGAATAGATTTTTGGAACCCGGAGTTGGAAAAAGAGCCATGCTCGGTCCGCTTCGTTTGAATTTTGTACTGTGACACCCTATATGAGTGGTGGGCATGGGGCACAGTAAAGTCTGTGGGCCTGACACACACTGGCAGGCAACTGCAATTATATTAAAGGGTAAAAATGTAATTACTTTTTTTATCTGTAAGGTACTGTGACACCCTATATGAGTGGTGTGCACACAGTACAGTCTGTGGGCCGGCGGCCTCTCACACACGGGCAGGCAACTGCAATATATATAGAAAAAATAAATAAAGGCAGACTGATGTACCAGCCCTAAAAAAGAGCTATTTGGGGTGCTGTCAGGATGCTGTCCTTACAGCAGATGGCCCCTTTCACACGAGTGAGTTTTCCGCGCGGGTGCAAGGCGTGATGTGAACGCATAGCATCCGCACTGAATCCTGACCCATTAATTTCAATGGGTCTGAGTAAATGAGCGTTTTTTTCAATCACTTGTGCGTTGCGTGAAAATCGCAGCATGTTCTATATTCTGCGTTTTTCACTCAGCCCTAGCCCCATAGAAGTGAATGGGGCACGGTGAAAAGCGCATTGCATCCACAAGCAAGTGCGGGTGCATTGCATTTTTCACTCATTGTTGCTAGGAGATGTTGTTTGTAAACCTTCAATTTTTTATCACGCGGGTGAAAAACGCATCAAAACGCATTGCACCCGCGCGTAAAAAGCTGAACAACTGAACGGAATGGATGCGGCCCCATTCATTGTGACTGGGGCCGGACATGATGCAGAGAGCACACTATGTGCTCACCGCTTCCGCATTTGCGGAGTCACAGCCCCGAACTTCCGGGTTTCGGCCCTGAAACATCCGGCCGCGGCTCCGCAAAAGATAGAGCATGTCCTATTCTTGTCCGCTGCCTGCGGACAAGAATAGGCACCTCTATGGGGAGTGCCAACAATTTTCGGATCCGCAACACACTACGGACGTGTGAATGGGGCCTAATCTGGACATGTTCATGTGAAAGAGGCCGATGAGTCTTTGAGGACTGGAGTGGACACAGAACACTTATCTAGCTAACGCTTTCCCTATTAATTCAGCAGCAGCAGCACTCTCCCTGCTCTAACTAACACTGCAGCTTCAGAATGAATCTAAGATGGATGCTGTCCCTTTTAATAGGAGGTGGGAGGGTCTGGGAGGGTATGCTGATTGGGTGGAATGTGTCTGCTGACTGTGAGGTACAGGATCAAAGTTTGCACAATGATAAAGTATAGGGGGCAAAACGAACGACGCATATGTTCGCCCGCCGCGGCGAACACGAACATGCGATGTTCGCCGGCGAATAGTTCGGGACATCTCTAATTACAGGTAGCATTTAGTGTTAGGTCCCCATCTTAAAGAGATCGCCTTGACATTTGCAGACCGGCCCAAATAATGTTGTACAAAATATATTTGCTAAGCATCTCAAATTTACTATATAAGGATATGATTAACATTATAACATTGGTCATTATTATGACATTTATGTACTTTACTTGGGTTGCAGAGTGCTGTTGTAAGGCCTTTTTCTACAGCCGGGCGAGGGGTGCGACAGCACGGGGCCACTCAGGACAGAAGAGGGGGACACCGTCAAGAGGGCCCAGCACCGGAGGGGGGCCCTTTCTGTCCGGAGGCAGCAGGAGTGGAGATGAGCGCCTCCATTGTGGAAGCATTCATCTCCATATTCATATGTATCACTGTCCTCAGGAATTGTCTCCCTTGTCAGTTGCCGATGCAGGCGGCGCCATGATGTCATTGCGCTGCCGGGCCAGTACAGAGCGGGACACAGGTCGGGAAGAGGCCTGCGCCGCATCACTGACAGCAGTATAAGGTAATTTTATGTGTTTATTGTTTTTATTATTTATAGTATACTGTGGCAAGAAGGGGGGTTGGGGCCCTATATACTGGCACAATATGGAGGGGTTCTATGGAGAAGAGAGGAAGCATTATGGGAGCCCTATATAATGCCACAATATGGGGGGGCACTATGGAGAATGGGGGAAGCACTATGGGGACCACTTTGGAGAAGAGGGGGAAGCACTATGGGGGCCACTATGGAGAAGAGAGGAAGATCTATGGAGGCCCTATGCACTGACACATTATAGGGGGACACTATGGGGGCAATATATACTGGCACATTATGTGGGCACTATGGAGAAAAGGGGAAGGAGCACTATGGGGGCATCTACTGGGGGCCCTATTTATTGTCACGCATTATGGGGGTGCACTATGGAGAAGTGGGGGAGAAGAGCACTATGGGGTCATTATATAGGGGCATTTAATACTGGCACCCATTTTGGTGCCACTATGGGGAAGGAGGGAGAGGAACATTATAGGGGCATCTATGTGGGGAAGTCTATAGGTGCATTTTATACTGGCACATTATGGAGGACACTATGGGGGCGGGGGAGGAGCACTATGGGGATCTTCTGGGTGCATTATATAGGAGTATTTTATACTGCCAGAAATTAAAAGGGCACTATGGGCACCTAAGCTCAACTGGGGGCACTAAGTGTTTTTTTCTAGTGGCACACAGTACAGGTCATTGGTACACATGAGGGCACTCTGGGGACATTGGCTCTACTGGGGGCAAGAGATATATATATTTTTTTTTACTGACACACAGTACTGGCGCACATAATAAAGAGAATTATTACTACCAGGGGCATTATGGTGGGCTTTATTACAACTGGGGGACTATGAGAACATTATTACCGTACTTCTGGGACACAATTACTGTTGGGGGCACTATAGGAGCACTATTACTACTAAGTGCACTCTGGCACAGAATTATTACTATTGGGATTTTGGGGAGCATTATTACTGTGGGGGAACCCTGGCACAGTATCAGCTTAGCACAGTTATTTTTGGGGGACAATATGATTACACTATTCATGTCAGGGAAACTATTAGCTGGGTACAGTTTTTTTTAGAGCATTGTGTTCCAATAATTATTGAAAGGGGGGGGGGCTATCTGTGTGTAACTAGTATTTTCAGGGGATTTATCAGTTTTTTCAGTGTAGTTTTGGGGGTGCATGATGGGATGTTGAGAAGGTGGGGGGATGATGGAAAAGTAGGAAACTAAGATGTCTGTCAAACTCAGGGTGCAGAGAGAAGAGATGGCGGAAAGAAATAATCATGGCGGTCTGATCTGAATGGAGAAGATGAAGAAAGAGAACATCTACATCAAAGGAGACGTCACTAGATGTAAGAGGTATGTGGGCTGTATTAGGCTACTTTCACAACTGCGTTAGTGATTCTGGCAGGCTGTTCCAGCAGAGAACAGCCTGCCGGAATTCACTTGATCAGGCACTGCTGGATGCAGACTGAGTGCCTGCCACCCCATAAACTACAATGGCGTACGGCAGAGATCCGGTCACAATCTGGAGAGGAGGGGAGTGTTTTTTGATGTTCGCCTTGTTGGTAAATTTCCCTAGAAACTGCCCTGGCTGTTGTATTCTCTTTTTTTGTGTGGATTTAACCATGGCAACATGCACCTGCAGATTAGAAGATGTGGCTGACTCCACTTAGTCTTGCACCCCTGACTAGCCTGTCTGCCCTTTAGGCTGTTTTTAATTAGTATAAGTATAAAGCTGTAGCCTGCTCTCCCTACACTCACTGGAAACTGTATGGCATCCGGAGAGGTATAGAGTGGACTCTCATTGCATTTATTGGAAGCCGTCTTGCACCGGGTAAGGTACAGAGTGAGCTCAGCATCCATGTTGGTACCTGCATTCCCTGTAGCATAGTGGACCCAGCATGCATGCGGAACTGACACTCCATGAATTGTATAGTGGCCGTGAGGAATCATTACAAGTAGTGTTTAGTTTTAGGTTCCCGTCTTAAAGAGATCACCTTGACGTTTGGCAGACGGCCCAAATAATTTTGTATAAAATATATTTGCTAAGCATCTCAAATTTACTATATAAGCATAGGATTAACATTATAACATTGGTCATTATTATTAGTGTTGAGAGCAAATATTCGAATTTCGATCGTGAATATCGGCACTTTGAAAATTCGCAAAAATATGGGAGATACATACCTTCTGAGCTCAATGGAAGTCAATGGGAGAACCCGAGCATTAAACCAGGCACCCTCTGCTCTGAAGAGGGGCGGGTGCAGGGTCCCACTGAGGTCTATGCACAAGATCTCTGTACAGTGAGGGAATCCCCCAGTGTTAGTCCCTGGTTTAGGAGTCCCTGCTCTGACTCCATATATAGCTATGTCCTTATATGGAGTCAGTGCTTGGGGACACCAAGTGTATTTAAATCTAATTTAGCCTCTATTTCTGAAAAGTTTTGGCAGGATTTGAACTCACAACCTTCTACATTAGAGGCAAGGAACTTAACCACTCAGCTATAAAGCTGAATGGTAAACTATGCCAGAAAAACCTCATAGTAGTTTGTCATTGAGTAAGTATTCCTATACAGCAGAAGTATCGTTTTCTATTTTACTGCAGGTTACCATGTAGCTGTATAATGTAGACGTTTTTGAGTTCAAATCCTGGCAGAAACGTTTCAGAAATAGAGGATAATTAAATTTATATATTTTATATTTTTTTAGTAATTGTAAAAAATGTATGGCACAAAATAAATGTGTAATTTCTAGGGTTGATCGAACCTGAACTGTAAAGTTTGGGTTTGTACTGAACTTTAGGGTTTTTGGTATCCAGAAGCGAACCTGAACCTTTCCGTAAAAGTTTGGGTTCAGGTTCGGTGTTCAGCGATTTCTTGGCGCTTTTTAAAAGGCTGCAGGGCAGTCAATCAACAAGCGTTTCACTTGTCTGGCCTTAGAAGCCATCATAGCCATGCCTACTAATGGCATGGCTGTGATTGGCCAAGTGCAGAATGTGACCCAGCCTCTATATAGGCTGGAGTCATGTAGCGCTGCACATCACTCTGCTCTTCTCAGTGTTGGGATAGGATGCTGCTGCAGCTGTGAGGGAGAGATTAGGGAAGAATTCTGGTGTACTTGGTGTTTTCAATCTTCAAACTACAGCGATTATTGAAGGTGCTTTGCTACATTTTTGTACCCAGCCCTGAGCCCAGTGAAACTGAAAAATAACTTTTAATCCATCTGCTAGTACGGTGGGCGTCGGCTGCCATTTTTGCAAGTGCAGTGCACTTGCAACTGCATTTGAACTGCATGTGTGCCAGGGACATTACTTTAATTCTGTTCTGATAGCTCAATTGATGACAAATTCCCTTTTTTGGCCAGTCAAGTACCCCTGCGGCCTGCAGTGCATACCTGGCAGTGAAAATTATTCAATTACATTAGTCGGTCACATATTTTTGTGACCTAAAGTGATTTTTTTTATCTGTCTGCCACAGGCACTTTATATCTGACAGTCCAATAAAACCATTAAATACTGCAGTTACCTTGCATGCTATAAAAAAAGCACACTTTTTTTGCTATATAGTAAATTTACGGGCTATGCTGCATTTCTGACAATCTAATTAAACCGTTACATTGCTGCTATATGCTATAAAAAAAACTAAATTTTTGGGCTAAATAGTAAATTTGCGTCCTACACTGCATTTCTGACATTCTAATAAAACCGTAAGATACTGCATTTACATAGTTGTTTGCAAAAAACACAGTTTTTGTCCTAGATAGCACATTAGCGGCCTACGCTACATTTCTGATATTCCCATAAAACCGTAACATACTGCATTTTTATTGTTGTTTGCAAAAAACACTATTTTTGTGCTAGATAGCACATTAGGATCCTACGCTGCATTTTTGATATTCCAATAAAACCGTAACATACTGCATTTTTATAGTTGTTTGCAAAAAACAGTTTTTGTGCTAGATAGCACATTAAGGGCCTACGCTGCATTTCTTATATTCCAATAAATCCGTAACATACTGCATTTTTATTGCTTGCAAAAAACACAGTTTTTGTGCTAGATAGCACATTAGAATCCTACACTGCATTTCTGATATTCCAATAAAACCGTAACATACTGCATTTACATAGTTGTTTGCAAAAAACACAGTTTTTGAGTTAGATAGCACATTAAGGGCCTACGCTGCATTTCTTATATTCCAATAAATCCGTAACATACTGCATTTTTATTGTTGTTTGCAAAAAACACAGTTTTTGTGCTAGATAGCACATTAGAATCCTACGCTGCATTTCTGATATTCCAATAAAACCGTAAGATACTGCATATTACACAGTTGTTTGCAAAAAAAAAACAGTTTTTGAGTTAGATAGCACATTAAGGGCCTACGCTGCATTTTTGATATTCCAATAAAACCGTAACATACTGCAGTTTTATTGTTGCTTGCAAAAAACACAGTTTTTGTGCTAGATAGCACATTAGAATCCTACGCTGCATTTCTGATATTCCAATAAAACTGTAACATACTGTACTGCATTTACATAGTTGTTTGCAAAAACACAGTTTTTGAGTTAGATAGCACATTAAGGGCCTACGCTGCATTTTTGATATTCCAATAAAACCGTAACATACTGCATTTTTATTGTTGTTTGCAAAAACACTGTTTTTGTGCTAGATAGCACATTAGAATCCTACGCTGCATTTCTGATATTTCAATAAAACCGTAAGATACTGCATTTACACAGTTGTTTGCAAAAACACAGTTTTGAGTTAGATAGCACATTAAGGGCCTACGCTGCATTTTTGATATTCCAATAAAACCGTAACATACTGCATTTTTATTGTTGTTTGCAAAAACACAGTTTTTGTGCTAGATAGCACATTAGAATCCTACGCTGCATTTCTGATATTCCAATAAAACTGTAACATACTGTACTGCATTTACATAGTTGTTTGCAAAAACACAGTTTTTGAGTTAGATAGCACATTAAGGGCCTACGCTGCATTTTTGATATTCCAATAAAACCGTAACATACTGCATTTTTATTGTTGTTTGCAAAAACACTGTTTTTGTGCTAGATAGCACATTAGAATCCTACGCTGCATTTCTGATATTTCAATAAAACCGTAAGATACTGCATTTACACAGTTGTTTGCAAAAACACAGTTTTTGAGTTAGATAGCACATTAAGGGCCTACGCTGCATTTTTGATATTCCAATAAAACCGTAACATACTGCATTTTTATTGTTGTTTGCAAAAACACAGTTTTTGTGCTAGATAGCACATTAGAATCCTACGCTGCATTTCTGATATTCCAATAAAACTGTAACATACTGTACTGCATTTACATAGTTGTTTGCAAAAACACAGTTTTTGAGTTAGATAGCACATTAAGGGCCTACGCTGCATTTTTGATATTCCAATAAAACCGTAACATACTGCATTTTTATTGTTTGCAAAAAACACAGTTTTTGTGCTAGATAGCACATTAGAATCCTACGCTGCATTTCTGATATTTCAATAAAACCGTAAGATACTGCATTTACACAGTTGTTTGCAAAAAACACAGTTTTTGAGTTAGATAGCACATTAAGGGCCTACGCTGCATTTTTGATATTCCAATAAAACCGTAACATACTGCATTTTTATTGTTGTTTGCAAAAAACACTGTTTTTGTGCTAGATAGCACATTAGGATCCTATGCTGCATTTGTGACATGTGACAGTACAATAAAACCGTTAAATACTGCATTTACATTTTTTGGTTTAAAAAAAACCCACGCTTTGTGTTAGATAGTACATTTGCAGCCTGCGCTGCATTTCTGAGATTGCAATACAACCAGTAAATACTACTGTGGCAATGTTGGTGAAAAAAATCACTTATTTTTTGCAATAAAGTACATTTGCAGCCTGCACTGCATTTCTGAGGGTGAAATTTAAATGCAACTCTTAGGCCCCTTTCACACGGGCGAGTTTTCCGCGCGGGTGCAATGCGTGATGTGAACGCATTGCACCCACACTGAATCCGGACCCATTCACTTCTATGGGGCTGTGCACATGACAGTTGATTTTCACGCATCACTTTTGCGATGCGTGAAAATCGCAGCATGCTCTATCTTCTGCGTTTTAACGGGAACGCAGGCCCCATAGAAGTGAATGGGGCTGCGGAAAATCGCAAGCATCCGCAAGCAAGCGCGGATGCTTTGCGATAGTTCCCGCATGGTTGCTATGCAACCATCGGGATGTGTAACCGTTCTGTATTATTTCACATTATAACATAGTTATAATGTAAAATAACTACCTTGGTCATCTTCCTAATGTTTAAACCGGTGCAGAATGGGTTAAAAATAATAAACTAATAATAACTTACCTGTTCCATTTGATCGCGAGCTCGGCATCCTCTCGTTAGCTTGCTAGTAGGAAAGGACCTGTGATGATGTCACATGGTCACATGGACCAATCACATGCTCCATCACCATAGTGATGGAGCAGGTGATTGGGCCATGTGATGCTGTGACATCATCACAGGTCCTCTTCACAGGTCCAAGCTAACGGAGAGGATGCCGGGCTTCGCGATCAAATGGAACAGGTATGTTAATATTAGTTTATTATTTTTAACCCATTCTGCACCGGTTTAAACATTAGGAAGATGGCCAAGGGTATTATTTTACATTATAACTATGTTATAATGTGAAATAATACCAGCGGGACAATTTCTGACCCAAACATGCACTTCTGTGAAGAAGTGCAGGTTCGGGTCTGGGTACCAAAAGTGCCGATTTTTCTCCCGCGCGTGCAAAACGCATGACAGCGCTTTGCACTCGCAGGGAAAAATCGCGGCGATTCCCGCAACGCACCCGCACTGTTTGACGGAGTGCACCCGCAACGCCCGTGTGAAAGAGCCCTTAGATTGTGGGTGGACATTTCCGTGGTTATCAGATCAGTCATTCACAAGTGGCTTGGAGGGTGTGTTCCTGCTACACTGCATACCTGACAGGGAAATATATTCTGTAAATCTGGCGACGTTTAGATTGTTGGGTGCTGTAGTTATATGCTGTAAAATCTCCATGATGTCTCCAATATAAATCTGCCAGCTTCTGTGGCTTCTGTGGCTTCTGTGGCTTCTATACACTTTTAAAATCATTTAGCAGGGAGAATAGATGCTGGATGACGGGGATGCTCCATGACCCCATTTTTCTTTCAAACTACCCCTGCTCTGCATACCTAACTGTTAAATACTGTATATTCTGTAAATTTGTCGGCATTTAGATTGTTGGGTGATCTGTACCCCTTTTTTCTTTCAAACTACCCCTGCCCTGCATACCTGACTGTGAAATATATTCTGTAAATTCATCGGCGTTTAGATTGTTGTGTGATCTGTACCCCTTTTTTCTTTCAAACTCCCCCTGCACTGCATACCTGACTGGGAATTATATTCTGTAAATTCGGCAGTGTTTAGATTGTTGGGTGCTGTAATTATATGCTGTAAATTGTCCATGATGTCTCTATGATAAATCTGCAGCATGGGGGCCCCGTGTGGCTTATACACACTTTCATAATAATCCTTCAGCGGGGAGAATAAATGCAGGGTGACCGGGACGCTCCATGATGACTCCTCTTTCTTTCAAACTACCCCTGCCCTGCATACCTGACTGGGAAATATATTCTGCAAATTTAGCTGCGTTAAGATTGTTGGGTGATCTGTACCTCTTTTTTATTTCAAACTACCCCTGCACTGCATATCTCACTGGGACATATATTCTGCACCCTGGTAGACACTCTGCTGATGGCATTCCCAGCTGACACCAGGGCCTCAGTGGTAGCACAAGGCGAAGGCAGAGGAGGAGGAAGAAGTCGACAACACAGCTGGGGCACCACCAGCACCTCAGAAGGCAGGGTTAGCATGGCGAAATGTGGAAAAGCTTTGTCAGCACGCCACAAGAACTAGCACCACCAGCTAATATGGAATGTCTTAGCATGAGGTAGCATTTCAGCAACATAGTGGAACAGTATATGTGCACACGCCTAAATGTACTGACTGATGGGTCTGCCCCATTCAACTTCTGGGTATCCAAATTGGGCACCTGGCCTGAGCTTGCCCTTTACGCCTTGCAGGTGCTGGCCTGCCCTGCAGCCAGTGAATTGTCTGAACATGTGTTTAGCACGGCAGGGGGCATTATTACAGACAAGTGCAGCTCACGTTCATTAAAATGAGCCAGGCATGGATCCCACAGGACTTGTCCGTACCTTGTGCAGAATAGACATGTATACCGGCCTCACCCAGTCTTTGTTCAGCTCACTTTCTATTTGTTTTCTTTCCAAATATTTCCCAATGTTCTGGGGTCTACCCAAAGTAAAAAACAAAACAAAAAAACAAAGAAAAGCAAAACATAGTGTTGGCGACTACTTCCTCAACCACCGCTTCCATCTACACCGCGAATTCCACCGCCTCCTCAACCTCCTACTCCATATGGACCTCTTCCTCCTCCTAGTTCAAGATTATTATCTTTAATTTTAATGTATTTTAAGTCATTTCCCTATCCACATCTGTTTGCAGGGCAATTGTCCTGTTCTTATCCCAATTTAGCTTCCTTTTGCAGCCATTTAGCCCTTTCCATGATTTTTTTAGAGCCATTTTAGTGCCCCAAAGTTCGGGTCCCCATTGACTTCAATGGGGTCTAGGGTCAAGTTCAGGTTAAGTTCGGGTCCCGAACCCGAACTTTGCAGTGAAGTTTGGCCAAACCCAGCGAACCCGAACTTCCAGATATCTGCTCAACCCTAGTCACCACGCATCTTGCGGGATCTTCAAGAAAGATAACCATGGTGGCCTCTCTTTATGCTCAAATGGATGAGGTAAGTATGATTTTTTTTTTTTTTTTACCATCATTTCAGGGAAAATCGATACGATACCACAAAGCACGAGGAGATTCTGTATTGCAACAAATCAAATTTTTCCTGAAAAAATTGATTCGCTCAACATTAACTGCAATGTCTCCAAAGCGTGATCGGTCTGAAAGTGTCAACACCTCTTTCTACCACCTACACTCTGTGCCCTTACACTAAAATCTATTCCAGCCATGTACCTCCGCCCAAACTCTTATCAGCCTCCCCATTTTGGAACCATTGCTTAAAATTAAGCGCATATCCAATGATGGGACAGGAACAAGTTTGAACTGATGAGTCGGCCTACCACCCACATCTCCACTAGATGATGGGACCAGAATTACAGAATTGCAGTAGTGGAAATGGGCCTTCCCTCCCTTGCTTAAGACCTAGTTCTCTCTATGGTCTAGGCTGTCTCTTATGGACTCATTACTTTTCTTGTTACAGACCTAGGAGTCCATATCACATTAAGGTAGACAGCACATTATGGTAGCAACACAGTTTTTTGCTCATCATATACTGAACATTGGAGTGTATACTATACACGTTGAGCATATCCTTCAAACAGGCACCACACTAGCAGAATTTGATATTGTATGAAGTGTTTCTAAGACTTTAAGTTACCTTATTTACTATATAAATAAGTATAACATAATATGTCATATACTGTGTATATGAGAATGGGATATAACTACATAGAAAATTACCCACATTTTTGAATATTTACTTTGCAAAAACCAAGTACTATAGTTGAGCGAACCCGATCTATATAGTTCGGGTTCGTAACGAATTTTGGAGTGTTCGTTTCACGGACCCGAACCCGAACATTTTACGTAAAAGTTTGGTTTGGGTTTGTTATTCAGCGATTTCTTCACGCTTTTTGAAGGGCTGCACAGCAGCCAATCAGCTAGCGTTTTACTTCTTGCCCTAAGAAGCCATTACAGCCATGCCTACTAAAGGCATGGCTGTGATTGGCCACGTGCAGCATGTGAATGAGCCTCCATTTAAGCTGGAGTCACGTTGCGCCGCACGTCACTCTTCTCTGATTAGTGTAGGGATAGGATGCAGCTCCTGTTAGGGCGAGATTAGGCAGGGATTAACTCAGCAAAAACACTTGATGAAGTGAACTATATACAGCTCTGAATCATTTAACTTCTGCTAATTAATTGCTCACTGTTTTCAGGCTGCCCAGAGCATTTTTCTGTCACTTTTTTCTGGGTAATTGGCTGCCATTTTGTGTCTTGTGGTGCGCCAGCACAAGCTGCCACCAAGACCATTAATCCATCAATAGTAGGGGTTTCTTTTTGCTATATCCTACATCCGGGGCTTGGCTGTGCTGATTGTCACCCCTAGAAACTCCGGACAGAATTTTCTATATTTTATTGACAGGTGAAATTCACTTACAAAAATAGCAATCCCCTAAATCTGGTGTTCCAGCTGTGGCTAGCCAAGTGTAATACTGTCTGGCAAAGAATATATATATTTTTTTCTGGGGTGAAATTCTATTTCCAAAATAGCAATACCCTAAATCAGTGGTTTCTGCTGTGGCAGGACAAGTTTTATAGTGTCCGTCAAAAGATAGCTTTTGTTCTGGGGTGAAATTCAATTGCCAAAATAGCAATACCATAAATCAGTGGTTTCAGCTGTGGCTGGCCAAGTTTAATAGTGTCCGGCAAAGGATATATTTTTTCTGGGGTGAAATTCAGTTGCAAAAATAGAAATACCGTAAATCTGGTTTTCCAGCTGCGACTGGACAAGTTTCATAGTGTCCATAAAAGGATATATTATTTTCTGGGGTGAAATTCAGTTGCAAAAATAGCAATACCATAAATCTGGTGTTCCAGCTGTGACTGGCCAAGTTTAATATTGTCCGGCAAAGGATAGATTTTTCTGGGGTTAAATTCTATTGCCAAAATAGCAATATCGTAAATCAATGGTTTCAGCTCTTGCTGGCCAAGTTTAATAGTGTCCGGCAAAGGATAGAATATTTTTTTCTGGGGTGAAATTCTATTGCCAAAGTAGCAATCCCCTAAATCTGGTGTCCCAGCAGTGGCTGGCCTAGGTTAATAGTGTCCGGCAAAGGATAGATAATTTTCTGGGGTGAAATTCAATTGCCAAAATAGCAATACCGTAAATCAGTGGTTTCAGCTGTGGCTGGCCAAGTTTAATAGTGTCTGGCAAAGGATATATTTTTTTCTTGGGTGAAATTCCGTTCAAAAATAGCAATCCTCTAAATCTGTGGCTGGACAAGTTGAATAGTGTCCGGCAAAGGATATATTTTGTTCTGGGGTGAAATTCAATTGCCAAAATAGCAATACCGTAACTCAGTGGTTCCAGCTATGGCTGGCCAAGTTTAATAGTGTCCGGCAAAGGATAGATTTTTTCTGGGGTTAAATTCTAATGCCAAAATAGCAATATCGTAAATCAGTGGTTTCAGCTCTGGCTGGCCAAGTTTAATAGTGTCCGGCAAAGGATAGAATTTTTTTTTCTGGGGTGAAATTCTATTGCCAAAATAGCAATCCCCTAAATCTGGTGTCCCAGCAGTGGCTGGCCAAGTTTAATAGTGTCCGGCAAAGTATAAATAATTTTCTGAGGTGAAATTCAATTGCCAAAATAGCAATACCGTAAATCAGTGGTTTCAGCTGTGGCTGGCCAAGTTTAACCACCTCTAGCTTCAGCCCCCCCTAGCTTAAACCTCCTTAATGACCAGACCACTTTTTACAATTGTGCACTACACTACTTTTACGGTTTATTGCTCGGTCATACAACTTACCACCCAAATTAATTTTACCTCCATTTCTTCTCACAAATGCAGCTTTCTTTTGGTGGTATTTGATTGCTGCTGAGATTTTTCATTTTTCTGATATTAATCAAAAAAGACCGCAATTTTCTCACAAAAAGTGTATTTTTAATAGTGTTGAGCGAACAGTTACGAGCATCGTTCGGGTTCGTACCGAATTTTGGGGTATCCGGGACCCGGACCCGAACCCGGACATTTTCAAAAAAGTTTGGGTTCGGGTTCGGTGTTCGTCGATTACTTCCCGCTTTCTGAAGGGCTGCACAGCAGCCAATCAGCTAGCGTTTTACTTCTTGCCCTAAGAGCCTATCACAGCCATGCCTACTAATGGCATGGCTGTGATTGGCCAAGTGCAGCATGTGACCCAGCATCTATTTAAGCTGGAGTCACGTAGCGCCGCACGTCACACTGCTCTGACTAGAGTAGGGAGAGGATGCAGCTGCTGTGTTAGGGCGAGATTAGGAAGGGATTAACTTAGCCAAAACACTTAATGAAGTGATCGATCAACAGCTGAGAATCATTGAACTTCTGCTAGTTACTTGCTCACTGGTTTTTAGGCTGCACAGAGCGTTTTTCTGTCACTTATTTTCTGGGTTGATCGGTGGCCATTTTGTAACTTGTGGTGCACCAGAAGAAGCTGCCACCAAGTCCATCAATCCATCAATACTAGTTTTTTTCTGCTATATCCTACATCAGGGGCTTGGCTGTGCTAATTGTCACCCCTAGAAACTCAGGATAGAAATTTCTATATTTTATTAAGGGTTAAATACAATTGCCCAAATACCAATCCCCTAAATCTGGTGTTCCAGCTTTGGCTAGACAAGTATAATGCTGTCTGGCAAAGGATAGATTATTTTCTGGGGTGAAATTAACCTGCCAATATAGCAATACCCTGAATCTGGTGTCCAAGCAGTTGCAGGCCATATTTCATAGTTTCCGCTTACACATATATTTTGTTCTGGGGTGAAATTAACCTGCCAATATAGCAATACCCTGAATCTGGTGTCCAAGCAGTTGCAGGCCATATTTTATAGTGTCCGCTTACACATATATTTTGTTCTGGGGTTAAAATAACCTGCCAATATAGCAATACCCTGAATCTGGTGTCCAAGCAGTTGCAGGCCAGATTTCATAGTGTCCGCTTACACATATATTTTGTTCTGGGGTGAAATTAACCTGCCAATATAGCAATACCCTGAATCTGGTGTCCAAGCAGTTGCAGGCCAGATTTCATAGTGTCCGCTTACACATATATTTTGTTCTGGGGTGAAATTAACCTGCCAATATAGCAATACCCTGAATCTGGTGTCCAAGCAGTTGCAGGCCAGATTTCATAGTGTCCGCTTACACATATATTTTGTTCTGGGGTGAAATTAACCTGCCAATATAGCAATACCCTGAATCTGGTGTCCAAGCAGTTGCAGGCCAGATTTCATAGTGTCCGCTTACACATATATTTTGTTCTGGGGTGAAATTAACCTGCCAATATAGCAATACCCTGAATCTGGTGTCCAAGCAGTTGCAGGCCAGATTTCATAGTGTCCGCTTACACATATATTTTGTTCTGGGGTGAAATTAACCTGCCAATATAGCAATACCCTGAATCTGGTGTCCAAGCAGTTGCAGGCCAGATTTCATAGTGTCCGCTTACACATATATTTTGTTCTGGGGTGAAATTAACCTGCCAATATAGCAATACCCTGAATCTGGTGTCCAAGCAGTTGCAGGCCAGATTTCATAGTGTCCGCTTACACATATATTTTGTTCTGGGGTGAAATTAACCTGCCAATATAGCAATACCCTGAATCTGGTGTCCAAGCAGTTGCAGGCCAGATTTCATAGTATCCGCTTACACATATATTTTGTTCTGGGGTGAAATTAACCTGCCAATATAGCAATACCCTGAATCTGGTGTCCAAGCAGTTGCAGGCCAGATTTCATAGTGTCCGCTTACACATATATTTTGTTCTGGGGTGAAATTAACCTGCCAATATAGCAATACCCTGAATCTGGTGTCCAAGCAGTTGCAGGCCAGATTTCATAGTATCCGCTTACACATATATTTTGTTCTGGGGTGAAATTAACCTGCCAATATAGCAATACCCTGAATCTGGTGTCCAAGCAGTTGCAGGCCAGATTTCATAGTATCCGCTTACACATATATTTTGTTCTGGGGTGAAATTAACCTGCCAATATAGCAATACCCTGAATCTGGTGTCCCAGCAGTTGCAGGCCAGATTTCATAGTGTCCGCTTACACATATATTTTGTTCTGGGGTGAAATTAACCTGCCAATATAGCAATACCCTGAATCTGGTGTCCAAGCAGTTGCAGGCCAGATTTCATAGTGTCCGCTTACACATATATTTTGTTCTGGGGTGAAATTAACCTGCCAATATAGCAATACCCTGAATCTGGTGTCCAAGCAGTTGCAGGCCAGATTTCATAGTGTCCGCTTACACATATATTTTGTTCTGGGGTGAAATTAACCTGCCAATATAGCAATACCCTGAATCTGGTGTCCAAGCAGTTGCAGGCCAGATTTCCTAGTATCCGCTTACACATATATTTTGTTCTGGGGTGAAATTAACCTGCCAATATAGCAATACCCTGAATCTGGTGTCCAAGCAGTTGCAGGCCAGATTTCATAGTATCTGCTTACACATATATTTTGTTCTGGGGTGAAATTAACCTGCCAATATAGCAATACCCTGAATCTGGTGTCCCAGCAGTTGCAGGCCAGATTTCATAGTGTCCGCTTACACATATATTTTGTTCTGGGGTGAAATTAACCTGCCAATATAGCAATACCCTGAATCTGGTGTCCAAGCAGTTGCAGGCCAGATTTCATAGTGTCCGCTTACACATATATTTTGTTCTGGGGTGAAATTAACCTGCCAATATAGCAATACCCTGAATCTGGTGTCCAAGCAGTTGCAGGCCAGATTTCATAGTGTCCGCTTACACATATATTTTGTTCTGGGGTGAAATTAACCTGCCAATATAGCAATACCCTGAATCTGGTGTCCAAGCAGTTGCAGGCCAGATTTCATAGTGTCCGCTTACACATATATTTTGTTCTGGGGTGAAATTAACCTGCCAATATAGCAATACCCTGAATCTGGTGTCCAAGCAGTTGCAGGCCAGATTTCATAGTATCCGCTTACACATATATTTTGTTCTGGGGTGAAATTAACCTGCCAATATAGCAATACCCTGAATCTGGTGTCCAAGCAGTTGCAGGCCAGATTTCATAGTATCCGCTTACACATATATTTTGTTCTGGGGTGAAATTAACCTGCCAATATAGCAATACCCTGAATCTGGTGTCCAAGCAGTTGCAGGCCAGATTTCCTAGTATCCGCTTACACATATATTTTGTTCTGGGGTGAAATTAACCTGCCAATATAGCAATACCCTGAATCTGGTGTCCAAGCAGTTGCAGGCCAGATTTCATAGTATCCGCTTACACATATATTTTGTTCTGGGGTGAAATTAACCTGCCAATATAGCAATACCCTGAATCTGGTGTCCAAGCAGTTGCAGGCCAGATTTCATAGTATCCGCTTACACATATATTTTGTTCTGGGGTGAAATTAACCTGCCAATATAGCAATACCCTGAATCTGGTGTCCAAGCAGTTGCAGGACAGATTTCATAGTATCCGCTTACACATATATTTTGTTCTGGGGTGAAATTAACCTGCCAATATAGCAATACCCTGAATCTGGTGTCCAAGCAGTTGCAGGCCAGATTTCATAGTGTCTGCTTACACATATATTTTGTTCTGGGGTGAAATTAACCTGCCAATATAGCAATACCCTGAATCTGGTGTCCAAGCAGTTGCAGGCCAGATTTCATAGTGTCCGCTTACACATATATTTTGTTCTGGGGTGAAATTAACCTGCCAATATAGCAATACCCTGGATCTGTTGTCCAAGCAGTTGCAGGCCAGATTTCATAGTGTCCGCTTACACATATATTTTGTTCTGGGGTGAAATTAACCTGCCAATATAGCAATACCCTGAATCTGGTGTCCAAGCAGTTGCAGGCCAGATTTCATAGTATCCGCTTACACATATATTTTGTTCTGGGGTGAAATTAACCTGCCAATATAGCAATACCCTGAATCTGGTGTCCAAGCAGTTGCAGGCCAGATTTCATAGTATCCGCTTACACATATATTTTCGTTCTGGGGTGAAATTAACCTGCCAATATAGCAATACCCTGAATCTGGTGTCCAAGCAGTTGCAGGCCAGATTTCATAGTATCCGCTTACACATATATTTTGTTCTGGGGTGAAATTAACCTGCCAATATAGCAATACCCTGAATCTGGTGTCCAAGCAGTTTCAGACCAGATTTCATAGTATCCGCTTACACATATATTTTGTTCTGGGGTGAAATTAACCTGCCAATATAGCAATACCCTGAATCTGGTGTCCAAGCAGTTGCAGGCCAGATTTCATAGTATCAGCTTACACATATATTTTGTTCAGGGGTGAAATTAACCTGCCAATATAGCAATACCCTGAATCTGATGTCCCAGCAGTTGCAGGCCAGATTTCATAGTGTCCGCTTACACATATATTTTGTTCTGGGGTGAAATTAACCTGCCAATATAGCAATACCCTGAATCTGGTGTCCAAGCAGTTGCAGGCCAGATTTCATAGTGTCCGCTTACACATATATTTTGTTCTGGGGTGAAATTAACCTGCCAATATAGCAATACCCTGGATCTGTTGTCCAAGCAGTTGCAGGCCAGATTTCCTAGTATCCGCTTACACATATATTTTGTTCTGGGGTGAAATTAACCTGCCAATATAGCAATACCCTGAATCTGGTGTCCAAGCAGTTGCAGGCCAGATTTCATAGTATCCGCTACACATATATTTTGTTCTGGGGTGAAATTAACCTGCCAATATAGCAATACCCTGAATCTGGTGTCCAAGCAGTTGCAGGCCAGATTTCATAGTATCCGCTTACACATATATTTTGTTCTGGGGTGAAATTAACCTGCCAATATAGCAATACCCTGAATCTGGTGTCCCAGCAGTTGCAGGCCAGATTTCATAGTGTCCGCTTACACATATATTTTGTTCTGGGGTGAAATTAACCTGCCAATATAGCAATACCCTGATTCTGGTGTCCCAGCAGTTGCAGGCCAGATTTCATAGTGTCTGCCAAAACACATATTTTGTTCTGGGGTGAAATTAATTCTGCCAAAATAGCAATACCTCTGAATCTGGTGTCCCAGCAGTTGCAGGCCAGATTTCATAGTGTCTGCTAAAACATATATTTTGTTCTGGGGTGAAATTAATCTGGCAAAATAGCAATACCCTGAATCTGTTGTCCCAGCAGTTGCAGGCCAATTTTAAATCTGTCCATAAAAGGATTCCTTTCATCCAGGGCCTAAATACTAGCCCTAAATGAGATTTTCCCTAAATCAGTGGTTACTGCTGTGCCTCTATTACTGTAATACGCTACATAAACAAATAGGCAGATAGTGTTAGGTGCCTGTAAAAAAGGCCAAAATTTGGAAATCAATACATTGGGCCAAATATTTTTTCCTTATTGTGGTGCTTGGTGAACGGTAACAATGAGGAAAACATCTAGTAAGGGACGCGGACGCGGTCGTGGTGGTGTTAGTGTACCCTCTGGTGCTGGGAGAGGACGTGGCCATTCTGCCACAGCCACACGTCCTAGTGAACCAACTACCTCAGGTTCCAGTACCCGCCAGAATTTACAGCGATATTTGGTGGGGCCCAATGCCGTTCTAAGGATGGTAAGGCCTGAGCAGGTACAGGCGCTAGTCAATTGGGTTGCCGACAGTGGATCCAGCATGTTCACAACATTATCTCCCACCCAGTCTTCTGCAGAAAGCGCACAGGTGGCACCTGAAAACCAAGCCCATCAGTCTGTCACATCACCCCCATGCATATCAGGGAAACTGTCAGAGCCTCAAGTTATGCAGCAGTCTCTTATGCTGTTTGAAGACTCTGCTGGCAGGGTTTCCCAAGGAAATCCACCTAGCCCTTCCCCAGTGGTGGAAGACATAGAATGCACTGATGCACAACTACTGATGTTTCCTGATGATGAGGACATGGGAATACCACCTCATCGGAGTCCACACGTCTCTGATGATGACGAAACACAGGTGCCAACTGCTGCGTCTTTCTGCAGTGTGCAGACCGAACAGGAGGTCAGGGAGGAAGACTGTGGAAGACGATGCAGGGGACGATGAGTCCTAGACCCACATGGAATGAAGGTCGTGCCACTGACTTTCATAGTTCAGAGGAAGAGGCAGTGGTGAGACCGAGCCAACAGCGTAGCAAAAGAGAGGAGCAGGGGCAAAAGCAGAACAGCCGCCGCCAAGAGAGTTCGCCTGATACTGGCCACCGCCACCAGGGACCGAGCACCCCAAAGGCAGCTTCAAGGAGTTCCCTGGCATGGCACTTCTTTAAACAATGTGCTGACGACAAGACCCGAGTGGTTTGCACGCTGTGCCATCAGATCCTGAAGCGAGGCATTAACGTTCTGAACCTTAGCACAACCTGCATGACCAGGCATCTACATGCAAAGCATGAACTGCAGTGGAGTAAACACCTTAAAAGCAAGGAACTCACTCAGGCTCCCCCTGCTCCCTCTTCTGCTGCTGCCTCGGCCTCTTCCTCCGCCTCGGGAGGAACGTTGGCACCTGCCGCCCACCAAACAGAGGATGTGCCACCGACACCACCACCTGCGTCACCAAGCATCTCCACCATGTCACACGGCAGCGTTCAGCTCTCCATCTCACAAACCTTGGAGAGAAAGCGTAAATTCCCACCTAGCCACCCTCGAGCCCTGGGCCTGAATGCCAGCATTTCTAAACTACTGGCCTTTGAAATGCTGTCATTCAGGCTGGTGGACACAGACAGCTTCAAACAGCTGATGTCCATGGCTGTCCCACAGTATGTTGTCCCCAGCCGCCACTACTTCTCCAAGACAGCCGTGCCTTCCCTGCACAACCAAGTATCCGATAAAATCAAGTGTGCACTGCGCAACGCCATCTGTGGCAAGGTCCACCTAACCACAGATACGTGGACCAGTAAGCACGGCCAGGGACGCTATATCTCCCTAACTGCACACTGGGTAAATGTAGTGGCGGCTGGGCCCCAGGCGGAGAGTTCCTTGGCGCACGTCCTTCCGCCGCCAAGGATCACAGGGCATCATTCTTTGCCTCCTGTAGCCTCCTCCTCCTACTCGGCTTCCTCCTCCTCTGCTTCCACCAGCTCATCCAGTCAGCCACACACCTTCACCACCAACTTCAGCACAGCCCGGGGTAAACGTCAGCAGGCCATTCTGAAACTCATATGTTTGGGGGACAGGCCCCACACCGCGCAGGAGTTGTGGCGGGGTATTGAACAACAGACCGACCAGTGGTTGCTGCCGGTGGGCCTCAAGCCCGGCCTGGTGGTGTGCGATAATGGGCGAAATCTCGTCGCAGCTCTGGGACTAGCCGGTTTGGCGCACATCCCTTGCCTGGCGCATGTGCTGAATTTGGTGGTGCAGAAGTTCATTCACAACTACCCCAACATGTCAGAGCTGCTGCATAAAGTGAGGGCCGTCTGTGCGCGCTTCGGCGTTCACATCCTGCCGCTGCTCGCCTGTCTGCGCTACAGCGTAACTCGGCCTTCCCGCTCACCGCCTCATATGCGGCGTGCCCACCAGGTGGAACTCCACCTTGCACATGCTGGAGAGACTGTGCGAGCAGCAGCAGGCCATAGTGGAGTTTCAGCTGCAGCACGCACGTGTCAGTCGCACTGCGGAACAGCACCACTTCACCACCAATGATTGGGCCTCCATGCGAGACCTGTGTGCCCTGTTGCGCTGTTTCGAGTACTCCACCAACATGGCCAGTGGTGATGACACCGTTATCAGCGTTACAATACCACTTCTATGTCTCCTTGAGAAAGCGCTTAGGGCGATGATGGAAGAGGAGGTGACCCAGGAGGAGGAGGAGGATGAGGGGTCATTTTTAGCACTTTCAGGCCAGTCTGTTAGAAGTGGCTCAGAGGAGGTTTTTGCAACAGCAGAGGCCAGGTACAAATGTGGCCAGCCAGGGCCCACTACTGGAGGACGAGGAGGATGAGGAGGAGGTGGAGGAGGATGAGGATGAAGCAGGTTCACAGCGGGGTGGCACCCGACACAGCTCAGGCCCATCACTGGTGCGTGGCTGGGGGATACGGAGGGACGATGACGATCGCCTCCCACAGAGGACAGCTTGTCCTTACCTCTGGGGAGCCTGGCACACATGAGCGACTACATGCTGCAGTGCCTGCGCAGCGACAGCAGAGTTGCGCACATTTTAACGTGTGCGGACTACTGGGTTGCCACCCTGCTGGATCCCGGTACAAAGACAATGTGCCCACCTTACTTCCTGCACTGGAGCGTGATAGGAAGATGCGCGAGTACAAGCGCCACGCTGGTAGAGCGCTCCTGAGAGCATTCCCAAATGTCACAGGGGAACAGGTGGAAGCCCAAGGCGAAGGCAGAGGAGGAGCAAGAGGTCGCCAACGCAGCAGTGTCACGGCCAGCTCTTCTGAGGGCAGGGTTAGCATGGCAGAAATGTGGAAAAGTTTTGTCTCACGCCACAGCTAACTGCACAACCACCTGATACGGAGCGTGTTAGCAGGAGGCAGCATTTCACTAACATGGTTGAACAGTACGTCTGCACACCCCTCCACGTACTGACTGATGGTTCGGCCCCATTCAACTTCTGGGTCTCCAAATTGTCCACGTGGCCAGAGTTAGCATTTTATGCCTTGGAGGTGCTGGCCTGCCCGGCGGCCAGCGTTTTGTCTGAACGTGTATTCAGCACGGCAGGGCGTCGTACTGACAAGCGCAGCCGCCTGTCCACAGCCAACGTGGACAAGCTGACGTTCATAAAAATGAACCAGGCATGGATCCCACAGGACCTGTGCCTCCCTTGTGCAGAATAGACATTTATAACTGCCTCCCCATCAACCATGTATTCTTGTACTCCGGGGCACTTCTTTATTGAATCCTCATTTTTAACTTTACCATGATCTTGCGGTGCAACCCAAAGTTGAATGAACCTCTCCTCTGTCTGGGTGGTGGGGCCAGAAATAACTGAAAGTGGCCTTCTCCGGTGGTGGTTGATATGAGGCATGATTCCTTGCTGTGGGACCTCTCTCCTCTGTCTGGGTGCTGGGCCGAAATAAATGAGAGTGGCCTTCTCCGGTGGTGGTTGATATGAGGCATGATTCCTTGCTGTGGGACCTCTATCCTCTGTCTGGGTGCTGGTCCAAAATAAATGAGAGTGGCCTTCTCCGGTGGTGGTTGATATGACGCATGATTCCTTGCTGTGGGACCTCTCTCCTCTGTCTGGGTGCTGGGCCGAAATAAATGAAGTGGCCTTCTCCGGTGGTGGTTGATATGATGCATGATTCCTTGCTGTGGGACCTCTCTCCTCTGTCTGGGTGCTGGGCAGAAATAAATGAGAGTGGCCTTCTCCGTTGGTGGTTGATATGAGGCATGATTCCTTGCTGTGGGACCTCTCTCCTCTGTCTGGGTGCTGGGCCGAAATAAATGAGTGGCCTTCTCCGGTGGTGGTTGATATGAGCGCATGATTCCTTGCTGTGGGACCTGTATCCTCTGTCTGGGTGCTGGGCCGAAATAAATGAGAGTGGCCTTCTCCGGTGGTGGTTGATATGACGCATGATTCCTTGCTGTGGGACCTGTATCCTCTGTCTGGGTGCTGGGCCGAAATAAATGAGAGTGGCCTTCTCCGGTGGTGGTTGATATGACGCATGATTCCTTGCTGTGGGACCTGTATCCTCTGTCTGGGTGCTGGGCCGAAATAAATGAGTGGCCTTCTCCGTTGGTGGTTGATATGAGGCATGATTCCTTGCTGTGGGACCTCTCTCCAATTGATATTGGTTAATTTTTATTTATTTTAATTCATTTCCCTATCCACATTTGTTTGCAGGGGATTTACCTACATTTTGCTGCCTTTGGCAGCCCTCTAGCCCTTTCCTGGACTATTTTACAGCCTTTTTAGTGCCTAAAAGTTCGGGTCCCCATTGACTTCAATGGGGTTCAGGTTCGGGATAAAGTTCGGGTCGAATTCGAATCCCGAACCCGAACATTTTCGGGAAGTTCGGCCGAACTTCTCGAACCCGAAAATCCAGGTGTTCGCTCATCTCTAATTTTTAACTTTTTCTGATAAAATTGTTCAAATATAATTACATTTCTTTACAGGTTTGTATCAGAATTTATTGTGCTACATGTCTTTGATAAAAAAAAAATCCAATAAGTGCATATTTGTTGGTTTGTGCTAAAGTTATAGCGTTTACAAACTATGGTACAATAAAGTGAATTTCCGTATTTTGAAAATGCTCTGACTTTCTGAGCTCCTGTCATGTTTCTTCAGGTTTTAGAATGCCAGGATAGTATAAATACCCCCCAAATGACACCATTTTAGAAATAAGACACCCCAAAGTATTCGCGGAGGGGCATGGTGAGTTCATGTATGATTTAATTTATTATCACAAGTTAGCGGAAAATGACACTTTCTGAAGGAAAAAAAATAATAATAAAGTTTCCATTTCTGATAACTTCTGACAAAAAAAAAAAAGTATCTCCAGCGGACTTACTATGCCCCTCATTGAATACCTTGGGGTGTCTACTTTCCGAAATGTGGTGATTTGTGGGGTGTGTTTACTGTTCTGGAATTTTGGGCGGGGATAAATTGTGAGCAACCTTGCAAAGCTTAAAGGTACTCTTTGGACTTTCGGCCCCTTTATGCAACTAGGCTGCAAAAAAGTGTCACAAATGTGGAATCGCCGTACTGATAAGAAGTAGGGCAATGTGTTTTGGGGTGTATTTTTACATATACCCATGCTGGGTGAGAGAAATATCTCGGTAAATTGAAAACTCTGAATATAAAAATTAAAAAGTTGTCATTTACAGAGATATTTCTCACACACAGTGTGGGTATATGTAAAAATACATCCCAAAACACATTGCCCTACTTCTCCTGAGTACTGTGATACCACATTAGTGACACTTTTTTGCAGCCAAGATGCGCAAAGGGGCCCAAATTCCAATGAGTACCTTTAGGATTTCACAGGGCATTTTTACGCATTTGGATTCCAAACTACTTCTCACGCATTAGGGGCCCCTAAAATGCCAGGGCAGTATAAATACCCCACAAGTGACCCCATTTTATAAAGAAGACATCCCAAGGTATTCCGTGAGGGGCATGGTGAGTTCATGTAAAATCTTATTTTTGTCACAAGTTAGCGGAATATGAAACTTTGTAAGAAAAAATAAAGCGATTTCCGCTAACTTGTGACAAAAAAATCTTCTTTGAACTCGCCATGCCCCTCACGGAATACCTTGGGGTGTCTTCTTTCTAAAATGGGGTCACTTGTGGGGTATTTATACTGCCCTGGCATTTGAGGGTCTCCGCAATCATTACATGTATGGCCATCATTAGGAGTCTCTGCTATTCTCCTTATATTGAACATATGGGTAATGAGATTTTTTTTCCGTTCAGCCTCTGGGCTGAAACAAAAAATGAACAGCATAGATTTCTTCATTTGCATCGATCAATGTGGATGAAAAAATCTCTGGCAAAAAATGTTCAAAAAAAAAAAGAGGGGAAAGGAGTGCTTGCGAAGTAAAGCTGCGATCGCTAATAAAGATCCAAAAATTTCAAAAGTGATCTTTATAGCGCCACAGCGATTTTACAGTGTTTTTGCAGTGATCATAAAAAAAAAAATTCGGACACTGCGGTGGGGCGGACTGAACGCATGTGTGCGTACAAGATCAGGCCTGATCTGGCGAACACTGCGTTTTTTGTAGAGTCTAAGGTGACCGTAATGTACTGATATAGATCTGATTGCGATCTGTCTTGATCACTTACAGATACTATATAGTACTAGTGCTGATTAGCGACAACGATGATGCTAATCAGCAACTAATCAGTGACTGCGGTGCGGTGGGCGCTAACTACCTAACAAGTAGCTAACTAACTGGCGGTGATAAGGGACCCTTAGGCCCCATTCACAAGTCTGCAATTCTGTTACGCATTGTGCGGAACGGAATCGCTGACCCATTGATTTCTATGGGGACAGTCCCGCTCGGATCCGGAACTGCGTATCCGCACTTCCAGGTCCGCACTTCTGTTCCGCAAAAATATAGAACATGTCTTATTCTTGTCCGCAATTGCGGACAAAAAAAAGGCATTTTCTATATCGTTTTGGCAATGTGCAGATCTGCAAAATGCAGAATCACATTGCTGGTGCCCGTGTTTTGCAGATCCGCGGATCCATGGATCCGCAATACACATATGGACGTCTGAATGGAGCCTTACAGGGGGGTGATCAATGACAGGGGGGTGATCAGGGAGTCTATATGGGGTGATCAGGGATTAATAAGGGGTTAATAAGTGACAGTGTAGTGTGGTGCTTGGTGCTACTTGCAGAGCTGCCTGTGTCCTCTGGTGGTCGATCCAAGTAAATGGGACCACCAGAGGACCAGGTAGCAGGTATAGCAGATGCTGTTAACAACAACAGCGTCTGAAATACCTATTTGATGCTTTTTATTTAACACCTACAGCTTGCCAGCGAATGATCATCTCTGGCAGGGTGTAGTATAACTTCCCTGCCGCACGTCGCTGTGCGCGCGCGTTCACAGGAAATCTCGCGTCTCGCGAGATAACGTTCCGATGCGTCAAGGAGGAATAACCCGGCCGCCCGCAGGACGCATCCCTGCGTTAGGCAGTCGGGAGGTGATTAATAGTGTCCGGCAAAGGATATATTTTTTTCTGGGGTGAAATTCAGTTGCAAAAATAGAAATACCGTAAATCTGGTGTTTCAGCTGTGACTGGACAAGTTTCATAGTGTCCGTCACAGGATATATTATTTTCTGAGGTGAAATTCAGTTGCCAAAATAGAAATACCCCAAATCTGGTGTTCCAGCTGTTGCAGGCCAAGTGTAAATCTGTCCGTAAAAGGGTATATTTCACTCAGCGTGCATCTCCAAGTGTATTTCTTTACGTTAAAGGGTATATTACAGTAAGTGTTAAAATACAGCATAATTCTCTACATTTGCACACACTGTTTTGCATCTCTAAGTGTATTTCTTTCTGTTAAAGGGTATATTACACAAAGTGTTAAAATACAAGTGCTGAAAGCATAATCCTATATATTTTTTCACACGCTACTGTGCATCTCCAAGTGTAAATCTGTCCGTAAAAGGATACCTTTCATCCAGGGCCTAAATACTAGGCCTACAGTTGATATTCCCCTAAATCTGTGGTTACTACTGTGCCTGGATTAGTGTAATACGGTACATAATTAGATAGCCAGATAGTGTTAGGTGCCTGTAAAAAAAGGCCTGAATTTGAATTCAATACATTGGGCCAAATAATTCTTTTTGGTGGTGCCCAATGCCGTTCTAAGGATGGTAAGGCCTGAGCAAGTACAGGCGCTAGTCAATTGGGTGGCCGACAATGGATCCAGCACATTCACAACATTATCTCCCACCCAGTCTTCCAAAGAAAGCACACAAGTGGCACCTGAAAACCAAGCCCATCAGTCTGTCACATCACCCCCATGCGTATCAGGGAAACTGTCAGAGCCTCAAGTTATGCAGCAGTCTCTTATGCTGTTTGAAGACTCTACTGGCAGGGTTTCGCAAGTGAATCTACCTAGCCCTTTCCCAGTGGTGGAAGACATAGAATGCACTGACGCACAACTACTTATGTTTCCTGATGATGAGGAGATGGGAATACCACCTCATCAGAGTCCGCACATCTCTGATGATGACGAAACACAGGTGCCAACTGCTGCGTCTTTTTGCAGTCTGCAGACCGTACAGGAGGTCAGGGAGGAAGACTGTGTGGAAGACGATGCAGGGGACGATAAGGTCCTAGACCCCACATGGAATGAAGGTCGTGCCACTGACTTTCATAGTTCAGAGAAAGAGGCAGTGGTGAGACCGAGCCAACAGAGTAGCAAAAGAGGGAGCAGGGGGCAAAAGCAGAACAGCCGCCGCCAAGAGAGTTCGCCTGCTACTGGCCACCGCCACCAGGGACCGAGCACCCCAAAGGCAGCTTCAAGGAGTTCCCTGGCATGGCACTTCTTCAAACAATGTGCTGACGACAAGACCCTAGTGCTTTGCAGGCTGTGCCATCAGAGCCTAAAGCGAGGCATTAATGTTCTGAACCTTAGCACAACCTGCATGACCAGGCATCTACATGCAAAGCATGAACTGCAGTAGAGTAAACACCTTAAAAAAAATGAACTCACTGAGGCTCCCCCTGCTCCCTCTTCTGCTGCTGCCTATGCCTCTTCCTCCGCCTCGGCAGCAATGTTGGCACCTGCCGCCCACCAAACAGAGGATGTGCCACCAACACCGCCACCTCCGTCACCAAGCATCTCCACCATGTCACATGGCAGCGTTCAGCTCTCCATCTCACAAACATTGGAGAGAAAGCGTAAATTCCCACCTAGCCACCCTCGAGCCCTGGGCCTGAATGCCAGCATTTCTAAACTACTGGCCTTTGAAATGCTATCATTAAGGATGGTGGACACAGACAGCTTCAAACAGCTGATGGCGATTGCTGTCCCACAGTATGTTGTTCCCAGCCACCACTACTTCTCCAAGAGAGCCGTACCTTCCCTGCACAACCAAGTATCCGATAAAATCAAGAGTGCAACGCCATCTGTGGCAAGGTCCACCTAACCACAGATATGGGACGCTATATATCCCTAACTGCACACTGTGTAATTCCTCCTGTAGCCTCCTCCTCATACCCGGCTTCCTCCTCCTCTTCTTCCACCTGCTCATCCAGTCGGCCACACACCTTCACCACCAACTTCAGCACAGCCCGGGGTAAACGTCAGCAGGCCGCTCTGAAACTCATATGTTTGGGGGACAGGCCCCACGCCGCGCAAGAGTTGTGGCGGGGTATTGAACAACAGACCGACGAGTGGTTGCTGCCGGTGGGCCTCAAGCCCGGCCTGGTGGTGTGCGATAATGGGTGACGCACATCTCTTGCCTGGCGCATGTGCTGAATTTGGTGGCGCAGAAGTTCATTCACAACTACTCCGCAATGTCAGAGCGGCTGCATAAAGTGCGGGTCGTCTGTGTGCGCTTCCGGCATTCACATCCTGCCACTGCTCGCCTGCCTTCCCACTCACCGCCTCATATGCGACGTGCCCACCAGGTGGAACTCCACCTTGCACATGCTGGAGAGATTGTGCAAGCAGCAGCAGGCCATAGTGGAGTTTCAGCTGCAGCACGAACGGATCAGTCGCACTGCGTAACAGCACCACTTCACCACCAATGACTGGGCCTCTATGCGAGACCTGTGTGCCCTATTGAGCTGTTTTGAGTACTCCACCAACATGGCCAGTGGCGATGACACCGTTATCAGCGTTACAATACCACTTCTATGTCTCCTTGAGAAAACACTTAGGGCGATCATGGAAGAGGAGCTCGCCCAGGAGGAGGAGGAAGAGGGGTTATTTTTAGCACTTTCAGGCCAGTCTCTTAGAAGTGACTCAGAGGGAGGTTTTTTGCAAAAGCAGAGGCCAGGTACAAATATGGCCAGCCAGGGACCACTACTGGAGGACGAGGATGAGAAGGAGGTGGAGGAGGATGAGGATGAAGCATGTTCACAGCGGTGTACACCCAACACAGCTCGAGCCCATCACTGGTTCGTGGCTGGGGGGAAACGGAGGACGATGACGATACGCCTCCCACAGAGGACAGCTTGTCCTTAACTCTGGGCAGCCTGGCACACATGAGCGACTACATGCTGCAGTGCCTGCGCAACAACAGCAGAGTTGCCCACATTTTAACGTGTGCGGACTACTGGGTTGCCACCCTGCTGGATCCCTGGTACAAAGACAATGTGCCCACCTTACTACCTCCACTGGAGCATGATAGGAAGATGCGCGAGTACAAGTGCACGTTGGTAGTTGCGCTACTGAGAGCATTCCCAAATGTCACAGGGGAACAAGTGGAAGCCCTAGTCAAAGGCTGTGTTGCGGCCAGCTCCTCTGAGGGGAGGGTTAGCATGGCAGAGATGTGGAAAATTTTTGTCCCCACGCCAGAGCTAACTGCACCACCACCTGATACGGAACATGTTAGCAGGAGGCAGCATTTCACTAACATGGTGGAACAGTACGTGTGCACACCCCTCCACATGTTGACTGATGGTTCAGCCCCATTCAACTTCTGGGTCTCCAAATTGTCCACGTGGCAAGAGCTAGCCTTTTATGCCTTGGAGGTGCTGGCCTGCCCAGCGGCCAGCGTTTTCTCTGAACGTGTATTCAGCACGGCAGGTGATGTCATTACTGACAAACGCAGCCGCCTGTCCACAGCCAACGTGGACAAGCTGACGTTCATAAAAATGAACCAGGCATGGATCCCACAGGACCTGTCCATCCCTTGTGCAGAATAGACATTTATAACTACCTCCCCTTAACCATATATTCTTGTTCTCCAGGGCACTTCTTTATTGAATCCTCTTTTTTTAATTTTACCATTATTTTGCGGGGCAACCCAAAGTTGAATGAAACTCTTCTCCGTCTGGGTGCCAGGGGTCTAAATATCTGAAAGTGGCATTCTCCATTGGTGGGTGACATGAAGCCTTATTCTCTGCTTTGGGACCTCTCTCCTCTGTCTGGGTGACGGGGTCTAAATAACTAAAAGTGACCTTCTCTGTTGGTGGGTGACATGATGCCTTTTTTGCTGCTATGGGACCTCTCTCCTCTGTCTTGGTGTCAGGGGCCTAACTTTCACGTACTTGCTTGCATTCTTGGTGGTAGACATTTAACTCTTTTTACTGTCTAATGACCGCCCCATTGTCTGGGTGTCAGGGGCCTATATGTCGTTTAATCATTTGTTGTCTTGGTGGGAGATATTAAACTATTTTTATTGTTATGACCACCCCATTGTCTGGGTGTCAGGGGACTAAATGTCACGTACTTGCTTGCTGTCTTGGTGGCAGATATTTAACACTTTTTACTGTCTAATGACCACCCCATTGTCTGGGTGTCAGGGGCCTATATGTCATTTAATCATTTGTTGTCTTGGTGGGAGATATTAAACTCTTTTTACTGTCATGACCGCCCCATTGTCTGGGTGTCAGTGGCCTAAATTTCACGTACTTGCTTGCTGTCTTGGTGGCAGACATTTAACACTTTTTACTGTCTAATGACCGCCCCATTGTCTCAGTTTCATTGGCCTATATGTCGTTTAATCATTTGTTGTCTTGGTGAAAGATATTAAACTCTTTTTACTGTCTAATGACCGCCCAATTGTCTGGGTGTCAGTGGCCTATATTTCGTTTAATTGCTTGCTGTCTAGTTGAGAGACATTAAACTCTTTTTACTGTCAAATGACCTCTTCTCTGTCTGGGTGTCAGGGGCCTACATAAATGATAATGGCCTGTTCCATTGCAGATTGACCTAAGGCCTGTGTTGCTGTTACATTACCGCTCTCTTCTTTGCGGGTGCCAGGGCCCTGAGTCTGTGAATGAGGCCTGTGGCACTGCAGGCAGACATGAATCCTTTTTGGCTGTGATCAGAACTTCAACTCCCATAGCCTTTCCACCTGATGCCACCCCAACCTCCTATTCCACCACCTCCACCTCAAGTCATTTCCCTATCCACATTTGTTTGCAGGGGATTTACCTACATTTTGCTGCCTTTTGCAGCCCTCTAGCCCTTACCTGGGCTATTTTACAGCCTTTTTAGTGCCCAAAAGTTCGGGTCCCCATTGACTTCAATGGGGTTCGGGTTCGGGGTGAAGTTCAGGTCGAGTTCGGATCCCGAACCCAAACATTTTCGGGAAGTTCGGCCGAACTTCTCGAACCCGAACATCCAGGTGTTCGCTCAACTCTACCAAGTACATGTTAGTTCAATCTCTATAGGTATAATACAATATTTTTCTATATTTTTGTTTATATTTTGTAATGGTACAAAATTCAAATTAGATATGATGTTCACACAATTGTTACACATTTAACATTGAATATATGTGAGTAAGAAAATATAAAGTTTATACCAATAAATAGATGTCACTTGTCTGAACTGGCAAGACACACCAGCCAAATATCTCTATTTGTCAAGTCAAACAACCCCAATACATCACATTCTAAATCTTCCAGATGTCAAGTATTTGGATCATTAAAAGCCAGGCCACTCTTGCCAAGAAGAAGCTTAATGTGCACAAATCATCGTACAGCTGTTCTTTTGCCAGCAGTGTTCTTTCTTAATTACTCCACCTCCAAGCCAACACCCTAATGGGGCATTGTGTTCAACAATAACTTGGCATCTATCAAAAGTGCCAACAGCAAGATCAAAGAGGGAACATTTAGATTGCAATGGTCATACTGTAACTGTGAGAACCCGACAATAAATAATTTAAATGTTTTACGGAATAATAGCATGAGCGCAATAAAAATTTATCTTAGATGTAATCGAACTACAAAGAATCATTTGTCCAAGTATACTAGTTTTAACATTAAAGGGAATGCAAATATTGCAAATGACTTATTATTAAAGGAGGTTTTTACTTTTTTGTTTTTGGTTATATCTTTTACTGTATAACGTGATTATCAATAAAATAAATCCTAAAACATTCCACTTTTCAAACTAGTCATTGGAGCAGCCACATTTGGAGCAGCTGTCTTACAGTTAGAGCTGGAGCTGGATGCGCCGAAGTTTTGGAGAGGCCTGCGCCTTTTCATAACTAAGGCAAATCAGCCGCCAGTTTAGGGCTTTATTAAGACCAGTGTCTAAAATGCCGGTCTTAATAAATGTGCCCCAATGTATTTCCTAAAATCAACCCAAATGTTAAAACTTGCCTTCATCATATCCCTTCTAGATTACAGTAACATCCTCCTCTGTGGCTTTCCCTCTAATATTCTTGCACTCCTCCAACCCACTCTCAATTCCAATTCCACTGGCTATTTCCAAATGCTGAGATAGGGCAAAAAACTGAAGAAATCCAGCTTCTGAAAAATGTGTCACTTTATTCCAATGTTAAAATCTCCACATTAAGGAAAAAAACGTACAGGTTCTACGCTTTTCGGACCTAAAAAAAGGAAATGGTCTTTACTCATGAACTTACTCATTTTTTTTCCTGTATGTGGAGATTTTAACATTGGAATAAAGTAACACATTTTTCAAAAGCTGGATTTCTTCATTTTTTGTTTGCAATTCATGTCAGCCGGGTCCAGGCTGTGTCCGTGCTTCTGAGTGGCCGAACGCAGATGAGCGCTGCTTCAATTATCTTTATTCATCCCTATTAACATACACCATTCAGCTGCCTCCTATCTTCTACTTACTTCTTTGGCCTCACAATGGTCCTCCACAGACTGGTGTCTCAAAGAGACAATCATACACTATACCTTAGTCTCACCAGCCACTGCTCCCTATCTAATCTGTCAAATGCTCTTCTCCACTCTGATCACAATATAGCATATTCTAGTAGTAACCACAAACATCTCTCAATTCATACACTCTTTGACTCTCATTTACCACTGTGAATGTCTTCCCATTATGACACAGAAACACCCACTGTTTTCCATCACACCAAAATTACTTTAACTCTCAACTCAATCACCCCTCTCACACAAAGCAGAACCCATCAAATCAATAGACAACCCTGGAACACTAACCAGAGATGCTGGAAGAAAACACACTCAATCAAGACTTCACCTACAAACAAATAGCTCTCAATAGTGTTGAGTAAGTCAAAGCATCCAAAGTGGACTTCAATCTGAGAGTTAGTTAAAATTTGATTCACCATAAAGCCGAATTTCCTCGTTCTTCATGGTATCAAATCAGATTTTTTTCTAAAAAGGTTGCTGCACACAAAGTGAAAGTAAGAAGCCAGACAATCAGCCATTCTCTGTGATGTCACAGCCCTATCAAAAGCTTCATCCCGCATGGTCACTATTGCTACTGTGAGCTGAGCTTAGGGAAAGATGAGTCAAGAACCTAAACGCTAGGGACAGTGTTGCAGAAAGCTTTTAATTGTAGAATATTGGATAGGGAGAGTGCAAGGACAGTGCAGAGACAGTTTAGGGAGATCGTAAGGAGAGTTTTTAGACCCTGTAGGGAGAGCATTAGGGAGATTGTAGGGACAGTGCAGGTTGAGTGTAATTGCTTTGAGCATCTTGTTGCACTGCTAGCAAATTCCCATTCAATCTGTTATTTTATATATAGAATTACTGTGCCTCAGCATTAAGGGAGGTCTAATATATAGCCATCTGCATCTAGTTGAACTGCTGGCACATTAATAGTTGATCTGTTAGTTTATATATATAATTACTGAGCCTCAATATTAAAGGTTGGCCTAGTATATCACCATGTGCTTCTTGTTGAACTGTTGACAAAATTCCCATTAATGACTAGAGATGGCCCGAACTATTCGCCGGCGAATAGCTTGTTCGCGTTCGCCTCTGCCGGGTGAACATATGCGATGTTCGGTCCGCCCCCTATACATCATCATTGAGCAAACTTTGACCCTGTACCTCACAGTCAGCAGACACATTCCAGCCAATCAGCAGCATACCCTCCTCCCAGACCCTCCCACCTCCTGCACAGCATCCATTTTAGATTCATTTGGAATTTGCAGTCTTAGTGAGAGGAGGAGAGTGTAATTGCTGCTGATTTAATAGGGAAATTGATAGCTAGGCTAGTGAATTCAGTGTCCACTCCAGTCCTGAAAGACTCATCTGATCTCTGCTGTAAGGACAGCGTCCTGACAGCACCCCAAAAGCCCTTTTTAGGGCTGCAACATTAGTCTGCTTTTTTTTCCCTTTATATGCATATTGCAGTTGCATGGCCTGCCTGTGTGTGAGGAGCTGCAGGCCCACAGACTGTAGTGTGCCCACTGCCAGTGCCCACCCCTGTCATCCCGTGTGGCACAGGACTTTGCATCAAAAAGGCATTTAATTTTTACACTTTAATCTAAGGTTAGTTGCCTGCCAGTGTGTGTCAGGCTGACTTCCAGTGACTGTAGTGTGCCCACTGCCAGTGCCTACCACTCATACCGGCTGGCAGAGGACTTTGCATCAAAAAAGGCATTTAATTTTTACACTTTAGTGTAATTTCAGCTGCTTGCCTGCTGCTAGTGTGTGTCAGGCCGACTTCCACTGACTGTAGTGTGCCCACTGCCAGTGCCCACCCCTGTCATCCCGTGTGGCACAGGACTTTGCATCAAAAAAGGCATTTAATTTTTACACTTTAATCTAAGGTTAGTTGCCTGCCAGTGTGTGTCAGGCTGACTTCCAGTGACTGTAGTGTGCCCACTGCCAGTGCCTACCACTCATACCGGCTGGCAGAGGACTTTGCATCAAAATAGGCATTTAATTTTTACACTTTAGTGTAATTTCAGCTGCTTGCCTGCTGCTAGTGTGTGTCAGGCCGACTTCCACTGACTGTAGTGTGCCCACTGCCAGTGCCCACCCCTGTCATCCCGTGTGGCACAGGACTTTGCATCAAAAAAGGCATTTAATTTTTACACTTTAATCTAAGGTTAGTTGCCTGCCAGTGTGTGTCAGGCTGACTTCCAGTGACTGTAGTGTGCCCACTGCCAGTGCCCACCCCTGTCATCCCGTGTGGCACAGGACTTTGCATCAAAAAAGGCATTTAATTTTTACACTTTAATCTAAGGTTAGCTTGCCTGCCAGTGTGTGTCAGGCTGACTTCCAGTGACTGTAGTGTGCCCACTGCCAGTGCCTACCACTCATACCGGCTGGCACAGGACTTTGCATCAAAATAGGCATTTAATTTTTACACATTAGTCTAATTTCAGTTGCTTGCCTGCTGCCAGTGTGTGTCAGGCCCACTTCCACTGACTGTAGTGTGCCCACTGCCAGTGCCAACCACTGATACCGGGTGGCACAGTAGCTTGCCGATAAATAAGGCATTTCATTTTTACACATTAGTCTAATTTCAGTTGCTTGCCTCCTGCCAGTGTGTGTCAGGCCCACCTCCACAGACTGTAGTGTGCCCACTGCCAGTGCCAACCACTGATACCGGGTGGCACAGTAGCTTGACGATAAATAAGGCATTTAATTTTTACACATTAGTCTAATTTCAGTTGCTTGCCTGCTGCCAGTGTGTGTCAGGCCCACTTCCACAGACTGTAGTGTGCCCACTGCCAGTGCCCACCACTGATACAGGGTGGCACAGTACCACTTATCGAAAAAAAAATGACAGGCAGAGGCAGGCCAACTCGCAGGGGCCGCCGTGGTCGTGGTGCTGTGATTTCCACTGTCCCTGGAATAATGCCTAGTGTTCAGAGGCCATGTACCCTGAACCCGAAAAATTCTGGAGGACGTAGTTGACTGGCTTAGACAGGACACCCACCTTCAACAGCTTCCGCTAAGAACCTTGACGCACCATCTTCCTCCAGCTCAGCTTTGGTCACCTGCTCAAGTTACCACGCACCCGCCCGCCGCTGATAGGAATAGTACTAGTTAAGACACCACTCATATAGGGTGTCACAGCACATTGCTCTGTGCACGCGCAGTGCCCCAATTTGGGAGTATGAGGACCGACCAAGCTGCTTTTTCCATCTCCCGGTTCCTGAAATCAATTCAGTTTGGTGTATGAGAGTTTGGTCTGTCATTGTGAAGGCAGTCGAAGGTACCAGGCCTAAATTTTTTTCACAAAAGGCAATCCCTGATATGGGATGTAACAGGGATTAAACTGATGAGAATAGTACTACAGAAAATACCACTCATATCGGGTGTGACAGTAAATTGCACGGCGCAGACGCAGTCACCGTGGTTTAAAACAGAGTGGAGGGAGCCAGCGTTTTTTAACCATCTCCCGTTCGAAAAATCTATTCAATAAATGGCCCCCAGATTGGGGACGTTAGAGGGATTAAACTGATGAGAATAGTACTACAGAAAATACCACTCATATCGGGTGTGACAGTAAATTGCACGGCGCAGACGCAGTGACCGTGGATTAAAACAGAGTGGAGGGAGCCAGCGTTTTTTAACCATCTCCCGTTCGAAAAATCAATTCAATTGACCTTTCGGGGACCCTTGGTGTTGTACGTGGCTGGGTGGAGGAAGAAACCTTCAATGACATCACCGGACGTGGCTAGCTTGGTATCCAACCTTGTGCAAATGGGGAGTTTGCGGTTGTGCAAATGGACTGTTTGCGGTGCATTAAAAGAGGAGTTTGGTATGTCAATGTCTGAGAATCGGGCGTAACCCTTACACTACCTGATCGATACAACATCATACCTGATCGTATACACACACTGGATGTTTTCAAGCATGTTATTCCAAACAATTTAGGAATGTTAGTTGATTTATGCCCTTTATGGATTAAAACCCGACTCTGCGTCCACTACGTAATTTTCCATGGGAGTTTTGCCATGGATCCCCCTCCGGCATGCCACAGTCCAGGTGTTAGTCCCCTTGAAACAACTTTTCCATCACTATTGTGGCCAGAAAGAGTCCCTTTAGTTTTTAAAATTCGCCTGTCTATTGAAGTCTATGGCGGTTCGCCCGGTTCGCCTGTTCGCGAACATTTGCGGAAGTTCGCATTCGCTGTTCAAATTTTATGTTCGCGACATCACTATTAATGACTTAGTTTATATATAATTACTGAGCCTCAATATTAAAGGTTGGCCTAGTATATCACCATGTGCTTCTTGTTGAACTGTTGACAAAATTCCCATTAATGACTTAGTTTATATATACAATTACTGTGCCTCAGTATTAAAGGGTGGTCTAATATATTGCCATGTGCTCTTTTTGAACTGCTGGCACATTCAATCTCTTAGTTTATATATAGAGTTACTGTCCCTCAATATTAAAGGGCAGTCTAAAATATTGCCATCTGCATCTTGTTGAACTGCTGACATAATCCCTGTTAATCTCTTAGTTTATATATAGAATCACTGTGCCTCGGTATCAAATGGCGATCTAATATAATGCCATCCGCATCTTGCTTAACTACTGGCATAATCACAGTTAATCTGTTAGATGATATATAGAGACACTATGCCTCAGTATTAAAGGACAGACTAATATATCTCCGCTTGCATCTTGTTGAACTGCTGGCACCTCTCAGTTAATGTCTTAGTTTATATATAGAATTAATATGTCTCTGTATTAAAGGCCTTTCTAATATATCACTGTCTGCATCTTGTTGAACTGCTGACACATCAATAGTTACTCTCTTACTTGATATAAAAAATTACTGTGCCTCAGCATTAAAGGGCAGTATAATATATTGTTGTGCTTATATTGTTCAACTGCTACGACATTCATAGTTAATCTGTTACATTACTGATACAGTTACTGTATACTATGGCCAACAAACAGTTGCCTGGGCCCTTCAATGGAATGGGCAGTGGCAAAAAGGTTGCTGTAGCCAGCACAACACACAACTATCTAATAGGCTTCCAAAGTTAAATGACAAGATTGCAGGTGTAAATCAAGAACACCAAATACTGATAAGTCAAAATAGGCACACTGCTAACATAAATAATGCAAAAATATCTCTTTATTAAATATATAAAAAACAGCATGAATTGATAACATAAAAAGGCATTGACATCCAAAATCACAAGTAGCATTACCACGGTTTTATGTAGACATAAGAAGACCTCACAAGTAAAAAGGGGGTACATATAAAGAACCAGTCATACCACAATTTGTTGTATCCCTATAAATCATTCCATATAATAGAATATATAGACCCGGATCAATGACACTTCCACAGAACATCCCGAAACATCTTTCATGTTAGCTTCCTCAGGGGAAACAGTCTCAGTGTTTGGTGTAGCCGACACAAGTAGCAGCAGCGGCAGCAACAAACCAGAGCTGCCACTATCATCCAGCAGTCGTGATTTGCTAAACAATCCAGCTGTACTGGAATGGTTGACTCGCTTTTCAATATAATTTCAAGCAAAAACAGATACACACAATAGGAATCAGTGGGTTCCCCTGACACCACACTTGGTTGGCATGGCCCAGAAACTTCCTATCTGCCCTCATCTGTCTTGATCCTGTCTCTTGCTTTTGCTGCTCCTTCTGCTGGCCAAGTAAGGTATGCCGCCGACTCTAATCCATTTTTTAGAGAGGACGAGCTTTGTGAGGACAATCAGCAGTTATAGGCCAGCAGAGACTTGGAAGATAGGTCTGCTGCAGACTCCTCTAGGCGTGTAACTACTAATGATGAGAGTCAGGTTGGAGCACATGTTGTGAAAGGTCAGGGATATGATCTCCCATTGCTCCACAACCCCTCTGCAGCAGTCAAGGCTCAACAACATCATTACAAGGAAGCTATTATTCCTTCACATTAACTTCAATGTTGTCTATTACTCCTAATGTTCCTACTTTTTTACTCCTCATAACTTGATTCAACAGCAATTGATCACCAAGGTGATTGCAAAAAGACAACTGTATGTGTGCACTCATACAACGATACCAAAGCTAAACTTGCACCAGGCACTACAGTCCCTCCCTTTCCATGAATTTGACTCTGCACATTTCAGAGAACTGATGGTTTGTGCCCTCCCAAGGTAGAAAGTCCCAAGCAAACATGACTTTGGTACTACAGCATATCACCTATACAAAGCTAGATGTTGTCATACGGTTAGCCTTGGTGAACAGTCACACCTTTGAAGAACTCATCAATAAAGAAATCGAACACTGGCTGTTTCCTCACCAACTGGAGATGGGAACCATGGTTACAGATAAGGGGAAGCATATGTTGTCTGCACTGTGTCAGGGACAGCTGACCCATGTGCCCTACATGCTTAAATCTTATTGTCAACCAGTTTCTCAAGTCTTCCATTGAGCTGCAAAAGCTGTTAAAAATGTCCTTGAAATTGTGCATGTACTTCAGCCACTCTTACTGGGCAAAGCACGCCCTCCTTGAGCTGCAACATCGTTTCCACCTGTTGGAACTCCACAATCCATATGTTAGACTGCCTGTACGAGCAGAGGAAGGCAGTCAATGATTTCTTAATGCTGCAAATGAACAGGCTCTACTCCCTGTGTAACTTACACATTAGCCAATGGCAGCTTACAACATGAGCCGTTTGCTCAGGCCCTTTTAGGAAGCCACTTTATTTGTCAGTCGGCAGAACTACAGAACAAATTATATCATTCCACTCCTTCATGTCCTGGGGGCATGCTGAGAAATCTGATTGGTGAGTGGACAGAAAACATGAAACCCACATTGTCCACCTGAGCCCCAGGGAAGATGACCTGGCAGAGGAAGAGGACATAAATGCCTAGGGATTTTATACACAACTAGCTGGTTTATCTGTCCAAGGGACAGGAGAAAAGCAAGAGGAACATGAGGAGCTGGAGGAGACGATAAAGACAACACAGATTACCCCAATAGACCGTGGCAGTATTCAATGGAGATGGAGGCAGGAGGCCCTTTGAGTCCCTTGTTCAAATGGCCAGATGTATGCTTTTTGTATGCTTACTAACAGCCTCATTGTCAGGATTCGGCAAAGGGATGACTATTGGCTATCCATATTGTTAGACTCTCCCTAACACTCCAAAATGGGAGCATTTTTTAGAGAGGGATGCAAAAATGAACCACTATAGAGACTTGTGTAATCAGCCTGCGAGCGTCATCACCCATCCTCAGGAAGATCTAAACGAAGGGACCCTCTGCTCTCATGTTCCACTGCCATAACTGGTTGGGTTGGGGACACACAGGAGTAGCACCAGCTGCATTTGCAGCAACTTCTGTCTAAAGTCTATGATGAGCAGTTTTGTTCAGCTGCCTACTAAAGAAACCACCCTATTACTCATAATCCAAGGTCCCCTGGACTACTGGGCATGCAAATTTAAAGTGTGGCTGCAACTGGATGAGTATGCCATGGGAATGCTTTCCTCCACAGCCAGTAGTGTGGCATCAGGAAGGTTAACTTTCATAAAGATGAATCAGGCGTGGATCAGGATTTCCTGACACCGGTGCCTGATGCATCATAATAAATCATTCTGACACTAATGATCATACTGTAGTGTGCTGCCATGCCTGAATATTCTGAAAAATGTGCTATTATGCCTGGCCATGTGCTGTTGCCACCATTTTGATGCTGCCTTTACTACCACTGCAACAGTGGGGCTTCTTGACCTACACTGATGTGAACACAATCTTATTGTTACTGCTGCTGCCCCTCTCTCCACTCTGCCATGGGGCCACTATTGTCCATGTTACTGCCACTGCTGCTGCTGTCACCCTCTGCACTCTGCCATGGGGTCACTATTGTCACTTGTACTGTCACTGCTTCAAATATCCTCACTGAGTTATGGGGCCACTATTGTCAGTCATGCCCACCACTGCTGCTGCCACCTTCCCTATTTCTGTATTAAAATGCAATAAAAAAACTATAACAATATGGTATCGTGGTAAATGTACTGAGCCAAAAAATTAAGTTAACAGGTCGGTTTATTGCATAGGAAACACTGTAAAAATGAAACCCATAAAACTATGGCAGAATTTAAAACATTTCCTGCGTCCTTCTGCATTGTACGCAATATAAAATGCAATATAAAATTGCTATTAGGGGAAAGTACAACTTGTCCCACAAAAAAAAAACCCTCATATGGCCCTCATATATAAATGGAAAACAAAAATGTTATAGCTCTGGAAAAACAGGAAGTAAAAACTAAAAACAAATATGAAAAAATGCTGTCAGGAAGGGGTTAAATGGCAAAAGTAGCAGCATTTATTCAAGAGAGGGAGGTTGTGGAAAAGAATGATGAATGGATATGGCTGCAATGGATATTGAGTTCTCATAGCACATCTGTATATAAAAGAGGATCCTGAGCTGAACAGATAATTATACTGAACTACACCACTACATAAAACACTAGTACAGGACCTACTGTGCAGAACTTTACAAAAAGCACAATGTGGTGCGAAAACCGTCTTCTTCTGCTCTGTCAAAAACCTTTGAAAACTTGGAAGCAATTGGGAAGTAGACGAAGCCAGAAGAAAGTGTAAGTGGAGTGTAATCATGTTTCATTGTGTAGAACTGGTATCAGATCATTATTATGTACATTTACTACTGATACAGAAGTGTACAGTACTACGTGCATAGAGCTGAGCTGCTGTATCTAAGCCTGCAATGTTTTGAAATGTTATCTCATAGATATACTGTCTCAAATACATTTTTGGAAGGAAAGAGGGATAAAAGCATTTGTCATTGGGCTTGAGCCTTTAAACTTTTAAGACTATAGCCAATTATGAGGCCCAACAATGTTGCCAAAAAGGTACAAAAAAGTTGATGGGCCCAAGCTAAACTTTTGCAGTAGACTCCAAAAGCCTTTAGTTGTGCTCTGCCACCAATATGGCATTCCCCATAGAAAAGTACAGATACATAGTTAAAACTAAATATATTTATATATTTTTCTCTTACATTTAATTTATGAAAAGGACAATTGTCTATATAACCATTTACAACTTATTATATGCAACTACCGGTATCGGAAAAAAAATAACAAATCCCATTAGAGGTAGAGCAGAATGCATCAGTATATCCATTTTATATTTAACAGGGCTAACAAGGTAGATTATATTGGTTGGACAGATTTCCGTACCATCTGTGTCCGTATTGTTATACAAGTTTATTTTATTTTAATAAAATGTCCTGAAAACAGAATAATGATTCCATGGAAAACGTTAATGTGTTCATCATAAGAAAAAAACTATTGAACTTACAGAGAATAGAAAGTGTGCATTATTTAGCATAAGCAATCTAAAAAAAATTTGCTTAGGCAAGAGATTTTTAAAAAATCACACCACTAAGATAAACTTTACTGCCCCAAGAGCATCACAGCTAGATAAAATAAAAATTTAAAAAGAAAAGCTGTTGATAATTGGCTTAATAAAAAATGGTAAGCAATGCATGCCGATCTTATTAAGTACCCATAGAAGGATTGCATTAATTATTCATATGAGCCAATTGATGACACATGTTTGTAGAGAAGGAAGAGCAATTATGCTTGCCTAATATAGCACAGATGAGGCAAGTGGCATAAGGGTTTTCCACATATCAGTGATTATTCCAAGAATCTAATTCTAATTCACATTGTGTGAAATGTTTTGGGGTCACCCATTGCCAAACATTTAAAACATGGTCGATGTACAAACAATACCCATTATTAAAATGCAATAATTTACTATTTAGAACACAAAGTGAACAATATAACTTCTAATCCTTGGGGCCAAAAATATTCAAAATATATTTAAATAGCATTTACATAGATCCATCTGTAGAAACTTGCAAATTGATTGTTTAATTGTTGTAAGTAAAATGTTATTGCTTATGTTTGCATTTATTTAGCATTTCTATTTAGCCAATGCTAAATAGGTGGTATGGGGACATCAATGTCAACATTTTTCTTAGACATTATTTAATTTTATCAGCACTGACCATTCCTTATGCAACCCCAAAAACGAACACTGGCTCTTACTAATAAATCTGTGTGTGGTTTAAAACAAATAGCCCACACCAATAATATATCAAATACTCACACACCAAATAACCAATAATAAAATAATCAAAAAACTTTATTGGTACAAATTAAATTATCATATAATTAATCACAACAGCGGCATACATATACAGCAAATAAGAGGATATACTGGACATGTAGTAAAAAAAACTTCATAAATCATATAGGATTAGTACATCCTAATATAGTGCTTAATCCTATCATCCTGACCCTTACAGTTCATATAAATAAAGTGCTTAGTGCAATTCCAAGGACAAATAATAATTGGAGAGTATAATAAATCAATAAAAGATCAGAGGCAACCTCTAAGTGTGAACCAATTAGAATCAGATAGTACAAAATATAACCATAGCCCATAGAGAGTATATAATAAAAATACAGGCCAGTATGGCTCCAACCCCGACGTATGTTTCGCCTTAAGCTTCCTCATGGGATAACATACTACTAAACTACCAACCTATTTATATCTTGTTGATAACCTTAAATTAAAATCAAATGAGGATAAATGGCTATACCTTACGGCGGGCATTCCAATGGGGAACCCATGATGTAATTTACTCCCTGGATATGACATGACACAATAGCCACTTAATAATATTGATAATAGATTTTTCACAATAATCAGAGTAGAGCAAGCATTGTATGCCCCTCATACATAATAAATATAGAGCATTCAGCCCCCCAAAAGTTCTAAATTAGAGTCCCCCGGGCCGCATTCGGTCCTGGAATGCATAAGGGACTAACCGGAAATCCTAGTATGCGTTCCACCACGGAGCACACAACAAAGTATCGCTGGGTCAGGTCTCCATCAACCAGGAACGCTATTGTGTGCGTTTCACAGTGGAAAGCAAGCCAAGAACTCACAGTGCACTATCCACTCCGGAACGCAACCCCACATTGCAGCAATCCAAATGTGCCTGCTCATATAATGCAGATGTTTTATGCCAAAACAACAACAGTATTGTAAAAACTCTTATATTATGTCATAAAAACATAATTACAAAGATAAATTAAATAAATCATTACATAATTATAAATATAACAATACGTTTGAAGGCTGGCTGAAGGCTAAGCCTGGATTTGTGGGAGGAGTCGGTACCTTCATATTCGGCATGGCTCACAGGGGAAGCACGTCGGCAGGTCACGGACGTCCTCAGTACTTTTGGGTCAGTGATGTCATCAACGAGCGCTCCACGAGATGGAGTGTTGCTGTAGCCGGGCTCTCCACTTAATCTTCAAGGCTTTTGCAAAGATTTACTAGCGGACCTTTCGGTTTGTGGAACTGTGTGTGGGAAGGTAAGGGAGGGAGGGAGGGAATCTATGTTGGAGGAATGTGTTTTTTAAAACATGCAGTTCCAGGTTGAGCACTAGGGTGCCATGCACTTGGCTCAAATGTTTGCTCAGATGTCAATTTCTGAAATCAGTTCTTAAAAGGCATTTCCAAATTTGTGCACAGGTTCGCAAGTCACTGGGCATGTTGGTCAGTGCAAAGGCAACTGCTTTCAATAGGTTCTGATAATCGGGCGGCTTGCAGGCTTTCTACAGGTTGGGCACATCAGGAATCACTTCATACAGTACATGCTTATCTTAGATGGTATTTTGCTCCCATCGGTTAGCTCTTGACGTGAAAAAAATATAATGAAACATGCACCAATACACAGGTAGGTAAAAAAACTATTGAAACAAAAAAAACTTTATTAAAAAGAAAACAAAAAAATATATATTTTTTTAGGTTGCCGTTAGCAGTGGCATGCACATGCAGCGGAAGGTGGTTTCATGCGCAGTCACAACTGCACTCTGGCACGGGGTCAGGCATACATTGTCTCATATTTTGTAGACCAGCTCCATACGTCATACGGTCAGTTTACCACAATTCCTATTCTTATACATTACCTGCCACGTCCGTAGGTACGTCAGCCCGCAGTATTCGTTTATAATTGATTTGTCACGTCACAGATTTTAACTCGGACTCGCTTTTCATATGTTAGTGGAAGCGACTAACATACTTTGTGTCGGCCTCGCTGACATTCGCATATGCTCCTTACATGCTGCATGGCGAGATGGGGGTTAGGTCTGTCACCTACTTTATTGGCAACAGCTAGTCTGTTACAGGGTGGGGGGGTACCTTCGGTAGCACCAGTTTATTTTGTCAGGCCAAGCATTAAGAAGGATATATTGGAGGGCAAGGATGTCAATTTGGCATCCTTTTAATAGTGTCCCATGACGTGTCAGAGAACAAATCCTTTGGCTTAAGACCAAGGACCCCAGGCTTAGTCGCAAGCTGTCACTGGCTGAATTTGTGCTGGCTTTCAGTCTGTTTAGGAATGTGTTGTGTTCCGCCAGCCCCCACAGGAGAGAAGAACTTCACACTTACCTTTATAGGGTGGTGGATCTGGCACATAAGTATGGCCAAAGCGGCAGCCATTTGGGCCTAGTTTCAGGCAGTTATGAACTGGAGCAACATTGACATGGAGCTGTTTTGCAGGCACTTCGCCAGTCTAAAATCTCCGGTGTGTGCGACATGTCAGTCTCCTGCCCACACTACCACTTGGTGTCCATTGGCGGACCTAACAGCTGTTCCCAGTACCTCCAGAGGTCAAAGTACCCCGGGTTCCAGTCAGCAGGCAGTACAGTACGACAAACTGGGCAGACCAATTCATTTCTTGCAGAAAGCACAGCTGTGTAACAACTTCAACTACGCTACTTGCAACTACAGTCAGTACAGGTTATTGCATGTCTGTGCCACTTGTTTCAGGGCGCATCCTGTTACGGCGTGCACTTCGAAGTCGGCATGACTAAGGTGGTTACTAGATTGACTACTACGGCTTCACCCAGTGCACCCATTTCGATCCTTTATGGTGGAAGGGTTTTCCCAGGGATTTCACACCGGGCTCATTACCTTGCCGCAGCATATGGTTGAATGTCCAAATCTACAGTCTGCTTTCAAACATGCAGGTTTAGTGGACCGACTATTAAGGAGTAACTTGGAGAAGGGCTTCATCATAGGTCCTTTTGAGTCCCCTCCTTTATTCAGTATTCAAATAAATTTCGATTGATTTATGATTTGTCTGCTCCTCATTCCTCTCATGTGCCAAGTCTCAATTTGTTGATTTCGTCAGAGGAATTCTCTCTGAAATATGCTTCTGTGGGTCAGGCTATCCAGGTCATTTCTGTCTTCGTGTCATACTGTCACTCAGTTCTGGCCCTATCTCACAACACGATCAGGCTATATTTGGCGGGGTGCAGCATTTTTGGTGCTTCAGGATCCGGACAGACCTTCCATATTTTCTGCTCACCCGATCAAGACCATCCTCAGGGGTATCCAGAACAGTCAGGTCACGGTCAAGTCGATCCGTCGGCCTATCACGGGGGACATCTTTCGCAGATTGTCAGAGGTTCTTTCGCTGTCACCTTTCAGAGTTCTTCCCAGTCTGGTGCTAAAGTCAGCCATGTATTTAGCGTTCTACGGGTTTTTGAGGCCAGGGGAGGTAACTCAGGCTAGTCAGGGGGCGGTGGCTCTCTGCAAGGGCAATTCAGTCAAGGTGGGGGTTAACTATCAGCTGCAGTTGCCTCACAACAAAACCAGGCAGGTGGGTCCCTTAGTCAGATTCTTTCAGACCAAGAACGCATGGTGTCCAGTGACGGTTTTTGACAATCTCTTTTTGGCTCTTAGTCTCCACAATTCAACTGACCCTTTACTCCCGTTTCTCATCAGGCCGCTGTCATCTACCCAATTTGTGAAGCACATTTGCATCCTGTCGGCAAATATGGTTTGAATTCTGCACAATTTTCGGGGCATTTATTTCGCATTGGGGCAGCGTCCGCTGCTTCCAAACAAGGGGTCCCAGCACACATCATCAAACACCTAGGGCGCTGGAATTCGGGCTGCTTTGTCCGATATATTCTGGAGAAACGGGCAAAGCTGGCCTGAGCTTTCGACAAGTTGGTGGAGTAACAGGTCAGGCCAGGTATTACCCTTATCAGTTGGTTTTTGCCCCCTTTTAGGCATACTGACCTGGTAAGGCCAAGGCACACCACAGGCCAGTTGAGAAGGGGCGTGGTGGCGGGGTGTCACTTAATTGATGAGGCTCGGACCACAAGTTTGAAGGCTGGCTGAAGGCTAAGCCTGGATTTGTGGGAGGTGCCGGTACCTTCATAATCGGCACGGCTCACAGGGGAAGCACGTCAGCAGGTCAGACGTCCCCACCCACCCATTCCCCACGTATTCATTCAGTCATCATTCATTAAATTCAGAGTATGCCCCTTTTAGGCATACTGACCTGAGTAAGACCAAGGCACGCCACAGGCCAGTTGGGGAGGGGGGTGGCGGCAGGGTGTCACTTAATTGATGAGGCTCGGACCACAAATATATTTATGTTACTATATTAGACCTATCAAATCTAACAAAGTGACATATGACATGCAGTGCAAAATAAAGTGCAAAGTGCAAGTAAAAGTGCAAAATATTGAAAAACCACCATAAAACAAAAACAAAAAGTGAAATGTGAGGGAATCATAATATAAGTAAAAAATAAATATATATATTCATAATTAGTTGATTATATATATATATATATATATATATATATATATATATATATATATATATATATATATATATATATTCATAATTAATTGATTATGCACATCCCGATCATATATAGTATACCCACTATACAAATATAAAGTATATTAATGATATAAATACATTAAAATGAATATTCATATGTGAACATTAGAATTCACGATAAATCTCGCCCCAAAATAACATATCAATCATGTATATTTACATGCTACATAATGGTGTGGAAAAAAAATTCTCTATATTAATTCATAGCATAAATAAACTTGTCCACTTCTAGGGGGTACAATCCATACATATATAGTCCAGAATCAAAAGATCTTCCACGGCAGATGAATCCTAAAGCAGTAGCAGAAATACAACCATCTAACCCTAAATAAAATAAAGCAACAGACAAAATTAATACTACAATACATGGTATTAAGGCATAAAAACAGGTTAAAAGCAAGTAAAAGCAACATCACATGGAGCAAGGGGATTATATAAAGAAAAAGGGAAGGAAAAAAGAAAGTGAGAAAAGAAGTTACAAGTACAGTTGAGCGGACACCTGAAAGACCTGGTTCGACTGGTTCGGCCGAACTTCACAAATGAGTTCGGGTTCGGGATCCGAACTTAACCCGAACTTGTAGTCAATGGGGACCCGAACTTTTGGGCACTAAAATGGCTGTAAAAAAGTCCTGGAAAGGGCTACAGGGCTGCAAAAGGCAGCAAAATGTGGGAAAGTGCCCTGCAAACAAATGTGGATAGGAAAATGACTTAAAATAAAATAAATATAAATTAAAAATCTAAATCTTGATCTAGAAGGAGGAAATTAATGCGGAGTAGGAGGTTGAGGAGGCGTCAGGTGGGAATCAGCAGCGCGCAGTTACACATCTTTCGATTAACAGTTAACAGTAGTGATGTCGCGAACATAAAATTTTCCGTTCACGAACGTGAGCTTCCGCAAATGTTCACGAACGGGAGAACCGGGCGAACCGCCATAGACTTCAATAGGCAGGCGAATTTTAAAACCCACAGGGACTCTTTCTGGCCACAATAGTGATGGAAAAGTTGTTTCAAGGGGACTAACACCTGGACTGTGGCATGCCGTAAGGGGATCCATGGCAAAACTCCCATGGAAAATTACGTAGTGGACGCAGAGTTGGGTTTTAATCCATAAGGCGCATAAATCAACTAACATTCCTAAATTGTTTGGAATAACATGCTTTAAAACATTCAGTGTGTGCATACGATCAGGTATGATGTTGTATTGATCAGGTAGTGTAAGGGTTACGCCCGCTTCACAGACATTGACAGACCAAACTCCCCTTTTAATGCACCGCAAGCAGTCCATTTTCACAACGGCAAACTCCCCATTTGCACAAAGTTGTATACCAAGCTAGCCATGTCCCGGTGATGTCTTTGAAGGTTTCTTCCTCCACCCAGCCACGTACAACACCAAGGGTCCCTGAAAGGTGAATTGATTTTTCGAATGGGGAGATGGTTAAAAAAAACGCTGGCTCCCTCCCCTTTGTTTTTATCCATGGTCGCTGCGTCTGCGCCGTGCAATTTACTGTCACACCCGATATGAGTGGTATTTTCTGTAGTACTATTCTCATCAGTTTAATCCCTCTAACGTCCCCAATCTGGGATGCATTTATTGAACAGATTTTTCGAACAGGGAGATGGTTAAAAAAACGCTGGCTCCCTCCACTTTGTTTTAATCCATGGTCACTGCGTCTGTGCCGTGCAATTTACTGTCACACCCCATATGAGTGGTATTTTCTGTAGTACTATTCTCATCAGTTTAATCCCTGTTACATCCCATATCAGGGATTGCCTTTTGTGAAAAAAAAATTTAGGCCTGGTACCTTCGACTGCCTTCACAGTAACAGACCAAACTCTCATACACCAAACTAAATTGATTTTAGGATGGAAAAAGCAGCTTGGTTGGTCCTCTTACTCCCAAATTTGGGCACTGCGCGTGCAGAGAGCAATGTGCTGTGACACCCTATATGAGTGGTGTCTTAACTAGTACTATTCCTATCAGTTTAATCCCTGTTACATACCCTATCCGGGGATGTGTGTCGAATTGATTAAACATTGTTGAATTAACGAACCATTACAACATCATGAAATAATTTAGTTCTGAGCTCTGTACTTGCTTTGTATTGAAATTGATGTGGATTTTTTTAATTGTCTGCATTATTTCTAATAAACTATTAAGAGACTTTATTATGATTTTTTATTTTATGTATTAAAAACCCATACAACTTTAAAAAAAAAAGGTAAATGTTTTTTCTATTAAATATTATCCAGCCGTCCGATCGCTTTTGGTCTGACCATAATGAAGCAACGGCCTTATCATCTGGAGTGTGGCAACATTGCCAACACACTCATAGAGGTGATGATTGCTTCATTGTGATACGCAAGCCCCTTCACCACAACAAGGTAACGATCACGAAGGGGAATTGACACTTGTATGTGCCTTTTTTTTTTTTGTTTTGTTTTTGCAGCCACAGTGCTGCACCGTAGGACATAAAAATTAGGTCTGTACACATGCCTGAAAAATAATGGCATTGTTTCAGCCGCTATTGTAGCAGCGGCCGGAAAAATTGATGTTTTCCAGGCAGAAAAGTGACTAAAACATTGCGGCTTGAACCCTAGTTGGTGGTGGAGAATTCACGAAAGTCACCCGTATGCAGACATTAAATACAGCAGCGTGGGGACCATTTTGAGGCCAAGGCATGTAATCAGGCCTTTTGTTAGTCAAACGTATCCCCCACTGTCAGTCCCTTCGGGATCAATGCCTCATTCGTATTTATGAAGGTGATGTAATCAACACTTTTTTGACCGAGGCGACTTCTCTTGTCAGTGACAATGCCTCCTGCTGCACTGAAGGTCCTTTCTGACAGGACACTTGAAGCAGGGCAGGCCAGAAGTTCTATCGCAAACTGGGATAGCTCAGGCCACAGCTCAAGCCTGCACACCCAGTAGTGAAGGGGTTCATTGCTCCTCAGAGTGTCGATATCTGCTGTTAAAGCGAGGTAGTCTGCTACCTGTCGGTCGAGTTGTTCTCTAAGGCTGGATCCCAAAGGGCTGTGGCGATGTGTAGGACTGAAAAAGCTCTGCATGTCCTCCATCAACAACACATCTGTAAATCGTCCAGTCCTTGCCGCCGTGGTAGGAGGAGGATTACACTCACCTCTTCCCCTGTTAGATTCCCATTGTGCTGTGACATCCCCCTTATAAGCTGTGTAAAGCATATTTTTTAGTTTGGTTTTGAACTGCTGCATCCTTTCCGACTTTTGGTAATTTGGTAACATTTCTGCCACTTTCTTCTTATACGGGGGTCTAGTAGCGTGGCCACCCAGTACAGGTCGTTCTCCTTCATCCTTTTTATACGTGGGTCCCTCAACAGACATGACAGCATGAAAGACCCCATTTGAACAAGGTTGGATGCAGAGCTATTCATTTCCCGTTCCTCGTCCTCACTGATGTCATTGACGGTCTGTTCTTCCCCCCAGCCACGTACAACACCATGGGTCCAAGATAGGTGACAACAACGAGCACCCTTGGGTGCCTGCTGTGGTTGGTCTTCCTCCTCCTCAAAGCCGCCACATTCCTCCTCTGACTCCTCTTCCTCATACTCCTCTTCCAGCGTTGCCGCATGTCCGGCAAGTGATGATGACAAGGCTGTTTCTGGTGTTGATGGTGACCACAACTCTTCCTCTTCCTCTTCACGCTCATCTACAGCCTGATCCAGCACTCTTCGCAGGGCACGCTCCAGGAAGAAAACAAATGGGATTAGGCATTGCGCATGAGCGTCCAGTAACTTGGCAAAAAAATTCCCAGCTCCGCAGAGGCTGTCCTAGCACCCCGGTCATACAAATAATCGTTGATGTCTTTTTTTTGTTGGAGCAGGCGGTCGAACATTAGGAGAGTTGAATTCCAACGTGTCGGGCTGTCGCAAATCAAGCGCCTCACTGGCATGGTGTTTCACCGCTCAATATCGGAAAAGTGCGCCATGGCCGTGTAGGAACGCCTGAAATGGCCAAACACCTTCCTGGCCTGCTTGAGGACATCCTGTAAGCCTGGGTACTTAGACGCAAAGCATTGTACGATGAGATTCAACACATGTGCCATGCACGGCACATGTGACAACTTGCCCAAATTCAATGGCGACAACAAATTTGTTCCATTGTTACACACCACTTTGCCGATCTCCAGTTGGTGCGGGGTCAGCCACTGATCCACCTGTGCGTTCAGGGCGGACAGGAGTGCTGGTCCTGTGTGGCTCTCTGCTTTCAGGCAAGTCAACCCCAAGACAGCGTGACACTGTCATATCCGGGATGTGGAATAGCCCCTGGGAAGCTGGGGGGATTCAGTTGATGTGCAGCCAGAAGCCGCAGCAGAAGAGGACTCAGCCGAGGAGGATATCGAAGAGGATGGAGTAGGAGTAGAGGAGGTGGCAGTAGGTCTGCCTGCAAGTCGTGGTGGTGTCACCAACTCCGCTGCGGAGCCACACATTCCATGCTTGTCAGCCGTCAGCAGGTTGACCCAATGCGCAGTGTACGTGATATACCTGCCCTGACCGTGCTTTGCAGACCAGGTATCAGTGGTCAGATGGACCCTTACCCCAACACTGTATGCCAGGGATGCCATGACTTCCTTTTCAATGACATTGTAGAGGTTTGGGATTGCCTATTTGAAAAAAAAATTTGGCCGGGTACTTTGCACTGTGGGGTCCCAATAGTGACAAATTTTTTGAAGGCCTCAGACTCCACCAGCGGGTATGGTAAAAGCTGGCGGGCTAAGAGTTCCGACAAGCCAGCTTTCAGTCGCCGGGCAAGAGGGTGATTCTGTGACATTGGCTTCTTACGCTCAAACATGTCCTTGACAGACACCTGACTGTGGGCAGATGAGCAGGAACTTCTGAAGGTGAGAGGCGGAGTGGCGGTTGGTTGAGAGGGGGCAGGGAGCACAGCAGTGGTTGACGTGGCTGAAGATGCTGGACCAGGAGGAGCATGGTGGCTTTGAGTTTGTGTGCTGCTTGTACTCATGTGTTGATCCCATAGGCGTTTGTGATGTGAGATCATGTGCCTTCACAAAGCAGTTGTACCGAGGTGGGTGTTGGACTCCCCACGACTCAGTTTCTTTTGGCACAGGTTGCAAATGGCATTGCTGTTATCAGAGGCAGAAACCCCAAAAAAATGCCACAGTGCTGAGCTTTGCAATGATGACATTCTGGTGGTGGCAACAGCATGCGTTGACCGGCGTGCTGTCTGGCTGACCCCGGGTCTGATACATGCTGTCTGACTGTGCCACTAACTCCTTGCGACGACCTCCCCCTGCTTCCAACTCGTCTCCTCCTTCTCTCTGTCTCCCCTTCTGAACTTTCCCCCTCTTCTTCTCTTCGAGCAGGCACCCACGAGGCATCCGTGGACACATCGTCATCATCAACTGCTTCACTTGTATCTGACACCTCAGCAAAGGAAGTGGGCCTGACACACACTGGCAGCAGGCAAGCAACTGAATTTAGACTACTGTCTAAAAATTAAATGCCTTATTTATTGGCAAGCTACTGTGCCAACCGGTATCAGTGGTTGGCACTGGCAGTGGGCACACTACAGTCAGTGGAAGTGGGCCTGACACACACTGGCAGCAGGCAAGCAACTGAAATTAGACTAATGTGTAAAAATTAAATGCCTTATTTATCGGCAAGCTACTGTGCCACCCGGTATCAGTGGTGGGCACTGGCAGTGGGCACACTACAGTCAGTGGAAGTGGGCCTGACACACACTGGCAGCAGGCAAGCAACTGAAATTAGACTACTGTCTAAAAATTAAATGCCTTATTTATCGGCAAGCTACTGTGCCACCCGGTATCAGTGGTTGGCACTGGCAGTGGGCACACTACAGTCTGTGGAAGTGGGACTGACACACACTGGCAGCAGGCAAGAAACTGAAATTAGACTAATGTGTAAAAATTAAATGCCTTATTTATCGGCAAGCTACTGTGCCACCCGGTATCAAAGGTTGGCACTGGCAGTGGGCACACTACAGTCTGTGGAAGTGGGCCTGACACACACTGGCAGCAGGCAAGCAACTTAATTTAGACTACTGTCTAAAAATGAAATGCCTTTTTTATCGGCAAGCTACTGTGCCAACTGGTATCAGTGGTTGGCACTGGCAGTGGGCACACTACAGTCTTTGGAAGTGGGCCTGACACACACTGGCAACAGGCAAGCAACTGAAATTAGACTACTGTCAAAAAATGAAATGCCTTCTTTATCGGCAAGCTACTGTGCCACCCGATATCAGTGGTTGGCACTGGCAGTGGGCACACTACAGTCAGTGGAAGTGGGCCTGACACACACTGGCAGCAGGCAAGCAACTGAAATTAGACTAATGTGTAAAAATTAAATGCCTTATTTATCGGCAAGCTACTGTGCCACCCGGTATCAGTGGTGGGCACTGGCAGTGGGCACACTACAGTCTGGGGAAGTCGGCCTGACACACACTAGCAGGCAAGCAACAGAAATTGCACTAAAGTGTAAAAATTAAATGCCTTTTTTTGATGAAAGTCCTGTGCCACATGGGATGACAGGGGTGGGCACTGGCAGCTACTGTATGTTCGCTGGGAACTTTTCCCTGCGGATAGTTCGGGCCATCTCTAATTAACAGACGTTTTACCAAATTTGGTTCCTTGTCAGCAATGCACACTAGGGGTTTTTCACCGGCAAAACGGGGTTCATATCACCCACCAATGGAACAGACGATTTTTAAAAATGTATGCCCCTGGCATCCAGACAGAGTGGGGGTTTTTCACCGGCAAAACTGGGTTGATGTCACCCACCAATGGAACAGCCGATTTTTTAAAATGTAGGCCCTCGGCACCCAGGCAGAGGAGGGGTTTATTCACAGCAAAACGGAATTCATGTCGCCTGCCAATGGAAAAGGCTATTTTTAAAAATGTAGGCCCCTGACATCCTGGCAGAGCAGGGGTATTTCACCGCCAAAACTGGGTTTATGTCACCCACCAATGGAACAGACAATTTTTTAAAAAAGTAGGCCCTTAGCACCCAGACTGAGGAGGGGTTTATTAACGGCAAAACGGGGTTCATGTCACCCGCCTATGGATCAGGCGATTTTTAAAAATGTAGGCCCCTGGCACCCAGGCAGATGAGGGGTTAATTCATGGAAAAACGGGGTTAATGTCACCCACCAATGGAACAGGTGATTTTTTGAAATTTAGGTCCCTGTCACCTATGCAGAGCAGGGGTTTATTCATGGAAAAATGGGGTTCATGTCACCCATCAATGGAACCGACGGTTTTTAGAAATTTAGGCCCCTGGCACCCAGGCAGAGGAGGGGTTAATTCACGGAAAAACAGGGTTAATGTCACCCACCAATGGAACAGACCATTTTTAAAAATGTAGGCACCTGGCACAAGGCAGAGGAGGGGTTTATTCACGGCAAAAATGGTAATATTGCATCCAACAATTTAAAAGAATATTTTTCTAATTTTCGGTCCCTGTAACCTATGCAGAGCAAGGGTTTGTACCCGGCAAAAATGGTAATATTTCACCCAACAATTTAAAAGATTTTCCATATTTTTGGTCACTGTCACCTATGCAGAGCAGGGGTTTGTACCCGGCAAAAATTTTTATATTTCACCCAACAATTTAAAAGAAGATTTTCAGCATTTTCGGTCACTGCCACTTATGCAGAGCAAAGGTTTGTACACGGTAAAAAAAGTAATTTTGCACCCAACTATTTAGAGAATTTAAAAGAAGATTTTTCTAATTTTCGGTCCCTGTCATCTATGCAGAGCAAGGGTTTGTACCTGGCAAAAATGGTAATATTTCACCCAAAAATTTAAAGGATGATTTTCCGCATTTTCGGTCACTGTCACCTATGCAGAGCAGGGGTTTGTACCCGGCAAAAATAGTAATTTTGCACCCACCAATTTAAAAGAAGATTTTTCAAATATTCGGTCCCTGTCACCTGTGTAGAGCAAAGGTTTGCATCTGGCAAAAATGGTAATATTTCACTCAACAATTTAAAAGAAGAATTTCCGCATTTTCGGTCACTGTCACCTATGCAGAGCAGGGGTTTGTAACTGTCAAAAATGGTAATTTTGCACTCAACAATTTAAAAGAAGATTTTTCTAATTTTCGGTTCCTGTCACCTATGCAGTGCAGAGTTACTAGACAGCAAAAAATTGGAATATGTCAATCCCTGAACTCCCACCCGGCACATATGCAGCGCAGGCCTCAAAGGTAATTCCTGGCCTTAAAAAATATGATTTTTTCACCACCCACGAATAACATGGATTTAAATGGGATATTTTGGGGTGTAGTACCTCATCATTCTCAACATCATTTTCCACCCAGTCTTCACCCGTGCCTTCTTCGTTGGTCTGCACACCGCAGAAAGCCGCAGCAGTTTGCACCTGTGTTTCAACATTATCAGAGACGGTGGTCTTCCCATGTCCTCATCCTCAAGTGGTTGGGCATCCATGCACTCTATCTCTTCCACTTCTGGGGCAGGGCTATAATCATAGATCTGGGAAACCCTGCCAGCAGAGTCATAAAAAAGCATAAGAGACTGCTGGATGACTTGGGGCTCAGATTGCATGGCTGATTTGAAAGGGGGTGAGGTGAAAAAATTAATGGGCATGGGTTGCAGATGCCAACTCTGAGCTTTTAGCTGTGGGAGAAAATGTTAAGGTACTGGAGGAACTGTCAGCCACCCAATCTATCTACTAGCGCCTATATTTGTTCTGGCCTCACCATTCGTAGAGCGGCATTGGTCCAACCAAATAACTATGCAGGTTCTGTCGCTTACTCACACCTGAGGAAGGTGTTTCACTTGGACTTGTAGTTACAGTTGGCGCTGAACGGTCACGTCCTCTCCCAGCAACAGGAGCTCGACCATCACCACCACCACGACCATGCCCAAGTCCCTTATTTGATGTTCTCCTCATTATTTGCCTTTACCCACCAAACTAACAGATGGTTTATCTCTGGTGTCAATTTAACTGTTAATAGTCAACAATTAAGTTCACCAACAGTAAGGCAGTGCCCGTGTCATAACCAGAATAAATTTCTTTAGGTCACACAGCAGTGTAACAGAGCAACTCAATACAATTACTTCACTATCACCAAAAATTTGATTTTTCAAACCAACAGTGTAAAAGCAGAAGTTAACAGTTTAATTTGACTGTCAGAAATGGTAATTTTGCACTCAACAATTTAAAAGAAGATTTTTCTAATTTTCGGTTCCTGTCACCTATGCAGTGCAGAGTTACTAGACAGCAAAAAATTGGAATATGTCAACCCCTGAACTCCCACCCGGCACATATGCAGCGCAGGCCTCAAAGGTAATTCCTGGCCTTAAAAAATATGATTTTTTCACCACCCACGAATAACATGGATTTAAATGGGATATTTTGAGGTGTAGTACCTCATCGTTCTCAACATCATTTTCCACCCAGTCTTCACCCGTGCCTTCTTTGTAGGTCTGCACACCGCAGAAAGCCGCAGCAGTTTGCACCTGTGTTTCAACATTATCAGAGACGGTTGTCTTCCCATGTCCTCATCCTCAATCCTAAGTGGTTGGGCATCCATGCACTCTATCTCTTCCACTTCTGGGGCAGGGCTTTGATTATGGCCCTGGGAAACCCTGCCAGCAGAGTCATAAAAAAGCATAAGAGACTGCTGCATGACTTGGGGCTCAGATTGCATGGCTGATTTGAAAGGGGGTGAGGTGAAAGATTGATGGGCATGGGCTGCAGATGCCAACTCTGAGCTTTTAGCTGTGGGAGAAAATGTTAAGGTACTGGAGGAACTGTCAGCCACCCAATCTATCTACTAGCGCCTATGCTTGTTCTGCCCTCACCATTCGTAGAGCGGCATTGGTCCAACCCAATAACTCTGCAGGTTCTGTCGCCTACTCACACCTGAGGAAGGTGTTTCACTTGGACCTGTAGTTGTAGTTGGCGCTGAACAGTCACGTCCTCTCCCAGAAACAGGAGCTCGACCAACACCACCACTACGACCATGCCCAAGTCCCTTATTTGATGTTCTCCTCATTATTTGCCTTCACCCACCAAACTAACAGATGGTTTATCTCTGGTGTCAATTTAACTGTTAATAGTCACTAATTAAGTTCACTAACAGTAAGGCAGTGCCCGTGTCATAACCAGAATAAATTTCTTTAGGTCACACTGCAGTGTAACGGAGCAATTCAATACAATTACTTCACTATCACCAAAAATTTGATTTTTCAAACCAACAATGGAAAAGCAAAAGTTAACGGTTTAATTTGACTGCCAGAAATGCAGCATACACCGCTAATGTGCTAGCTACCACAAAACCTGTGTGTTTGCAACCAACTATGTAAATTCAGAGTTCAAAGGGTTACTTGAAATGACTGAAGTACAGAGTAGGCCTCAGATCTGCTATGTAGCACAAAACCAGTGTTTATTGCAACAAACTACAGGAATGCAGTATGTCACTGCTAAATTTTAAAATAGGTTTTTGTTCTTTGTATGCCAAACTGCTCTGTGGAACAACAATACTGGTTTATTTCCCCCAAAATACAGGAATGCAGTATGTCATTGCTAAATTTTAAAATAGGTTTTTGTGCGTTGTATGCCAAACTGCTCTGTGGAACAACAATACGGGTTTATTTCCCCCAAATACAGGAGTGCAGTATGTCAGTGCTAAATTTTAAATAACTTTTTTGTGCGTTGTATGCAAAACTGCTCTGTGGAAGAACAATACCGGTTTATTTCCCCCAAATACACAAATGCTGTATGTTACTGCTAAATATTAAAATAGGTTTTTCAGCGGTGTATGCAAACGTGCTCTGTGGTCCGACAGTACAGGTTTATTACAGCAACTACAGAAATGCAGTATGTCACCGCAAAATTTTAAAAAAGGTTTTTCAGCGGTAAATGCAAACGTGCTCTGTGGTATGACAGTACGGGTTTATTCCCCCAACTACAGAAATGCACTATTTCACCGCAACATTTTAAAATAGGTTTTTCAGCTGTGTATGCAAACGTGCTCTTTGGTAAGACAGTACGGGTTTATTCCCCCAACTACAGAAATTCACTATGCCACCCCAAAATTATAAAATTGGTAATGTAGAGGGACTTGACCTGCCAGAAAAAAGAAATTTTTCCTCCACTGAGCTACCAAAAAATATTTAGACTGATGTCCCTGGCAGGCTGGCACACATGCAGGTCACATGCAGTTCCAAGGACACTGCAGTTGTTAAAATGGCCACCGACCCCACCTCAGTAACAGATGGATTAAACATTATCTTGCAGTATCACTGGGCGCAGGGCTGGGTACAAATATGTAGCATACCACCCTTAATAATTGCTGTAGTTTGAATAGTTAACACCACCAAGTTCAACAGATTTCTTCCCAAATCTCTCCCTGAGAGCACCAGCAGCAGCTTGTCCCTACACTAAGAGCAGCAGAGTGACGTGCGGCACTACATGACTCCAGCTTAAATAGAGGCTGGGTCACATGCTGCACTTAGCCAATCACAGCCATGCCAATAGTAGGCATGACTGAGATGGCTTCATAGGGCAAAGTAGTAAAACGCTTGTTGATTGGCTGCCCTGCAGCCTTTCAAAAAGCGGGAAGAATTCGCCGAACAATGAACCCGAACTTGTTCGGGTTCGGCTCTGGGTGCAAAAACTGTAATGTTCGGTACGAACCCGAACTTTACAGTACGGGTTCGCTCAACCTTAGTAACAAGAAGAATAAAAAATATGAAGTATAGTACATGTACTGCTTACAAAAATGGAGAGAAACTCAAATTGTCATTTAACCCACGGGTACAAAAGTATCACGTTGAAAAATCAATTTTGCCTCTTTCTGCTCCAGCAGGCGTTTCCAGTTACCAACCCTCTTGCTAATCAAAACCCTATTAATGCTTCTTACCTTAAGCAAAGAGCCGTTGCAATCGTGATGGATCTCAAAATGGCAAGGGATAGTTCTGAGCTTTGTCAAATCCTCCTCTTTACTCGCTACTCCAATTCCAATTGAAATGAATGGTTCCGCATACTTTCTGCAAAAAAACGGAACAGACACGGAAAGAAAATAAGCATTGTGATTTTTTAATCCCCTTATGTTTGATTGGTTGCATCTAGAGATGAGCGAATTTTCCAGATTCGCCGAGTTTTCCGGAAAATTTGCTTTGATCTGAATTTATTTGTGGCAAATCGCGTTAAAAAACTTCTATTTCCGAGCTGCAGAAAGCCTTTAAAAGGGGTGGGAACACTGTGCCTTACAGTAACACGAATAGGGAGTCTGCTGTGGTAGTGAAATAATACTGTGAGTCAGTATGACATGCAGATGACAGGGGTCGCTCTTAGAATCACTGCATACTTCACTTATTTTGGCAGTCACGGGGCCAAAACTGACCAAATAACTCAAGTATCAACTCAGCGTTACAGGTAGATGTAAGCGTCAAGAAGAAGCGCACTCCTTTTACACCCTCGTCAGTTGATTCCACATATATGTTTACAGAACCTGTTCTATTAAACGCTTATACAAATAGAGTCCCCCTGACAGAGTGGAGAGGGTGTCAGCAGTAAGATTGTGTTGACATCACTGATTATTTTGCCCGTTCCTCTGATCCGTCAGAACAATAACCCACAAAGACGGATCCTGTCTATGGAGCATACGCCTTCACTCAGTCAACATTTGCTCAATAATCCATCAGTATTGCTAATGCCAAAAATAACAGGAGTGGATCCAAAACAGAGATGACACGTGAATGGAATATTTGCATATCTTCTGTGTTTTGTAACCACTCCTGCTTTTAGCTACAGTACTAAATCATAAGCCAATTCTGACGGGACCATGCAGGCCTTACAGCTTCTACACAGACAGGATTTGTTGTGCTTCTCATGTTTCCTTGCTTCTGACAGATCAGAAGTAAGGTCAACTAAATGATGATGTCAGCCAAGCCAAAAGCCAAAATAGTGGACAAGTCATGAAATAGGTGGGAATAGCATGAGAAGTCCATAGAGTGAACCTATGACATAGTGGTGAGGTGGAAGCAGCATGAGAAGACCACAGAGTGTCCAATAATAGGGTCTGGAGGTGGAAGCAGTATGATGAGTCTGGAGGTGGTGGCAGCAGAATCAGCAGGAGGCCGCAGAGTGGCAAAATCAGTCACAAGAGTGTGGAGGTGGCAGAAGCATGAGTAGGCCACAGGGTGGAACAATGACAGAGTCTGGAGGTGGCAGCAGTATGAGGAAGCCACAGAACGGCACAATGACAGAGTCTGCAGGTAGCAGCAGAATGAGGAGGCCACAGAGTGGCACAATGACAGAGTGTGGAGGTGGCAGCAGCATGAGTAGGTCACAAAGTGGAACAATGACAGAGTGTGGAGGTGGCAGCAGAATTAGGAAGCCACAGAATGGCACAATTGCAGAGTCTGGAGGTGGCAGCAGAATCAGGAGGACACATAGTGGCATACTGACTGAGTCTGGAGCTTGCAGCAGCATCAGGAAATCACAGAATGGCAAGGAGACATAGTGTGGAGATGGCAGCAGCAGCATCAGGATACCACAGAGAGGCAAGGTGACATAGTGTAGAGATGGCAGCAGCAGTATCAGGATGCCACAGAGTGGCAAGGTGACACAGTGTGAAGATGGCAGCAGAAGCAGGATACCACAAAGTGACCGAGTGCGGCGGTGGGTGGCAATACCAGTACCCACTGACGAAGGTGGGTGAAAGAAGGAGCACTTGGCATCAGATGTGTAGTATCAGGTGGGTAGCAGCATCAGAGTAGTAGCTGAGGCAGGTAGCCAGAAGAAACCCATCCCTTTTTTTAAGGATTGAGTGAGGCGGCATGGATGATCTAATCAGATGCATTAGGAATTGGTGGGTGGAAATTCTGGCTGATCCACTCCTGATTCATCTTGACAAAGGTCATTCTCTCCACATTTTGGGTAGACAAGCGAGTTCTCCTTGTGGTCACTATGCCCCCGACCACACTAAACACCAGCTCTTATGCCACACTACTTGAAGGGCAGGACAGATTTTCCAGGGCAAACTCGGCCAGTTGTGGCCACAAATCCAGTTTGACTGCCCAGTAGCCCAGCGGACATTCAATGTGGGTTGGCAGGGTGCTGTCCAAGTATGCCACCACCTACTGGTTAAGGTCCTTCACCAGGTCTACCTGCTACTGCTGGTGAGTAGTTTCTTAACTATGCGGGTGAAGAATGCCACTCATTAGCGACTGTAGACTCAGGCTACTGCTGATAGAGCTGGTACTGCTTCTGCCACCCCACCCAGCAGCCATGGCAATGAAAAGTGAGTGCAGAGGGCCCCCTCCGGTCAGACCTGTGAGAGGGTGGACGATTGCACAGATAGGCAGCAACGAACTGACTACATATGATGACTCTGTAGTACTTCACTTTGTCCTCCCTCTCAGTGAGTGTAAAAAAGGCCCCCAATTTAGACCGGTAGTGAGGGTCCAACAAGGTGGAGAGCCAGAAGTCATCCATCTTTCGAATGGTGACAATTCGGCTGTCAATACACAAGTAAGTGAGCATGCAGTGGGCCATTTGTGCAAGTGACTCGGAGCGACTCCCTGCCTCCATCTCCAATGCATACTGAGACGGTGTGTCTGGGTCCTCTGTCTTGTCTTCCTCATCGCCCAGTAGATCCTCTGGCTGCTCCTGCTCCTCCTCTCCTGTCAGCTGAGTAGAAGTAATTCCCATATCGCTACACATTGCCTGTGCTCCAATGTCCACCTCCCCCTCCTCCTCCCCTTCCAGTTCAGCCCCCACAGGGTACATGTAGCCATAAGATCTAGATGCCATGTCTTCAGTTCCCTGACCAGCCATTGTTACCACCATCTGCTCCCTGACATGAAGCAGTGAAACGACATTGTTCATACCGTAGTCCTGGTGACTGACAAATAATGTGGCCTCCTCAAAAGGCTTGAGCAAAGGGCAGGTGTCCCGCATGAACTACCACTGGCTGACATCGAAGTTACACAGGGGAGTACTCCTACTTGCTTGCATCATCAAGAAATCGTTGATGGCCTTTTTCTGTTTCTATAGTTGATCAAACATATGGAGGATGGAATTCAAACAGATGGAAGCGTCGTATTTCAGCCTATGTTGCGGGATGCTGTTCTGCCACTGCAACTCAAGGATGGTGTGCTTTGTGGTGTACGAGTGGCTAAAGTGCATGCAAAGTTTCCTCGCCATTTTTAGGATGTCTTGCAGATTAGTGGAAGACTTCAGGAACCGCTTGACAACCGGATTGAACACATGTGCCATGCAGGGCACATGGCTTAGCCATCCTTGATGCAGTGCCAACACAATGTTCTTCCCGTTGTCGGTCACCATGGTTCCGATTTTCATTTGTCCCAGAGATAGCCAGGATTCTATTTCTTAAGGAATCACACGGAGCAGTTCCTCCCCTAAGTGACTCAGTTCGCCAGGGAAACGAGGTGCAGAACAGCGTGACACCGCCGCGCCCAGCACATGTGATATGCTGAAGGGGCACTGTGACTTGTCCCTGCAGTGGAGGCTGAGGACATGTTGGAGGATGAGGGGGCAGAGGTGAACATTGTCGCTGGACCAACGGTGTGAGAACGTGGAGGCGGAAGCGGCATTACCTGGCCAAGTTGCTGGTGTGGCTCTGCAGGAACCACATTAACCCAGTAGGCCATAAAGGATATGTACTGTCCCTTACCGTAGTTACAGCCCTGCCATGCACTTTGCCAGACACTGACAGGCCAAGGATTGGCCCACCTTCTGTTCTACATATTTCTGCAGGGCTGGTACTGCCTTTTTCACAAAGAAATGATGGCTTGGGACTCTCCACCTCAGCTCGGCACAAGCCATCAGTTCTCTGAAAGGTGCAGAGTCTACCACTTTGAAAGGGAGGGACTGCTGCACCAGCAACTTGGACAGGAGCATGTTCAGCTTCAGCACCGTTGGATGTGTGCACGCATACTGCTGTCTCTTGGCAATCGATTTGGTGATCGATTGTTTACGGAATGACTGACGAGGAGGAGGTGGAGCAGGAGCATCTGGACCAGCAGAAGATGGGAATGACTGACAGCACACTTCGGCTGAGGTGGTGGAGCCTTGACTGCCTGAAACCCGATGCATGCCACTGGGTGATACAGCAGTTGCTGCGGCAGGCTGAACCACCACATCGGAGCCATTATTCTCCCAGGCCACTGTATAGCGACGCCACATATGTTGATGCAGAGCCGTAGTGCCAACATTGGCACACTAGTCACACTTCACCGTCTGCCCACAGATTCGACAATTAGCCACGTTCAACTCCTCTAGCGCTTTGAAACAAAAAAGCTACACCGCCGAGTAGGTGATTTTCCCCCCAACAGTCCGCACTGACTGACTGCTACTGCCGCTGCCTTCGTTAACCCCTGCACCACTACTTCCTGGGCAGGTAGGCTGCTGCAAAGCAGGTGGTGTACCCCGGGCACGTTTGGCTCCCGTCCTCCCACTGCTGCCACCCTCCTGACTCTCAGCCATCCTAACAACTTGCTGGCTCCACTGCTGCCTCACGGGAAAGCTACCACCCAAGGCTCACAAGTGCGATCGGTATCATCATCATCATCAAGTAGTGTCTGCTCATCACTGATGTCCTTCTCAACGGCCTCTGGGTCAGAAGCCTGACCGCTTGTAACACTACTACCCACGCCACTCTCCTCCTCACTACTTGCCTGCTTAGCGGAAGAAGCAGCGGATGTCTCCTCCACATCTTGGTGGGCAGTAGCTGTGACTGTCCTCTAGCAGCTCTTCCTCGCTGAAAAGTGTAGCTGAGCCTACAGCATAAACTACTTCTCGCGGTTATTGAACAGAAAAAGAAAGAGGCAGGTTGAGGAAAGGTGAGGGCACAGGGCCTGCTCATAGGCCATGCCAACTAAGGGTTGTGTCTGACGAACTCACCGACTGTTGGCTGGGGGTGTCTGATGTCACTTGGAATGAAGTGGATGACAGAGTTAACCAATCATGAACTGCTGGGTTGATGGTCAAGACACGACCGCTAGATGACACCGGGAGCCCAGGCCTCTCGCTGTGACTCCTGTTGCCACGCCCCCTTACTCTTCTGTGACCTCTGCCTGCGCCAGAAACATTTTGGCCTCTGCCACTCTTCTGTGCATGGCCTGTCACTTCTCTGTCAGACATACTTTTAGCTGAAGAAAATAAATGAAAAGCAAATGAAAACACCCCTAAAAGCAACAAATATATATTTTTCTTTTTGTACTGAAATGGGCCACTAAACGCATTCACCACAAATAATAGTGAACTGCGTGTATATTTTTCTTGTAGTACAGAAATAACTCACTAAACGCTCTCAGCACATATAGCTGCAGAAGTGAACTGCGTATATATTTTTCTTTTTGAAATTAAGTAGGCCACCATAAGCTTTTACCGCAAATAACGGCACCAGTGAACTGTGTATATATTTTTCTTGTAGTACAGAAATACCTCACTTAACGCTTTTAACCTAAATAACTGCCAAGTGAACTGCGTACTTTATATATTTTTCTTTTAGTACAGAAATACCTCACTATACACTTTTAACCCCCAATAACTGCAGACTTTTTTGCAGTTACTGCAGAAGTGAACTGTGTATATATTTTCTTGTTGTAATGAACTAGGCCGCTAAAAGCTTTTTACGCAAATAACAGCAACAGTGAACTGCATATATATTTTTCTTGTAGTACAGAAATACGTCACTAAATGCTTTTTACCCCAAATAACTGCAGAAGTGAACTGTGTGTATATTTTTCTTGTAGTACAAAAATACCTCACTAAATGCTTTTAACCCCCAATAACTGCAGAAGTGAACTCTGTACAGAAACACGTCACTAAACGCTGTCGGCACATATAGTTACAGAAGTGAACTGCGTATATATTTTTCTTTTTGTAATGAAGTAGGCCACTAAACGCTATTTACAGCAAATAACGGCAACAGTGAACTGTGATTATATTTTTCTTGTAGTACAGAAATTCCCCACTAAATGCTTTTAACCTCAAATAACTGTAGATGTGAACTGTGTATATATTTTTCTTTTTGTAATGAAGCAGGCCACTAAATACTTTTACCGGAAATAACAGCAACAGTGAACTGCGTGTATATATTTTTCTTGTAGTACAGAAATACCTCACCAAACGCTTTTAGCCCCAAATAAGTGCTGAAGTGAACTGTGTATATATTTTTCATGTAGTACAGAAATACATCACTAAACGCTCTCAGCACATATAGCTGCAGAAGTGAATAGTGTATATATTTTTCTTTTTGTAATGAAGGCTTTTACCGCAAATAACGGCAACAGTGAACAGCATATATATTTTTCTTGTAGTAAACGATTTTAACCCCAAATAACTGCAGAAGTGAACTGCGCATATCTTTTTCTTGTAGTACAGAAATACGTCACTAAACACTCTCAGCATATACAGTGAGGAACAGAAGTATTTGAACATCCTGCGATTTTGCAAGTTCTCCTACTTAGAAATCATGGAGGGGTCTGAGAGACAGAATAAAAAAAATAAAAAAACAGGAAATCACATTGTATGATTTTTAAAGAATTTATTTGTCCTGCACTGCTGTACATAAGTATTTGAACACCTGAGAAAATCAGTGTTATGATTTGGTACAGAAGCCTTTGTTTGCAATTACAGAGGTCAAACGTTTCCTATAGTTCTTGACCAGGTTTGCACACACTGCAACAGGGATTATGGCCCACTCCTCGACACAGATCTCCTCTAGATCTGTCAGGTTTCGGGGCTGTCGCTAAGCAACAAAGAGTTTCAGCTCCCTCCAAAGATGTTCTATTGTATTTAGGTCTGAAGACTGGCTAGGCCACTCCAGCACCTTGATATGCTTCTTACGGAGACACTCCTTGGTTATCCTGGCGGTGTGCTTCGGGACGTTCTCATGTTGGAAGACCCAGCCACAACCCATTTTCAATGCTATGACTGAGGGAAGGAGGTTGTTGCTCAAAATCTCACAATAAATGGCCCCATTCATCCTCTCATTAATACAGTGCAGTCGTCCTATCCCCTTCACAGAAAAGCACACCCAAAGCATGATGTTACCACCCCCATGCTTCACAGTAGGGATGGTGTTCTTGGGATGCAACTCATCCTTCTTTTTCCTCCAAAGATGACAAGTGAAGTTTAGACCAAAAGTTTTACTTTGGACTCATCTGACCACATTACTTTCTCCCATGCCTCCTCTGGATCATCCAGATGGTTATTGGCAAACTTCAGATTGGCCTGGACATGTAATGACTTGAGCAGGGGCTTTCTGTGCAATGCATGATTTAAAACCATGACGGCATAGTGTTCTACCAACAGTGATCGTTGAAAATGTGGTCCTAGCTCTCTTCATGTCATTGACCAGCTCCTCCCAAGTTGTTCTGGGCTGATTCCTCACCTTTCTTATCATCAGTGGTACCCCACGAGGTGAGAAATTGCATGGAGCCCCAGTCCGAGGGAGACCGACAGTAGTCTTTAGCCTCCTCCATTTTCTAACAATTGCTCTATTTTCACCAAGCTGCTTGGCAATTGCCCTGTAGCCCTTTCCAGCCTTTTGGAGGTCCACAATTTTGCCTCTGATGTCTTTTGACAGCTTTTTGGTCTTAAAGAGCTCAGACAGGTCCTAATAAGTTAGATTAATAAGTCGAGTAGAGGTGGACTTTTTAAAGGCACAGTAACAGGTCTTTGAGAGCCAGAATTCTTGCTGATTGCCAGGTGTTCAAATACTTATGTGCAGCAGTGCAAGACAAATACATTCTTAAAAAATCATTCAATGTAATTTCCTGATTTTTTTTTTTTATTATTTCTCTCAGAATGGGAATGCACCTACAATGTGAATTTCAAACCCCTCCATGATTTCTAAGTGGGAATACTTGCAAAATCGCAGGGTGTTCAAATACTTCTGTTCCTCACAGTAAAGCTGCAGAAGTGACCTGTGTATACATTTTTTTTCCCACAGATATAAGCCACTAAAGGCTTTTCAACATAGCACTTGCACCCCAAGAACAAATTGCTGGAATGACAGAGCTGTATAATGGCTATTTGGATCCCCAAATTATCTTTTTCCTGCACTTGTAAATCGCTTTTTTAGTACTGTCCCTAGCGCCTTCTGACTTCTCTCCCTGCACTAAGATGCTGTGAAAAGATTCCACCCTATCCTTTTCCTGCAATTATAAATTGTTTTTTCTGTTTTTTTTTTGTTTTTTTTTCACAGTTAGCAAATGCTGTGCCGGATTTATAGGGCTGTGACATCACAGGGCTGGCTGGCTGCTGATTGGCTGCATGCATGTATGTCAATCTTGGTGATCCAGCCTTCGCAGAGTTCTTTGCCCCATGTCATCAGTCCTCACAAGTGTGGCTGCCATTTTAGGAAAAATTGAGATTCGTAACCACGAAGCACAAGGAAATTTTCATTCGTTGCAAATCAAATTTTTCCTGGAATTGGGATCGTCTGATTCGATTCGCTCATCTCTGGTTGCATTAGTTGTGCTCAATTTGCATCAGTAATTGTCCATTCCACAGGGTTTAAGATGTTTTTTCTCTGTCAAAAATATCTGAAATCTGATGAAAATGAAACTGATGTAAAAGCATGTAGTCCTCTGATGAACAGAAATACGGAAAACACAATGCTGATATGAATTTAGTCAGAGGAATTAAACATCTGTGGTACGGCATTGGCATAATGTTTTCGGTTCAGCTTATGTATGAATCAGAGAGTAAAAGCCTATGGGAGGAATTTATAATTTTTCTTTATATTTTTCTTTTTTTTTAAAGTAGTTTTCTGGTTCAAAAAGTAATAAATGACAATATTGCAACTTTTTTAACACCACTTGCATTAATTGTTTTTGCACAAGTAGCAGTTCTGCTACACCCTCACCACTTTCCCAAAAAGGGGGCATGGTGAGGAGGAGAAGGGGGGGGGGGAGCAAGTGGCTGTTGCAAATATCAGTTTAGGCACATAGACTGCCTAATATATGACTAGGCATAAGCCTTAAAATGGTAAAACTCTGGTCTTTGATTAATTCTCCATATGTTTATGTTAATATGAACCTGGAGGCTCAAAGAGGTAAATTTTATGGGTGCTGTATTATGACTCTCTACAACTTGGAACTTGTAATAAGTTGTAGCAAGTCCATGTGTATGAAGGTAATGTATAATGTTTTGTATGTGGGAATTATAGAAAGTTTAGTATTCAATAAAGGTTATAACTTTATTATGACTATACTGATGGAGAGTTTAAACAGTAACTGCAAATGCCACGAAATTGTAACATTATTTAAAAAGGGCTGCATTTTTTTCATTTTGTTTTATTATATTTGTATTTTTTTAATGAACAGTACTTCAACAGATACTGTCATCATAGTGTTTGTTATTGTTAAATTGTCCTTAGCGTTTCACATTTTGCAAAAAATCAATAGCAAAAGGGACTGTAAGAAACTTTATAACATATCTTATCGGAGAAAAAGTTTTGTTCTAGAAGTATTAGCTGTTTCTTCTAATCTCCCCTTTTCTAAAATGAATCTGTTGTGATGCGACCAGGATGGCTGTCTACTTACTGAAGGATTAGATTACATAATCTCATACAACTCTACAGAGAGGGTAAGGAGAAGTGAGTAAGATAGGATTCCAATCAGAGACACAAGAGATGCTGCAGTTGCATAGGAGGTTTATATCTTAGACCAGTGTCTTATTCACATCCTTACAGTTCAGTATTGTCTGTAATGTCTTCCATAAATCTATGGATACTTCTGAGTGAATGTGGGAAAATTAGGAGGCAGATTTTCTTTTGCTTTCTGTGTTCAGTCAATGGGAGCTAGCATCCACCCACCCAATCTGGGAGAACTACAAATATAAGATCTAGCATATAGAGGAGAAAATTGCTATGAAATGCAGGTACAAGTCATATAGTGGCAGAAATAGTATTATTCCTGATGTACACACACTGTAACACTAATGAATGCAAAGTTTGTTGATAGGTTAAGTACGCTGTAAATGTCTTTTTAGCTGCAGAAAAAAAACATACTACAAAAAATGAATCTAACCTGATTTAGGCCTTGTACACACATCATGTCTATATATATATATATAAAAATAAGCGACTATTTTTTTTTTTCTGTGAAGAGTCCAACTTCTTTCTGTGTTCTTTTGCCTACTTTGTGTTATCTGTTTTCCACATGTACTGCTAGGGTAAATAGGGGATTTCAAGAATATCTCCTACCTATGGTCCTTGAAAACCACCCTTGTGAATACAGAACGTGGATGCCATATATGTTCTGTCAGTGGTTTTCACTGACCCATAGATTTCAATGCACTTGTCTCTAATGTTTTTTCACTGACCCGAGGTTTAATGTAAAAACAAGGATGGGTGAATAAACACACTGAAATTAAGGCCTTTAAAAGGCTGTATGATACTCGAAAGAAAGTACTAAATAAATTGCGTCACTGATGTTTATAGGCTGAATTTAGTATACTTCTCCTTCCTGCTGGATCTACTTCTGGCTTTGACTCAATTAACTGCATCAAAAATTTAAAACAAAAAACTATCACAAAACATATGAGTGATACCAGCTATAGGGTGCCCAATATGATGCGGCCTGACAACAGGATCCACATGCTGATTACCACAAATTTATGGGCTGCACTTGTTCTTGCCAGGTTGCTCCTGTTGTCATTAGAAGCAATGGCAAGTATAGACAAAGCTAGTAAGTAAAAGTGCAACCCAACTATTAGCAGTAATCCGCATATGTTTTCAAAAGCTGGGTCACAGCTTTTATCACTCAGTGGTCAAGGGCCATCCCTGCACATATCATGGCTGAGACCATTGGTGGGGATTAGATGCTCTAACAAGGTGAATGTCTGGGTCTCTGGCAATCAGCCTTAGACAACCCCTATAATGATTACTACCTCTTTATAATACATAGCTAATGCTTTGGCTGCATTTCTCCTCTCACTCATGTTTTTTGACTTTTTGATTATGTGGCTTTCTCTTACCTTATGCTAGAAAATAATGTGTTACCTTTATTCTGTAGGTCTATATGATTTCAGTGATACCAAATTTCTAAAGTATTTTTATGCTTTACTACTTTTGCACAATAAATTTAACCTCTTAAGGACGCTGGGATTTTCCCTTTTTGCATTTCCGTTGTTCACTCCCCGCCTTCCCATAGTCCTAACTTTTTTATTTTTCCATTCACATAGTCTTATGAGGGCTTATTTTTTGCGGGACAAGTTGTACTTTCTAATGGCACCATGTACGATTGCATACCATGAAGTAGGAAGCAGGAAAAAAATTCCAAATGGGGTAGAATAGGGAAAAAATGCAATTCTGATAAAGATTTTAATTTTTTACATTGTACACTACGCAGTAAAATTTACCTGTTTTCTTCATTCTCCAGGTGAGTATGGTTCCAACGATACCACAATTGTATAGTTTTTGTTACGTTTTAATACTGACATTTTTTTTTTCATAACCATATTCAGACTCCTGTTGTCAATTTTAAGTGTGTGCGACTTTTTAATCACTTTTTAAAAACAATTATTGGGTAGTTGAAGTGACAAAAAAATTGCAAATTGGCAGTTTTTATTTTTTTCCCGCTGTGCCATTTGTCGTATGTCATTAATATGTATGGTCATTTTCGCATGCGTCGCTGCCCATGATGTTTATCTTTTTTAATTGGTTAAGTATTTTTATTTTAAGGAAATGAGGATTTGAACTTTTATTTTTTTATTTTTTTATATTTGTAAAAACTTTTTTTTACTTTTTTTCCTTGGGTGACAATATCTGGCAATCATTTGATTTCCCATAGTATTCAGTGATGGCTAAATAGCAATCATTGAAGACTTCATTTACACTATTTCAATACAAGGCTGCCACCTAGTGGCCTGTATTGATATACACATCTAATTGACTCTGAAGCCTGCTTGAGGCTTCGGTCAATTAGCGCAAGGTAACAGGTTCCCCGATCTCAGCCAGCATATGAAAGGTAAGATGTATGCGATCAGCCTTATGGCTGATCGCATATATGTGCCGCAGGTCTCTGCTATTTAAAATAGCAGAAACTCCGCGGCTAAGGCGCCCGCTGCATATGCGTTACGGGTCCTAAAAGGGTTAAAAGACTCATTTGTTCTTATGCCCCCATATTCTTTAAACTATAACATTTTAATTTGTCTTTTCAATTGAGCTGTGTGAGGGCTTAATTTTTTGTTTAGGCTTTTGTATTTTTTATAATGAAAACTTTTATTGATAAAAAATGTTATTTTGGAGGAATGCTTTACTTATCTTTACTGTTAAAAACATTTTTTTAAACTAAACTTACTAGTCTCCCACAAGATTAGGGACGGGCAAAACATTGTAAATGAATTGCATTTGTTACAATAAAAAAAAATTGGATTCTTGCAAATCTGAAATGTTTGTGATTCAATTTGAACAAATTGTTCAAAATGGCAGCCACCATTGTACAGATCAGAAGACAGAGAATAAGAGAATAAAAGTAAGGATAATTCTTGGACAAGTTTTAATGAAAAAACAATAAAACAAAAAACAATAGTAAAGAATGTTTTTGAACTAGCTATTTCTTACCACCCTTCACTATTTGTTTACCCAGAGACATATATTTTGCTGTCACTTAGACATTACTAATGCTATTTTAGAATTAAATACCATAGTTTGAGAGTGGCCGCATTGGGTCTGAGGAGACCATAGAGTGTCATATACAACTTTCAGGGGAATTGGGGCACTTTCAATTTGGTACAAATAATTTGGTAAAAATTTAATCTAACAACCAATTTATGTTAATCTCACCCAAAGCTAATTTTAAGAAATTCACTTATCTTTACCTTTGATCCTTAGATCCCATACATAATACACTGGAATACGGCACTATTAAGCAGCACCTAGTAGATTTCATACTTAGCAGCTAGAGAGGCTATAGAAACCCCATGATTGCATTGTGGGGGCAAAGTAGTGCTGCTAAGATGCAGCAGTCATTATTGACCCTAGCATTTTAGGGGTTAAATGGCCAGGATTGGTTCTAGGGTGTGTGGCAGCAACCAGATGAGGAGTACAAAGGTGAGAGTGTCTTGACCACGGTCAAGCATGGTGGTGGGAGTGTCATTGTTTGGGGCTGCATGAGTACTGCCGGCTGTGGGGAGCTACAGTTCATTGAGGGAACCATGAATGCCAACATATACTGTGACATACTGAAGCAGAGCATGATCCCATCCCTTCGTAAACTGGGCCACACGGCAGTATTCCAACATGGTAACGATCCCAAACAAACCTCCAAGATGACCACTGCCTTGCTAAAGAAACTGAGGGTAGAGGTGCTGGACTGGCCAAGCATGTCTCCAGACCCTTCAAACAGAAGGAGGAGGAGTGCAAGGTCTCTAACATCCACCAGCTCTGGGATGTCATCATGGAGGAGTGGACGAAGATTTTATTTGCAACCTACAGTATGAAGCTCTAGTGAACTTCATGCCCAACAGAGTTAAGGCAGTGCTGGAAAATAGTGGTGGTCACACAAAATATTGACAATTTGGGCACAATTTAGCAATTTTCACTTAGGGGTGTACTAACTTTTGTTGCCAGTGGTTTAGACATTAATGGCTGTGTGTTAAGCTATTTTGAGGTCACACCAAATTTACACTGTTATACAAGCTGTACACTGACTACTTTACATTGTGTCAAAGTGTTATATCTTCAGTGCTGTCGCATGAAAAGATATAATAAAATATTTACAAAACTGTGAGAGGTGTACTCACTTTTGTGAGATACTGTGTGTATGGCAGAAGTCTATTCTTTAAACATAGCTGCTAACTCACTGCAGTCTAAGGGATAATAAAAAATAAAGATCATAGGTATCATTTTGTCCCAAAACACCTGTACTATTATTACTAGTATTTATCCCATGCAGACAATGGTGTAGCAGAAAGCAAAATCAAAATAGCTGATTTGCCATATTTTGTCACTTTACCCACCAAAAATTTTAATAAAAAGTGATCAAAAAGTTCACATCAAAAACTACTTATCACCCTGCAAAAAATGAGCTTTTACACAGTTTATAGACATAACTATAAAAATAAAGTTAGGGGGGTTGGAATATGCCAATGCAAAGAAAAACATTTCAGAGAATGAAGGTAAAAGGTCAGTTTTACCAGATAGGTATTCCTTAAAAACTAAATTCACAAACTTTGGCAGAATTATTTTTATTTTTTTCTGTTGCTCTACTAATTATCTTAATTGTTTTATTTGTAAAATGGGGAAAGAGGTTGATTTGAATTTGCAATTCTTTTTGTGTTTAAAAAACTTTTAAAACATTTTTTACCTTTATTTTATTCCCCAGGAGACCTCAACTTATGTTCACGGGATTTCTTAAACTATAGACTGCAATTGTTTATTCATAGCAACTGAATGGCCCCCTCAATCTCATTGTGGGGAGCTGTTCAATCACTGTAGCAAGTGTAGCTCTCCTGGTAAATAAATGCTCAAATGGCAGGCCACAACCTGAACATCTAAGGGGTTTAAAGTCCATGGTTAGAGTTTTTTCTGTCTCCAGGTGTCTTCTGTGTAAAACAACAGGCACCCACTGGCTTTGGCACCCACTCAGTTTCTGAGCAGGTGCCATCTTCAAAGACTCAACATTTTTCTGTTAGAATATTTAAAAACAGCTTTATGTGTTTGTATGAATACCAATTAAAATAAATGTTAGAAAAGAATGTTTAAAAAAGTAGAACATGTTGAATGCACAGAATGGAGAATGCATCAATTAATTTTCATTAAGATTTATATATTGTGTTCATCTGTCTGTTAAGCTTTTTCTATGGCTCAACTGGGATGTAGACTTGTTCAGCATCAGCAGATTTATTTATCTGCATGTCTAGACATAGAGTTTAGCTTGTCTTTTTCAAAAGAAAAAATATGTTTCTTTTGACAAAATGTCCAATTTTTACAATGTAGAGTTCAGAATAGGAATACATTTATTAGTATTTAATTCTATAGCACCATGTTTTTCTATTTCAAAGACATGCTTACGTACTTTCTATAGCATAAAATATGTTTAAATTAATTCAGACTTTCTTTTCTATCAAATAAAGTTGCAAATTTGTTGATACTGGAGAAAGAAAAAATGTGAAGATGCATTAAAATGTTGGCTTGCTTCATAAGCTTTTATGAGTGCATATATATCCCTCTAGGTAAGATACAACGTATGCAAAATTGCGAATGTTTGCAAATTGTTTATATTGCCAAGGTGAATGCAGTTCTTTCATAGGCAGTAATGTTATATGAAATATTAAAAAGAAATGAAAATGTGATATAAAAATTAAAGCGTCAACTCTAATATGTTTACTGTTCTTACTTACTTTTCTCTGTGCTGGAGACATTTAGACATGCGTGGTGCTAGATGACTCAAAAAAAGGAATCATATAGTTGTCATATAGTAATTTGAAAAAAAAATTCTTAGTGTTAGTTTTTCACTGTTATCTTGCAGCTCTAAGGTCTTGAAAATTGAATCTGACCATAGGCTGTCTAAGCAAGGGTACAGAAGAGCTACAGAAAAGACCTTTCTCTATTGCTGTCTACAATAAGACACAAGGAACATTTAACCCCACCTCTTGAATAAACCTGGCCTCATTGGTAACCTACCAATGGAAAATGGGATGGATCAGAAGTAAATTATCATCTGTCCCTCCTACAACAATTATTCTGGTCTGTTTGATTCAGAAACATGGGGAAAATCCTCCTGAAAAACAGCATGGACAGATATATCTTTTTTTGGCATATGAGAGAGTGAAACTGGATCGCACATCCTCAATACTATGCTTTTGATATAACAAAACAGTTTCTCAGCATAATTAAAAATATATTCCCTTACGTCCTACCAGCAGCACAGATGGGGTTAACCACCCCCCGTGGACTGGCAGGACCGGCGGAATGTTTAATGAGCCCAAGACTAATAACTCAATTTAACAATTATGTATCTCCTTAAAAGGGGGAAGTCAACCCCCAGCCCACTGTGTTTTTTTCTGTCCTCCCGGACAGGTGGACTAGACGGTTTGTTCCCCCCTTTCTCTTGAAAGTGCGGGGAGCCTTCTTTTATTTTGGGTAACGGCGTTGCCCTTTTCCTATGTACCTTGTCAGTTTGGCTGGCAGCTTATCTGCTGCAGGCCCCTTGCAGTTGCGCCTGGCTGGGGTATTTTGGCGGCGGCCTCGGTCCAGGATTCTCGGTCCCTGGTCGCCACCATCTTCCGGAGGTGACGCGGGGATTCTCCTTTGCATCACTTCCGGATAATCCGACGCGATTTTTTTTCGCGGATGAGATTTTTTTCACGTTTTCTTGCAAAACTTTTTAAGTATTTTTTTCTATGCTTCTTCCTGTGGAGGATTTACTGGGGGGAGTGTGGATTATCTATCCCTCCCTTTCCCCTATTTTTAGGAAGCAGTGTTCTCCAGTTTGGTCTCTGGCTGCATATGCTTTTTCAGCTAGCTTCCTAAAGTGTTTCTTCTTGTGGTGTTTTTTTTCCTCCGGTCCTCAGCTGCCTCCGGTTTGTTTTTCTACCTTTTCTGCGGAGATAGGTGGTTTACAAATGTTTTACTTGTCCCTTTTTTTCCCGCAGTGATGTCTTCTCCGTGGGATTCGGAAGGCAAGAAAGTAGATTCCAAGAGAAAGCATCTATCCTGCTACCATTGCAGCAGTCAGCGGTTGTTGTAAGCTGATCATACCTGCACTCGTGAGATCGTAGAAGTGATGTATTCTCCGCAGGATTCGGAAGACAGGAAAGTGGATTCCAAGAGGAAGCATCTATCCTGCTACCATTGCAGCAGTCAACGGTTATTGTAAGCTAATCATACCTGCACTCGTGAGATCACAGAAGGTAAACAGCTTAAAGTTGGGCTAATACCAGCTTGGGAAACCGGTTGGGAATACCTGGGTCTGTTGACTTAACCTACACCAGAGGTTACAGCTGCCGTTAGAGGGTTCTGCTCTCTAGTGAACCTACGTTGCAGGATATGTATCAATGGCTCTATTAAAGGAGTCATAGGCCTGCTGGATGAAAAGGCTTCCTATGCCTGCCCAGGCCCCTATGGAGACCTCTGTCCCGGTAGAGAGACCTTCTTTGTTCTCTTTAGCTTCTTTCTCCTCGGATGAGGAGGAGCTGACGTTGTGTTTTCTCCCCTGGAAAGACACAGAAATTGCTCAAATCCATCTGGTCGGGGGACCATGATGTTAACCGTGGGGAGCCTCCTGATTCCGCTACTCGGGCACCTCGTGTTTTTAAAGCAGATGAGACCCTCCTCTCTGTCATTTTATAGAGTGGAAAAAACCTGGAAAAAGTCCGGTTTTAACAAATAAGTTTAAATCCATGTTCCCGATGGCTTAACCCTTGGTGGATTCATGGGGATCCATTCCCAAGGTGGACATGGCTATTGCCAAGTTGTCCAAGCGCACTCTGGTTCCTGCAGACGATGGGTCTAGCTGCAGGACCCCCTTGCTGAGTGCACACTAAGAGGGGTGTTACGGCAGCTGCGGCTTCCGCTTCTACAGCCATAGCGGCTTCTGAAGTCTCTACGTTCCTCCGGTCTCGCTTGAATCAAATTCAAGTTGACGTGAACCAGAGGTTTTTTCAAGGACGACATACTGGCTGCCTTCAAGACCATCAACCTGGCTACGGACTTCTTGTGCGATACCGCACAGCTCCAGTTAAAGCTAGCGAGGGAGCTTCCCCTCTAGCAAAGCAAGCCCTGGGAACGAGGTCAAACACAAATCTTTACTCATGAAGCTAAGCAGCAGGTCTGTGGCTCATGGGAGACCAAGTGTGGCTTTGGCACCCTGTGACAATATTATCAAATGACGTCAGGGGCCTATATTTAGCATGGCCCTGGGATTGGCGGCCCATATTCCATTTTGGCTTAAGCCTTGGGTTTCTGACAATTCCTCAAAATACAGCTTATATGGCCTTCCATTCGAGCCCAACCGTTTGTTCGGTTCGGAGCTAGATAAGATCATGGAGGGCCTTTCAGACTAGAAGGTGAAGACCCTTCCCCAGCAGTCCTTTCGAGGGCAGGGCAGATCTGGCCAGCAAACAAGCTCTTGTAGTGACTGGAGAGCACAGCGAAAGGGTTTGAGGTGCTCTCGTGGAGGAGCCAAAGATGGAAAATCCACCTCCTGACTACGGGCCTCTTCGAGGCTCCTGGTTAATTGCCGTCCTGCCAATAAGCTTCCCCATTCCTAAGCTTCATGTACCCGTCGGGAGTCGTCTCTCCCACTTCTGAGAAGAATGGATCCGCGAGATCTCGGATCCCTGGGTCCTGAATATAATTTCCGACGGTTATTTAGTCAACCTCACCTCTATTCCTCTGCACAGGTTTGTCAAGACCAACCTTCTACAAGCTGCCAAGGAGGCGTTCCTAGAGGCCTACATTCAGGACTACATTTGCAAAGGGGCTCTGGAGGAGGTTCCGGCAGGAGAACGGGGCCTAGGGATCTATTCACCAGTTTTTCTGGTTCCCAAGGCTTCAGGAGATCTCCAGATGATTATCGATCTGAGATATTTCAATCGATTTATAAGGAAGGTGAAGTTTTGTATAGAAACCATCAGGTCAGTAGTTCACGTCGTCAATCCTGGAGACGTGATGGCAACCCTGAACCTCAAGAATGCATATCTGCACATCCCGATCCATCCTGGTTCCAGGAAGTATATCAGGATCACGGTCCAGGTGTCTGGTGTCGTCAGGCATCTTCTGTTTGTTGCCCTTCCCTTTGGCATTTCTTCTCTCACACTTCTGCCCTCACACCACCACCTTTCCAAGGTGGTGGTGGACGACTGGCTTTGAAAGCCTCTGCTCTAGCGGTCCTAACCCAACTTCTTCAGGTAACAATCTCCTTTCTGTTCCACCTAGGTTGGATCAGCAGCTGGTAGAAGTCGAACGTGAGCCCGTCGACTTCAGTAAGATATCTAGGCTTCATAATCGACTCCACTGGGATGTCGTTCCAGTTGACTCCAGAAAGAAGATTCTGGGTTCAGAACAAGGCAAGTTCCTTTCCGCGGTGAGTTCCAATACGGATTTTCATGAAGATGTTGGGGCTCATGTCACCGTCTGCGGAAGCAATCCCTTGGGCTCTATGGCACCTCCGCCCTCTACAGTCGGAGGTCCTCTCCTAATGGAATGGCAGCCCTGCTGGGCTAAACTCCCTGTGCTCCCTGACTTGGCGAACTCGGTATTCCCTCAGATAGTGGTGCCATCTTTTAGACTGGAAGTCTATGACCCAGCCAATCTTGGTCATATTGACTACGGATGCATCCCAAGTAGGCTGGGACGCTCACCTAGACGACACTCCAGTTCACGGGACCTGGTTTCCTCAGGAGTGGCTTCTTTCATCCAATTTCCGCGAGATTCAAGCTATCCGGCTAGCCCTCCTTCACTTAGCCCCTCAGATCCGGGGCAAGCGGTGAAAGTCCAGTCAGACAATATGACTGCCGTACTTTACATCAACAAGCAGGGAGGCATGAGATCACTTCCCCTCCTGTCAGAGATTGGGGTGATTCTGGATTAGGCAGAGTTGTACCTTTCCCACTTATCTGCGATCCACATCCAAGGCTCCCTCAATATGATAGCGGCTGAGCCGTGGTCTTCCGTCGGTGGAGTGGTCTTTACATCCGGAGATATTCAAGCAGATAGTCCTCAAGTGGGGTATGCCAGAGGTGGATCTCATGACAACAAGGTTCAATGCCAAGGTGGAGAGGTTCTGCTCCCTTTACAGGGAGGACAACCCCTGGCGTTAGACGCTCTGTCAATATCCTGGAGGTTCAGGCTGGCTTACATCTTCCCTCCCTTTTCCATGATACCGAGGGTATTGATGAAAATCCGTCAGGATCAGGCCTCGGTGATAGCCATCATACTGTTTTGGCCATAAAGATTCTGGTTTACCTAGCTCACCCAGTTCAGTCAAGGACAATATTGGAGGCTCCCCCACAGCAGACCCTGGTGTCGTGGGACACTCACCTCTACTCAGATCTGCACAGATTCAACCTGACAGCCTGGAGGTTGATCAGTCCCCTCCCAGAATAGAAGGGCTTTCAGAGTTGGTCCTGAGAACGCTGTCTCTTTCTAGAGCGGACTCTACCAAGAGAGCCTACTCTCGTATTATGAGGATATTCTCATCCTGTTGTACCTCAACTAAGGTGGCGTCTGCAGATCCGCCCCTCTCCGCTATCCTTAAGTTCCTGCAAGACGGCCTTAATAGAGGCCTTGCCCTTCTACTCTGAAGGTTCAAGTTTCAGCCATCTCAGCTTGCCTTAACAGGCTTTTTTCAGGACCCGCTGATCAAACGGTTCCTTAAAGGAGCTGAAAGATTAAAGCCTACAGTACTGAGACCCCTTTTTCAATGGGATTTATCAGTAGTTCTCAGGGGTTAGCATCTCCCCCTTTGAACCGTTAGAGGAGGTGGACATCAAGTTCATCACTTGGAAGTTTGTGTTTCTCCTTGCAGTGATATTGGCCAAGAGGGTCTCTGAGCTTCAAGCTCTCTCAGCACATGAGCCCTATACCATTTTCTTACATGACCAGGACCTTCTTAGATTCCTTCCGTATTGTAGGCCTAAAGTTCCTTCCTTCCAGAACATCAACCAGGTGATATTCCTCCCGGTTCTGTCGACATCTACCACCTCCTCCTAGGAACCTGCTAGACATCCTCTGGACGTCTTGAGATGTCTCCGGATCTATGTGGATAGATCAAGGAGTTCAGGAAAGATGAGAATCTGCTAATCCTGTGCCGGTAAGTTTAAAGGCTGTAAGGCATCCAAACCTTCCATTAGTCGGTGGATTGAGGAGGCTATTAAGGAATCCTTTGTTTCCACAATCTCTGGACCCTCCGGGATTCGTGAAGGCCCACTCTACTAGAGCTGTGGCTACTTCTTTTGCTGAGAGGGTCTTCTGCCTCTCAACATGTTTTGCAAAGCTGCCTCCTGAGCTCTGAATCGACATTCATCTCCCATTATAGACTAGATGCCAGTCTAGCTGAGTTTTCGGCCTTTGGGCAGACTATTCTTAGTTCTGCCATGCAGGAAGGCCCTCCCTAGGGGTTTCTTCTTGCTATCTCCCCATCTGTGCTGCTGGTAGGACGTAAGGGAATCGTTAATTTCTAATGATAATTTGTTTTCCTTAGTCCTAACAGCAGCACACAAATTCCACCCGAGTAAGTCTAGTTTTTTTCTTGCTATAAACACAGTGGGCTGGGGTTGACTTCCCCTTTTAAGGAGATACTTAATTGTTAAATTGAGTTATTAGTCTTGGGCTCATTAAACATTCCGCCGGTCCTGCCAGTCCACGGGGGTGGTTAACCCCATCTGTGCTGCTGTTAGGACTAAGGAAAACAAATTATCATTAGAAATTAACGATTTCTGTGTGTATATTTTTGTGTGTATGTCAGCACTAGTCCAAATGGGGAGGAGTGCTGATACCAGAAGGGGGGAAGAGAAACAAGACTATACAAAATGTATAACATGTGAGAGTGAAACTGGATCGCACATCCTTAATACTATGCTTTTGATATAACAACTGTTCCTGAGCATAATTAAACATAGCTTCTCAGCCCAATTTATAATAAATATACCCTATGCTATGCAAAAATGAGGCATTGGTATACTGCCGGTGGTCGCTGTGCGGTGCTGCGCCAAAGTTAGAGTAAGTCCCCACTTGAAGAGGCAACCTTGTCATGGTAAGTGGGCCTATGCTATTTGATCAAACTGTATACCTATGCCTCATTTTTGCATAGCATAGGGTATATTTATTATAAATTGGTCTGAGAAGCCATGTTTAATTATGCTGAGAAACAGTTGTTATATCAAAAGCATAGTATTGAGAATGTGTGATCCAGTTTCACTCTCATATGTTATAAAGAAAGAGGATGGCCTGATTTGATTAATCAAATTTTCATTTCCACCATGTGGATGGCTGGTTGTGTGTGCATCTTACTTACCCGAGGAATAGACAATGTTCTCTTGTTCTCTGATCCAGGCATCCATGTTTGCAACATGGTTGTAGACCAAGTAGACCATCATAATGTACTTTGCCACACTGCTTCCTTTGTCCAAAATGGTTTAAGGAACATGGTAAAGGGCAAAAGCTTTCAAGATGTTGACTTGGTCTCCTAATTCCCCAGATCTCAATTTGATTGATCAATCTGTTGCACATCTTGAACAAAAAATATAAATCTAATCTATGGAAGCCCCACCTGGCAATTTATATGACACAAGGAACTTCAGTGGCTTTTTCAGAGTCAGTGCCTCAATGGATCAGAGTTGTTCAATAGCTTCAAACATTAACTTTAATTGGATAGATCTGGGTCCACAGCTTATTCTACCCAATTTCAAAAGAAGATTACATGCTCTTACTTTATTTAAGCAACATCAGATTCAGTTTGTCTAGTGCAAGGGTAAGCAACCTTTGGCACTCCAGCTGTTGTGAAACTATAACTCCCAGCATGCATTATTGCTCTGCTCTTCTCAGAACTCACATAGAAATGAATAAAGCATGCTGGGTGTTGTAGTTTCACAACAGCTGAGTGCCGAACGTTGCTGACCCTGGTCTAGTGCTACAGTTAGTTTAACTGTTGCCTTTTTTTCATTATTTTTGGGGGACATGCATATGAAACACATATATAATGCACCTTGAAACTAGATAAAAACATTTTTGTTAGAGATATGTCCTGTGTGATGTATATGCCAAACAACTGTTGAGTGTTGGAAGAAGACATAATAAAAAAGTGTAAGGAATTTCTCATGAAACCACAATGAACTGCAGAAAACCTTGTCACACCTTTAATCATGACAGCTATCATCAGATTATATTCCCTGTTATAGATTAAGTTATATATGTAAATTACTATATAATCAGAACAATATGTGGTCTGAGAAAAGTAATAGAAATAAGCTCTGATGTACCACGATAAAACTAAAGGGCTTAATAATACTGCAGTGCAATGTACTTTTCATCTCACAGACTTTGCTTTCAAACAATTGATGAACTCATCAATCATTCGTTTGTTTCAAATTCTCAGTTTTAAACTGAAATTGTATTAAATTTGTAGGAAAAAGACAAAAACAAAAACTATAAATGATTCAACCCACATAAACATTTTTGTTATATATGTGCAGTTTCCCTAGAAATGTATGCATATGTTTCCTCTGCATGATGCCATATTTATATTATAAACATCATTTTACCCCCTGCATTCCCTACCTGTCATGTAGATCAAAGCAATACTTTCTTCAATCCTTTAAAGAGAATGCATCACCCTATTATTTTTAATTATTTTAAATATATACATACCATGATAGATATTTTTTCTAGCCTGTTTTAAAATATTGGTTGTATAGTTGTATTTATTTTCTCTTTGTATAAATAGCAGACATCTTTCTTGAGGTACTGAAACAGCAGTTACAGAGATATTCCCTTTATCAGGAACTAATTCAGGGCTGTCCTCTATGTTCGCAATCCACTTTACTCCAATGACAATATGGGAGAAGTGCGAATTTAAAATTAGACAGCAGTCACTAATGTATAAACTAGTCTGTTTATTTTATCATAGTTTTATAGCCTTATAACACGGATGATGTCTGTTTTGTATTACAGTATGTGTTCTTCATTATAACTAGAGATGAGCGAATCAAAGCTGACGAAGTGGAATTCGTTTAGAATTTCAGGAAAAATTTGATTTGCAACGAATGTGAATTTCCTTGTGCTTTGTGGTAACGAATCGCACGTGTGATGACTGAGGACATGGGGCAAGGAACTCTAGGAAGGCGGGATCACCCAGATTGACATGCCTGCATGCACCCAATCATCAGCCAGCTAGCCCTGTGATGTAACAGCCCTATAAATATGGTGGCCATCTTACAGTCAGACCTTTTCCAGCATTCAGAGTGCAGGGACAGATGAGTGAAGACTCTAGGGACAGCCAGTGAAAAAAAGATTGTAGAAAAAAAAGACAAAAAAAAAAAGATTTATAAGTGCAAAGGGAAAGGATAGGGAGGAATCATTTCACATCATCTTAGTGCAGGGAGAGGCATCAGAAGGCACTAGGGACATTGATAGGAAAGTGATTTACAAGTGCAGGGAAAGATTATTTGGGGATCCAAATAGTCATTAGACAGCTCTGTCATTCCAGCTTTTTGTTATTGGGCTGCAAGTGTTTCATTGAAAAGCCTTTAGTGGCTTATATCTTAGTATCTTATTCAGTACTACAAGAAAAATATATTCTCAGTTGTCAGGCATTTTCATAGGTATATATATTGATGCCTAATCATATTATATTCAAAATGCATGCTCATTGTCTTTAAGAAACAGTTTGAGCGGGGGCGTGGCTTGACCGTCTAACAGGATGGCCGAGTGAGACTTCGGCTCCATCCTTATCCTGCCTCAAAAAGCGACTATATGAGCGACTCCCTCATGATGAATGTGAGAGGATCATCCCAAAGAAGTAGGCAACTAAAGAAAAGCGACATGAGGGACGCAGAGCAATTTATTAGACGCCACAGATCACTATCCAGCCGCGAGCAAGGAAAACAAGATGGCGCCGACGAGATGTCTGATGCTTCCACTTGCTCCAGCAAAAGAACCAGCGAGTGACCTAGAGAAGAAGCACCGTTGACCACTCTCGAAAGAGAAATGCTCCAAACATCTCATCAACCCTCCGATCCACCTGTAAAAAGGAACAGACATACCACGGAAGGTAAACTCCCTACCGCCACGAGACAAGAGGAGGCGCAGCTAAAGAGGCCCCATGAGACGGCGGGGAAAAAATCACAGGCCGTGACTGCAACCCAGGAGAGGGATCTATCTAGCGGACCAGGGAGAAACCCATCCCCGCAAGACCCAGACAGTGAAGGAAGCTCCAACAGTATGGATGATAGAGAGGACTCCTCGTCTGATTGCTTTAGTCCGGCGAAATAACGCCTGAGACCCGCAACCCCCCCTTCATCAACTGCAGTGAGTAATCATATCGTATCCAACGATGCAGTAGACATATTTGCTAGCTTTCAGGCAAAAGACAAGGAACTATCAGCTACACTACTCAAAGATATGCTGTTAGCTCTGAGAGAGTCCATAAACGGTGACATCAAATCACTAATCACACCATTTCATGAAACACTGCAGGATATACGCGACAGGGTGTCGCACATAGAAAACAAAATGGGAGAGTTTGCGGCCTCTCACAATGGCGAGATTGACCGCCATAATACCATGGAACGCCAGTTAGAGTCGATACAAGCCAAACTAATAGATTTAGAAGACAGAAGTCGCCATAACAACATAAAATTTAGAGGAGTCCCTGAGTCTATCCCAGGCAGCTCCCTCATTACGTTCATTACAGACTTGGCCAAAATACTGCTTCCACAAGCCAAGGAGTTTGAACTAAGCATTGATCGGGCTCACAGAATTGCTAAACCTTCTAATCTCCCAAAAGAGATACCAAGAGATGTGCTTGCACGTTTTACATTTTTCCAAACTAAGGAAAACCTTCTTAAAATGATGAGAACATCCCCTGCCCTGCCAGCACCATATACAGACATCAAAATGTTTGCGGACTTGTCTGCAGCTACCATAAAACAGAGGAAATCCTTTTTTCAAGTGACTAAAGCCCTCAGAGACTATGATATTCCGTACAGATGGGGCTTCCCAGTCAAAATCCTTGTGTCAAAAGACAACCAGCTACATGTGAATAATACCCCTGAAGAGGGGCTACTTCTTCTCCGTGAATGGGATCTGGGAATAGATCAAGCTACAAACAAGCAACAGGTGGCCACAAAGCCTCTAATCTCGCCTAGGAAACTTGATGTGGAAACCATTTTCCAAAAGAGGGTAAAAAAGAACTCACCCAGAAAAAAGGCGGTTACCTGAACCATCATGCCAGCTCTGCTATTATCAAGATGAGTCGGAGAGAGTCTCACTTATGCCTGAACATTTGCCCCACCACAATACCATAATGGCATATCAGTCTTTTTTGTTAGTTTGTGACATCCAACTGCCACATTTGACCCAAAAGTTAAACTTGCTTAATGTTGATGTTCCTAGTTTTCTTGTTTTATTAACTTTCTATTTTTCAGGCACTACCCTCGCTCACATTGATGTATCAGAATACCACAGACTGCCCATTGTCTTCACCATTCACCATGTCACCGGCAGTGACCTTGAGGTATTTTCAGCAAAAATTAGATGTATGGTAATATGGCGGTGAAAATTGTGTCTATAAATGTAAGGGGTTTAAACTCTCCTTATAAAAGAACCCAATTTTGGAGGGAAACTAATTCCCAGAAAGCTGATATATAATGGCTCAAGAGACACACTTTTCGATGCACAATGCACCAAAATGCAGCACAAAAAATTTCCACTAATAATAATGTCACATTTTGAAAAGAAAAGAGAGGAGTGTTGGTTGCTTTTAAAAATAGTATTGCTGTGGAAATATTGGACCAATATGTGGACCCAGGAAGTCGCTATCTTATAGTTGTGGCAAGGGTGGAGGGCAAATTACTTACATTGGTTAACGTATACGCCCCGAATGTGAGACAGACTAAATTCCTGAAAAAACTACTTAAAAAAGTTAACATTATGAGACAAGGGAATCTTATACTGGGAGGGGATTTCAACTCAATATTAAACCCAGACCTTGACACTATGAACAAAAATAGAATGAGGAGGCCCCTTTTCAAAAGTAGTGGATGAAGAGAATTTATATGATATTTGGAGACTCCAACACTCCGCAGAAAAAGACTTCTCCCACTTCTCAAACAGACATGAATCCTATTCTAGGATCGATTATTTTCTGGTGGACAAAGCCACCACGGAAATGGTCGCTGACTCTAAGATAGGAGATAGGATTTGGTCTGACCATGCCCCAGTATGGATAACAATGAATTTAACAACTACCCAAACTAATGATTATGTTTGGAGAGCAAACCAATTCTTAATATCTAATGAGAAGTGGAGTAAGAAGATTGAATGGGAGCTGCTGGACTACTTCAAAATCAATGATCAACCGGACATTGATCCTTTCATGCTCTGGAGCGCTCATAAAGCGACTATTAGAGGTACTTTTATATCACTGGGCTTCTATATTAAAAAACAAAGAGAAAAAGACTTCAATGATACCCTTAGACAAATTAGGCTCAATGAATCCCTAAATAAGACTAACCCAACTACTCAAATCACCCTACGACTCCAAAAACTTAGGTTGAAAATGCGTGAATTACTACTCCATGATTATGAGAAAATGTTAAAAAAATGTAAACTTAACTCTTATTCCTTGGACAACAAGGCCGGGGCGTTTCTAGCTAGAACACTCAAAGCTAGACACAACAAAACTAGGATTAGAGCAATACTACACCCGTTTACTAAGCAACTAAAACAAACACCCAGGGATATAGCCAATGCTTTCAGAGATTATTATGACAGCTTATACAACTTAAACAGAGATAATCCTAATACTACCATCTCTGAAGACGACATAAATAGATTACTTCGTGAACGACGTCTCCCTAAAATTAACTCTGAACAACTCCACCTTCTAAATTCTCCCATATCCGAACGGGAAATTGAGTTGAGTATTCTTAATGCCCCGAATAACAAATCACCTGGGCCTGACGGGTTTACTTCAGAATACTACAAAAGATTTCTATATATTCTGAAACCCTATATAGGAAAGATATATAATAAAGCTTTCCAAATAGGCCAGTTTCCACCTGATATGCTCAGAGCCTTGATTGTTACGATTCCTAAACCAGGGAAAGACGCAAGAGAGGTTAAGAACTACAGACCCATTTCTTTATTAAACGTGGACATAAAAATTTATGCAAAAATTCTCGCCAATAGATTCCAGAAGCTGCTTCCGTCCTTTATTTCGGGTCGACAGGGGCCAGATAACACTAGGCGCATTGTTGCTTTAATGCAACAATGTGAACAAGCCAATATACCAACAATTTTTCTAACAGTAGACGCTGAAAAAGCGTTTGATAGAATCAACTGGTTATACGCTTTTAAGGTACTTGATCACTTCAACATAATAGGCCCAGTCCAAAACGCAATTAAAGCACTATATAGTAACCCCTCTGCTACTGTTTTCACTAATGGTACTCTGTCAGCTCCATTTCTTATAACGAATGGGACCAGACAGGGCTGCCCATTCTCCCCGCTCCTTTTTGTGTTGTCTATTGAGCCATTGGCGGAAGCAGTACGAAACAACCAAAACATTAAGGGTATACTAATAGGCAATTATGTATATAAATTAGCTTTGTTTGCAGACGACATTATCCTGACTCTCACTAGACCTCGAGAATCACTAACCAACTTCTTCAAACTGACCTCAGAATTTGGTCTATTGTCATACTACAAAATAAATAATGATAAATCCCAAGCACTCCCAGTAAATATACACCCCACGGATATTGCCCAACTTAGACAAGACTTTGATCTGGACTAGCAAGAACAAGAAGTTACATATCTGGGAATTCAAATTAGCTACCCTTCAGACAACTTATATCAAGCAAATTACCCTAAATTGCTATCCACCCTTGCCAAAGATATGAACGACTTATCCAAGAATATGATTTCGTGGCTAGGCAGGATTGCAGCATACAAAATGCTCCTCCTACCAAGATTGTTATACTTATTTAGGTCACTGTTGGTCAAATTGCCTTTGCGATTTTACAACATGGTGAATGTGTCTATGAAAAAGTTCATATGGGGAAATAAAAAGCCTAGGGTTGCCTTTAAGGTTATTACTAAAGTTGGTGGGAAGGGGGGATTGGGAGTCCCACATGATCAATTTTACCACTACGCAACTATATTAGATCAGTTAGCACATTGGTGGAAAGATGACCCAGGGAGATTGTGGATAACCCTTGAAAGAGATCTATGTCGTCAGAACTCAATGAAATCTAGATTGATCGCGAGGATCTTAGGTCAACGTATTTCTCAGCCAATTGAGACAATATGGACCTGGTACATCAAACTCAAAAGAAGAAATATCTATATCCCCACTAATGAGATTACTATGAATGTTTTACAGGAATTAATCCCAAATATCTCTTTTGAATCCTGGGTTAGGAAGGGAATAACCACTACAAACCTTCTAACTAGAGGGGGAACAATTAAGTCTTTTTCAGAGTTACAGATTGAGTATTCCCTCCATAAATCAGAATTCCATAAATACCTAAATATTAGGAATTTGCTGTCTAAACTCCCCTCACAGAGCAGTTCATCCGGGAATCCATATATATCAATACCTAAACTATTTAGGAAGACGAGAAATATCTCAAATTTCTACAAAGACATCCTAGATTCCCAACCTGCCGAACAACCTACAGTCCTGACAAGGTGGGAGGAAGATTTGAATCTGAGATTCTCAGGGGAAGACTGGAATACTGCTTTTTCGAACATTTATAAACTGTTTGGCTCGGTTAACCATAGAGAAGCATTACTGAAAACCTACCTGCGGTGGTATTACACCCCAGATAGGCTTTGTAGAATGTACCCAGACGTATCAGATAAATGTTGGAGAAATTGCAATGAGAGAGGTACGTTATTCCATATTCTCTGGGAGTGTCCAGGTATCTTTACACTATGGCACACGGTATTCTCTATATTGCAGAAATTAGTGGGGTATGTAATTCCTATTAACCCATCCCTGGTACTTCTATTGATGGGTATAAATTGCTTCCCTACTGAACACAAAACAGTGATTGCCCATGTACTCTTGACCACCAAATTGTTTAGGTATTGGCGAACCACAACCATCCCTTCTCTTAGAGAAGTAATACAATCCATTGACACGACTTGCTCTTATGAAAGAATGCTCTCCCGTATGAATAACACAATGCCCTTATTTGTAAGGAAATGGGCAAACTGGACAGAGAATCCACTGAGTAACCAACTACATATCTGAGAGATAGTGCCTGAAATGGTTTTCTTTTCATATTTTTGCATATTGAACAAGCTTTGATTTGTTCTTTCTTTTGTTACTGTTTTACCTTATTCAATATATATGTACACATCTCTCATATGCGAGATATGCTGTAATTGATCCGTTATATCTCATATACCTTTGTGCAATTTTGATTACTGAAATATGGATCCTGTGACTTTACTACAATGATATCACTAATGTTACTAGTAACTATGCTATACTACTGGTGCTATGTAAAGTTCAGTTCAGTATATTTTGTATACTTTCATACTGTATTGGTATTTACTGTTATACCTTAGTGTATTATTTCTATATATTTTTCTTAAAATCCAATAAAAATATTGTTGAAAGAAACAGTTTGAGCCAAAGTTTTGCTGTGTGGTAGAAACAGGCCAAGATGAGGTCATGCCAAGCTCAGTCTGTGTAAAAATACAGAGAGTATTGTGTCTTCAGAGTTATTGCCACAAATGTGGTCTTATCTGTTGGGAGTACACTGGATTCTCCAGACATGTCCGTCTGAAGAGAACAAGGCCCATTCATATCATTATGGTCCATAGATCAACAGTGTGAGAAACATTCAGAGAGACTCCAAGTTGTCTATCTTTAGTTGATACAAAATGTCTACATTAATCCTTATCGCCAAATTTACGACGACAAAGGTCAAAGTTATATGATGCAAAAATACCCTAGTTAACTCTTTATAGTATGGTGCTAATAGCTTACACAACAGTGCCATCCGGAGACAGATGGACATCGCTACACCATCCTCCATAGTTGCATTATGGGTAAATAGGATCTTATTACTTATGTTTACACCCCCTCAATTGATTGGAGAATACTAATGCAGGGGGTGGTAATGTTAGATTACAAGGGAGATAATTACCCTAGATAGATCAGCATCAGGAGAGAGGCAATAAGGGAGAAAGCGGAGAGGCAAGAAGGAGGAGAAGCTAAGAAACAAAGGAGGGAACATAGCATTCCAACATTCCAGGAGCCAACACCCAAGATGAAAGCCATGGTGATGGACCATCCAGCTTTCCTAGGAGCAGAAGTGAGATTCCTGCTAGGACTTGGTAAGAAACACAAAGAATGATGTTTCATTTTATTAAGACTATTTAGATAATGCCGGTAAAATCATAGCATCTATGTTGGCGAACATATTAATTTATTTATCATCTCTTTATATGAGATGTAGTCTTAGATATAGAATAATTGTGAGCCTTCATTCTACCTGCAGAAGAATCAAGTTTCATAATTTATCAGAGTATTAAATGATTGCATATATATGCGGAGATATATTGATAGTAGCATTCTTCGCCAAGCTAGATGATAAATTCCCACTGGAAGATTTGTTCCAAGTTCTTCCAATTTCTGTTGTCTTAATAGTCTTACCAGGTTATACAGATATGAAAGTAGTATTGACAGAAGTATTAAAAGTAGTCTAGGATTTGACTACTATCTTCTAAGTTATATACTTGAATGGATTTGCCCATTACTACATGTGAGGTGTATTTTAGTTTGTTTAGAGAGGGGTGGGGAATGTATTTATCATTCCATATAGATGTCTAGGATTAGACACGCCTCTGAACAGGAGTAATGTATATAATGTAACTTCTCTGTTTTGATATCCTAACCAAATAGCTTTGTTATAATGTGAGAAGCTGCTTTACCCACATGTGTTTATTTACTTATTGTGAAGCTTCTAGTGCCTGATATCAATGCCATATATATTAATTGGCATATATCATTGTTTATTTACTTATGATAAGCTTGTAATGCTTCATATATCATTGCCATATATATTCCTTGGCATATATAATCGTGTTTATATACCTATTTGTTTATAATCGTGTAACTAATAAAATCTGCATGTTTTTATAATATCTGCGTATTATTTAATGTCAAAACTACATCTTTAGCATTAATGTCATCTCTCATGAAAAGAACTTATTATCTGAGGAAATAGTCGGCCTCAGATGTGAATTGTATCGATTGAGTTATCTACAATTCACCAGGTCATGATTTCTACAAGTTATGGAAAATTCTTGATTAATTTTTTTATGACCGTAATTAATAATTCTTAATCGTATTATTATTATCCCGACACAGTTCACTTCTGCAGTTATTTCTGTTGAAAGCGTATAGGAGCGTATTTCAGTACAACAAGAAAAATATATACGCACTGCACTGTTGCAGTTATTTCTGGTGAAAGCACATAAGGGCGTATTACAGTAAAAATAGAAAAATATATACGTACTGCACTGTTGCAGTTATTTCTGTTAAAAGCGTAAAGGGATATATTACAGTAAAAAAAGAAAAATATATATACGCACTGCACTGTTGCAGTTATTTCTGATGAAAGTGTATACGGGCGTATTTCAGTCCAACAAGAAAAATATATTATTTGGTCACTTCTGAAATTATTTCCGGTGAAAGTGTATATGGGCGTATTTCAGTACTACAAGAAAAATATAGGCGCACTTCACTCTTTAATAGTTTTCTGTTGAAAGCATATAGTGGCCTATTTCAGTCCAACAAGAAAAATATATTCTCAGGTTACTTCTGCAATTATTTCTGTTGAAAGTGTATAGGGGCGTATTTCAGTCCAACATGAAAAATATATTCTCGGATCACTTTTGCAGTGATTTCAGTTGAAAGCGTATAGTGGCCTATTTCAGTCCAACAATAAAAATATATTCTCAGGTCACTTCTGCAGTTATTTCTGGGGAAAGCGTATAGGTGTGTTTCAGTACTACAAAAAATATATATTCTCAGTTCACTGTTGCAGTTATATCTGGTAAAGCCTTTACTCTTATATTGCAGTAGAAAAAGAAATATACAGTCGCCATTCGCTGATGCACTTATATGTAGAAAAAACTTTATTGACGTATATCAGTAGAAAAATGAATATACATTCGCCATTCACTGGTGCACTTATATCTTGAAAAACCTTTATTGACGTATAGCAGTAGAAAAAGAAATATTTATTCGCCATTTGCTCCTGCACTTATATCTTGAAAAGCCTTTAATGACGTATATCAGTAGAAAAATAAATATACATTTGCCATTCGCCGCTGCACTTATTTCTTGAAAAACCTTTATTGACATATAGAAGTAAAAAAAGAAATATACATTCACCATTCACTCCTGCACTTATATCTTGAAAAAACCTTTATTGACGCATATCAGTAGAAAAATTAAAATATATTCAGCGTTCAGCACTGCAGTTATATGTGGGAAAGTCCTTTTTGCGGTATGGACTGAATTACATTGTGGTGAAATTTTGTATTTGCGTTTCACACACTGCATGCTTACTTGACGATGTCCATAAGAGCGGAGCACCAATACAGGTGAAAAATGCAAACTAATTCACACCAGCCTGCATCTATCTGCGGTATTGCTTACTGGACACTACGGGGACTTTTCTACAGCACAGAAACCGCTCTTCCAATGCGGACCTACTTCCTCCGCTACGTCTAGTTCACTTCAGATCACTCCACCTCAGGTGCCGTTGTTTTTTTTTAAACTGACAGCCTATAACCGCTGTTGAAAAGACTTTAGTGGCGTATATGTGGAAAAAGAAAAATATACTCGGCGTTCACTGTTCCAGTTATATGTGGCGTATATTAGTAGATAAAATGATATTCGGCATTCAGCCATGCAGTTATATGCAGTAAAATCTTTTGTAACTTATTTTGGTGGAAAAAAAATTGTATTCAGTGTTAAGCGCTGCACTTATATGCGGTAAAATCTTTTTTAATTATTTGAGTGGACAAAAATTTTGTATTTTGCGTTAAGCGCTGCAATTATATGCGGAAAAATCTTATTAGAATTTTTTTGGTGGAAATACAAATCCTCCATTAACTTCCTCATCTCTTAATTATCATGGGACACACTAACTTTAGAACCCCAACCCCGCCTCGCTATATATATCAGTGGAGCCAGCCCCACCTAGACAGATCTTAGAATGGAAAAAATGTATCAGTGACGTCAACACAAACTTACTGCTGACAGCCGCTCCACTCTGTCGGGGGCCTCTACTTGTATAAGCGTTTAATAGAACTGGTTCTGTAGACATCTATGTGAAATCAGCTGACAGGGTATAAAAGGACTTCTTGACGCTAACATCTACCTGTAAGGCTGAGTTCATACTTGAGTTATTTGGTCAGTTTTGGCCCCGTGACCGCCCAAATAAGTGAAGTATGCAGTGATTCTAAGAGCGACAACTGTCACCTGCATTTCATACGGACTCACAGTATTATTTCACTACCAAAGCAGTCTCCCTATGCATGTTACTGCAAGGCACAGTGTTTTACACCACTATAAAGGCACTTAGCTGCCAGGAAATAGCTGTTTTTTTATGTAATTTGCTGTGACTATATTCGGATCGAATCAAATTTTTCACAAAATGTTTGGCGATTTCTAAAATGGCTGCTGCACATGTTACAAAATGAAAGGAAGAAGCCCAGGAATGAGGGATCACCCATATTGCAGTGCAGCCATCCAATCAGCAGATAGCAAGCCCCTGTGATGCCACAGTCCTATAAAAAGTCTCCTCCTGCCCAGTCTCTGCCATTTTACTGCAAACTTAGTGCAGGGAGAGATGTGATAGTCGGTAGGGACGGTGAATAAGAAAGTCTTTATTTGTAAAATTCTATTTAGGAAGAGTTCAGGGACAGCCCAGGGACAATATAGGGGTATAATAAGGAGATCATAGGGAGACGTTATCCATAATATAGAGAGAGTGCAGGGGCCAATAGAACAGTGCCCTCCTTGGTTAATAGATAAGCAATAATTTTATACCTTGCTGCAATAATTGGGATGAAAAGCTGTCTAATACTTCTGCTATTGTGGTGTCCACATTGTTTTATACATACTTAATTCTATAACTCCTTCAACTCCTTCATTCTTTAATTGGGGTTAAAAAGCAGTCTATTACTACTGCTATTGTGGTGTGCACATTGTATTATGCACACTTATGCACACTTAATTCTATAACGTCTTAATTCTGCAATTGGGGTGAAATAGCGCTCTAAATATTTTTTCACATATTTGATTTTATACCTTGCGATATAGATAAGGATTTCCATTTGGCCTTGATTCTGTAATTTGAATGAAGTAGCATTCTAATGCTACTGATTTTGGGGTGTTCACATTGTTTTCTACATAATTCATTCTGTAATTGTGGTGAAATAGCAGTCTGATACTACTGCTTTTAGGTTGTTCATATTGCTTCAAACATAAGTAATTCTATTAGGCCTTGATTCTGTAATTGGGCTGAAATAGTGATCTGCTACTACTGCTATTGGGGTGTCCACATTGCTTTTTACATAAGTAATTCCATTAGCTATTGTTTCTGTAATTGGGATGGAATAGTGGTCTAATCCTACTGCTTTTAGGTTGTTCACGTTGTTTTATACATAAGTAATTCCGTTAGGCCTTGATTTGGAATAAGGGTGAAATGGTGTTCTAATACTACTGCTATTGTAGTGTCCACATAGTTTTTTCTTAGAGATTCCACTAGGCTCATTTTCTGTAATTGGGGTAAAACAGAGGTCTAATACCACATATTTTTGGGTTGTGCACATTGCTTTATACATGAGCAATTCCATTAGGCCTTGATTTGGAGTGAAATAGTGGTCTAATACTGTTGCTTTTGGGTGGTCACATTGCTTTAAACATAAATAATTCCATTAGGCTTTGATTATGTAATTGGGGTGAAATAGTGGTCTATTTTTAAGTATTTGGTTTTAAACCCTTGTGTTAAAGATAACTAATTCCATTGGGCCTTGATTATCTAATTGGAGTGCAGAAATACTACTGCTATTTTACACTTAAAGTTACTGTTACTGTACAGTATGTCTGACAGACAGGTGCCAGGGCCTTCTAAAGGAATGGGCAGTGGTAAAAAATGTTGGAGTCGGCAAAAGTAGCAGCAGAAGAATGGGGGAGGGCAATAGCAGCAGTCACAGCAACAGACCAGAGCTGCCATTGTCATCCAGCAGTCATGTTTTGACCAGAAACCGAGCTGTCCTTGAATGGTTGACTAGGTCTTCAACATCATCTCAACAGACATCATACACCCACAGCCAGGAGTCAGTGGGTTCCCCTGACACCACACTTAGTTGACATGGCCCAGGAACAAGCCTCTGTTCCCCACCTGTCTTGTACCTCCCTATTTCTTTTCTGTGCCTTCTGCTCGGGAAGAATTGTATGGTGCTGGCTCTGCTGCGCTTTTCGGAAAGGACAACCTTATTGAGGAAAGTCAGCAGCTACTGGCAAGCCAATATTTGGAGGAGAGATCTGCTGCTTCCTCCTGTAGGCAAGCAAGTAGCAACAATGAGAGTCACGTGGGAGCAGGTGTTGCGAGCAGTCAGGCATGTGGCCCTAATACTGGTGAGGTTGACATCAGTGACGTGCAGACAGTAGTGGTTGATGAAGTAGCCGATCGTACATGGGAGCCAGGTAAAAAGGCGGCATCATCATGCGCGTAAGACAGTGGGTGAGCCAGCAGGGTGCAAGCATAGCCATGAGTCAGCAGGGTGGCAACAGTATAGGATACGGAGCCAAATGTGCCCTGGGGTGGACCATCTGCTACTCAGGAGCCTACCTATCTAGAAACAAATAGGGGTTCATGGCTTCATAGAGGCAGCGGCAAGCAGTCAGGACACAGTGGTAGGGGTAATGCCATACTCACAGTTGTGGGAATTTTTATCAAGTCGCCAGATTAAGTCAGGCATGGCCATGTGTAGATTCTGTGGGCAGAAAGTGATGCATGGCCAGAGTGCCAATGTTGGCACCACAGCCCTAAGTCAACACATGGAGCGTCACCATAAAATGGCCTGGGAAAACCATGGCACTAATGTAGTAGTACAGCCTGAGCCATCTCCTAGCGGCCCACAACCCTATTCCAGCAGTCAAGGCTCCACCACCTCAGCAGAAGGGAGCTATGTTTCCTTCCCATCATCATCTACTGGTCCTGATGCTCCTCCTCCTACTCCTCTTCACTCATTTTGCCAGCAATCAATGACCGAGGCAATTGAAAAAGACAACAGTGTGTGCACTCATCCAATGGCACAGAAGCTGAACATACTCCTGCCAAAAAGTTACTTGTCCCTCCCTTATCATGTGGTTAACTCACCTTTGAGTTAACAGCAATGGTAATGTCACCTCCTCGTTTCCTCAAACCTCGTGGTCCTCAAACATACCACTTATGCAGAATATCATGCTGTTCTGCACTTGGTTTCCCTGGACAAAGGGAGTCACACCAGGGAGGAACTGCTCCGTTTCCTTCAAGAGGAAATCGAATCCTAGCTATGTCCTCACCAACTGAAGATCGGAACTATGGTCAGTGATACCGAGAAGAACATTGTGTCAAGGAGGGCTGACCCATGCGCCCTGCATGGTGCACGTCTTTAATCTGGTTGTAAAGCGGTTCCTGAAGTCTTCCACCTAAATGCAAGACATCATGAAAATGGCCAGGAAACTGTGCATGCACTTCAGCCGCTCTTGCATTGCAAAACACGGTCTCCTTGAGCTGCAAAGACAGAATAGCGTTCCCCAAGATAGCCTGATATGCGACGTTTCCACAAGTTGCAACTGCACACGCCACATGTTCGACCGACTATATGAGCAGAGGAAGGCCATAAACAATTTCTTGATGATGCAGTCAGACAGGACAGCTGGCTATCAGCACCAGCTTCATCATCAGCAACAAGAGGACCTGTCACCACTCCTGACCTATTCTAATAGTTACATGCATTCCCCATGTAATAACACTTTTGGATCATCTACTCTTATGGCTCTATGTTGTGCCATTCCTTTATCATTTCAACTACAATTTATGAAAGAATTGCTAGAAGTCTGCAGTAGAGGTGTGTTAACCAGGTGTTAACCAATCAGTGCTGCCAATGTCAGACTGTGCAGGTACACACCTCCGACTGGTTACCACCCCTCTGTACCCTTACTGCAGACTGCTAGCATATGAATAGATGCTCCAGAACTGTTATTACATGGCGAATGCATAAAGCTACTAAAACAGGCATGTCAGGAGTGGTGACAGGTGCTCTTTAAGTTTTAATTTTTCTTCATGTGCCTACTGAAGAAAACACCCAGCACTAGCAGTAGAAGGACATGCAGCTGAACCAGCAGGTGGTGACATACTTGGACTGCACCCTGCCACCCCAGATCCAAGATCCCCTGGATTACTGGGCAGCCAAACTTGATTTGTGGCCGCAACTGCCTGAGTTTGCCTTAGACAAGCTTTCCTGCCCAGCCAGTAGTGTGGCATCAGAGTGGGTGTTTAGTGTGGCGGGGGCATAACTACCCCAAAGAGAACTCTCCTTCTGATCACAAAATGTTGAGAGGCTAACCTTTATAAAGATGAATCAGGCATGTATCAGCTAGCATTTCTTCACGCCAGTGCCTGTGCCTGCATCAGACTAGATAATTCTGGCAACCACACCAGAGCATTATGAAAAATATTAGTGTTACTCCTGGCCACGTGCTTTAGCTGCTATTCTGATGCTGCCACCCATCTGATGCCACACACCTGCTGTCTCTGCTGCCATCTTCTCCTACTGCCATTACCTTGTGCTACTACTGCCACTGCTGTTGCCCCCCTCCACTTTGTGACAGGGCAACTATGTTGATTCCATCTAGTGTTGCCACCCTCCCCACTCTGTGATGGGGCCACTATGTTGTCTTCTTCTGCTGTTGCCACCCTCACCTATCTGTGACTGGGTCACTATGTTGATGTCACTGACGCTCCCGCGACAGGAGGTAGGAAATCGGTGAGACTGGCAACACGTGGTTTGATCTGACATGTTTTCCGTTTGGATCAAATGACATCTGTGTTCTTTCTGGTGCTTGCCACACCTTCTTTCCCCAGGTGTTGTTATTATGGTCATATAACCTTCTCTATTGTTATTGTTGTTTCTCCCACTATGCTATGCGGTTTATAGCTTCTGTTGGAGTTGCAAATAGCTGGTGTCTGGATCTCGGCTGAGTTCCTGGTGCTGCCATAGCCACTTGAAGTTAAGTGTTTTATTTCCCTTTTGCATTTTGTTTGGGTTATTTTGTGTGTTGCATTTTCCTGTCATTAGTATTAAGGCCTGAGGGAGACTCCTGTTCGTCCTTCCTTTTGGAGAAACAGGTTGTCTCAGTCCTGACATTAGTACCAGGGTCCTATAGGGTCAGTTAGGACACTAGTTATTACGGTGTATGAACTCACCTACCTCTGGGGTCTGTTCATACTGGTAGTATGTTAGGACTTTGATTAGGGTTTTACTAGGAGTTGTCCATTTCCATCCCTAGTTTCGAGGCCTTATTCCCTCACCCCTTTCCCTCCTATTTTTGGTGTGGTGTTTCCCTCCCACACCCAAATGTGACAGTTGACTACTAATGCAGTTTCCACCCTTTTCACTCTGTGACAGGGCTACTAGTATCCCTGTTTGACCTTGTTGATATCACCATTTATTTTACCCTTCCTCTGATCTGTCAGAAGAACTGAAAATGAAAAACTCAACAGATCCTGTCTTTGGAGAAAAACTCATACAAATTGAGCATGAGGTCTCTATCACACGGTTAGTTTGCATCAGATTTGCTTATGATTTGGAAGCCAAATGCAGTAGGTACAAAACACAGAAGACATACAAATATTTTTATCACATATCATCTCTGTTTTGGACGCAATCCTGTTTTTTTGGCCTTACCAATACTGATTAATTACTGATCAATTACTGACCAAATATGAAGGGGGATGTGGCTGTGTGTTCAGTTATTTTGAGGGCACACCAAATTTACACTGCTATACAAGCTGTACACTGACTACTTTACATTGTATCAAAGTGTCATATTTTCAGTGTTGTCGCATGAAAAGATATAATTAAATATTTAGAAAAATGTGAGATGTGTACTCACTTTTGTGAGATACTGTATGTGCCTTCTCACAGTAACTATGCCCAGATATGTGCCCCTTTACAGGTAGTAAAAAACAAACAGTAAATACTCACCTGGCTCCCCTATCATCTGCACTCCCCAGCAGCAGCAGGATGCAGTGACACATTTTCCACTGTGTAGGAGGAGCAGAGGCTGATTCCCAGCCTGTCACGCTCCTCCTCTTCAGAAGACCAGCAGCACGATGTGTGAGGACATTGTTCTGCTGCTGTGGAGAGCCTGTGGCTGAATAGTGGAGCAGGGAGCGTAAAGCTCCCTGCTTCACTATTACAATCAGCAGTGGGCCCTGACACTTGCCCGGGTATGCCCGATGCTGATGCCAGCCCTGGGTGTGGTTAGCTATGTTAATCAATTTCACTCCAGATTTGTCATTTTTAAAAAAGTTGCCGTCTCACTCCAGTAGAATGCTGGAGCAGGAAAACTGGAGTATCTGTTCTAGACAAAAGTGTTAGGTTTAAGGACAAGCCAACTTTATTGAACAACCTGTGACATTTGATAGACGTGGCATGATGTACGCCAACGCAGACACAAGCAAAACTGACTTCATATATTCCTCTCATTATAAATTCTGCCCTATACCAATCTGATCAGCTTCTTCTGCTCTATAACTTTCTGTCGGCGGATTTCACTGCATTTACTTGGTGACTGATTCCCTTTAATACTTTTAAACTAATTCAGTATACCAAACGTCACTTACACTGAGAAAAGCATGTATAAAACATATGATTATCATAGCCTTCACCAAACTTAGTTTATTACAATCATTTAGGCATCAGTTCTTATGATCCAGTGCTTCTCCTCGTATAGGGAATAGTTGTGTCTTTTGATAAATTTCAGAGTTACTCTTTGCTCACAGTAATAGGCTTTCCTGATACACAGAGAAAATGAAAATGAGAAAGATGACAAAGATGAGGTATGATCACTGGGGGGCATCAACGTTTGGAACTGCAGTCAGAGCTTTTTTCCCCATCTAATATAATGGACCTCAGGTGGAAATGTCTAAAATTGATAAAAATAAGCGGTGATGTGAACCCAGCCCAAGTTAGGATACCATAAAACAGGTGACATATTCCCTTTAACTTCAGTGGAGCAGAGCCACAATATGAGATGTCCTGTGTGGTGCTGTTTGTGCCAGAAAACAGACATTTTTTAATTCTGCACAATTAAGGCACCCCTTACATGTATGTTCTAATGCAATATTAGGTAAAAATGAATTGACCTTTATAACTACATACCGTACTTGGAAAAGTTGTACTGAATGCAAAAGTTATGGCATTCGCTTTAACCAAGGAGTTTATCCCACGAGTTCAAAATTGGCATAAAAGTTCTGCAGGTTTCAATGGCGTTAATAAATAAAGAATTAAACTAAATAGATGATCTACTTTATTCAACCTATGTAGTTATGTAACTATAATTAAAAATAGCCTATTAAAACATATTTTATATCTTTTTAGCTCTGAAGCTTAACCTTAGGGCCATGTTCTCATTGTTATTTATGTAGGTTATTCTCAAAATAGGAATCTCCGTTTTGTATTTTTTTAAAGATATTTGCATTATGTTTTCAAAAGTGAAAGGAGAATAAAGAAAATTGATGTACAGTTCTTTTTGTAGATGAAGGCATATCTAATGAGGTTGAGAAGATGAAAGGCATAGAATGCATAAAGGCTCAATAAAATAATTTCATGCAATTGTAACAGAGAACATAAGTTGGACAAGATCTATATCTGTAAAGAGATTGTTGATTACATTAGCATCTCTAAAGTTGGGGTGTAAAATTCCATTTTTTAAAGAAAAGCAACCATGATTGCCCTGCTTTATAAATATTATAATGCTCCCTCAAACCTCTTTTTCTAATGTTTAGATTGTATCTTTACCATTAAGCCATTAGTGTTTAAAAAGAAAAACTTTTAATGATTTTTTTAAATACCATTCATTCCAATTTAATGCAAATCATATCAAATGCATTCAAAAAGATTTTTAAATATTTGATGGTAATTTTATCATAGAGTATCTTTTTTTAATCTATTTTGCACAAAATTAAAATTACCATATGACATTAAAGGGGTTGTGTGGTTCTGGAGTCCAAACCTATGCCCCTGAACAAAAAAAACACTCACGGCTGATGGATTGTAGGGTGGTCATAACTAGAGACGAGAAAAAAAATGAGTCCAAAATTAGTCCATATGTTATGCTTGCATCTACCATTATAGTGCATTATTAGCTGTGATTTTGTAAATGTAGCCATATACATACGCGAATTTAACCCCTTAAGGACTCAGCCCTATTTCACCTAAAGGACTTGGCCATTTTTTGCAAATCTGACCACTGTCACTTTATGTGGTGATAACTTTAAAACGCTTTTACTTATCCAGGCCATTTTGAGATTGTTTTTTCGTCACATATTGTACTTCATGACACTGGTAAAATTAAGTCGAAAAATTTTATTTTTATTTATAAAAAATATCAAATTTACCAAAAATTTGGAAAAATTAGCAATTTTCCAAGTTTCAATTTCTCTACCTCTATAATACATAGTAATACCGCCCAAAAAAGTTATTGATTTACATTCCCCATATGTCTACTTCATGTATCGATCATTTTGGGAATGCCATTTTTTTGAGGACGTTACAAGGCTTAGAAGTTTAGAAGCAAATCTTGAAATTTTTCAGAAATTTTCAAAAACCCACTTTTAGGGACCAGTTCAGGTCTGAAGTCACTTTGTGAGGCTTACATAATAGAAACCATCCAAAAATGACCCCATTCTAGAAACTACACCCCTCAAGGTATTCAAAACTGATTTTACAAACGTCATTAACCCTTTAGGTTTTCCACAAGAGTTAATGGCAAATGGAGATAAAATTTCAGAATTTAGATTTTTGGAAAATTTTCCGTTTGAATCCATTTTTCCAGTAACAAAGCAAGGGTTAACAGCCAAACAAAACTCAATTTTTATTGCCCCGATTCTGTAGTTTTCAGAAACACCCCATATGTGGGCGTAAACTGCTGTATGGCCAAACAGCAGGGCACAGAAGTAAGGGAACGCCATATGGTTTTTGGAAGGCGGATTTTGCTGGACTGGATTTTTGACACCATGTCCGATTTGAAGCCCCAGATGCACCCCTAGAGCAGAATCTCCAAAAAGTGACTCCATCTAAGAAAGTACACCCCTCAAGGTATTCAAAACTGATTTTACAAACTTTGTTAACCCTTTAGGTGTTCCACAAGAGTTATTGGCAAATGGAGATGAAATTTCGGAATTTCTATTTTCTGTTACCTTGCCTCAAAAAAAGTGTAATATAGAGCAACCAAAAATCATATTTACCCTAAAATAATACAAACAAAACTGCCAACTTATCCCGTACTTTCCAAAATGGGGTCACTTTTTTGGAGTTTCTACTGTAGGGGTGCATCAGTGGGGCTTCAAATGGGACATGGTGTCAAATAACCAGTCCAGCAAAATCTGCCTTCCAAAAACCATATGGCGTTCCCTTCCTTCTATGCCCTGCCGTTTGGTCATACAGCAGTTTACGACCACATATGTGGTGTTTCTACAAACTAGAGAATCGGGGCAATATATATTGAGTTTTGTTTGGCTGTTAACCCTTGCTTTTTTTACTGGAAAAATTGATTAAAATGGAAAATTTGCAAAAAAATAGCTATTTTCGGACCGTTTTTATTTTTTGTTATTTACATCGTTGAACTGACAGGTTAGATTGTGTGCTATTTCTATAGAGCAGGTTGCTACGGACGCGGCAATACCAAATATGGCTACTTTTTGGGGGGTTTTGTTTCAGTTTTACATAATACAGCATTTTTGAAAAAATGATTTTTTTAGTGTCTTCACATTCTGAAAGCCATATATTTTTTTTATTTTTTGGGCGACTGTCTTATGTACGGACCGCGGTATAGAAGGGTTAAACTGCTGACATCTGCAGCACAGATGTCAGTAGTTTATAGCAGGGGTCAGCAAGTGCTGACCCCCTGCTATATCCACTAGACACCAGGGAAATGCATTGAAAGGAGGCGGGCGGGGGATCGCAATTGCGATCCCACCTGCCGCACCGCCTCGCCTCCCGCGCCGCCCAACCGCAGCACCGCCGCAAATCCCCCTGCACCGCCCGGGGACACTAAGATGGCGGGGTGCAGGGGGTTAAAATTTACAATTAGGGGCAATTTTGGTCTCGATCCGCGGTCACAGACCGCGGGGATCAGAGACTACATAGCAGAACAAACCGCAGGTCTCAATTGACCTGCGGTTTGTTGCGATCGCCGACACGGGGGGTCACAGGACCCCTCGGCATAATCACAGGATGCCTGCTGAATGATTTCAGCAGGCATCTCAGCTCGATCACCGCCACGTGCGCAGCGGTGATCAGAACCTCTCAGGCGCACATGCACGCCCTGAGTCCCAGTACCAGGACGCTAGGGCGTACATGTACGCCCTGCGTCCTTAAGAGGTTAATACCATATCGTGCAGGATGGTTTATAAATAGCTTTTTTCTGTGATTTGAAAGCAATTAGTGGCCTATTTCAGTACAAAAAGAAAAACATATTCTCAGTTGACTTCTGCAGTTATGGGTTGAAAGCGTTTAGTGGCCTTTCTTAGTACAGAAAGAAAAATATATACACACTTTACTGTTGCAGGTATTTGTGGTGAAAGCATTTAGTGGCCTATTTCAGAACAAAGCAAAAAATATATACTCATTTCACTGTTACAGTTATTTGTGGTGAAAGCGTTTAGTGGCCTATTTCAGTACAAAAAGAAAAATGTATACTCATTTCACTGTTGCACTTATTTGTGGTGAAAGCATTTAGCGTCCTATTTTAGTACAAAAAGAAAAATATATACACACTTCACTACTGCAGTTATTTGTGGTGAAAGCATTTAGTCGCCTATTTCAGTACAAAAAGAAAAATATATACGCACTTCACTGTTGCAGTTATTTGTGGTGAAAGTGTTTCGTGCCTATTTCAGTACAAAAAGATAAATATAGACACATCTCACTGTTGCAGTTATTTGTGGTGAAAGCGTTTAGTGTTCTATTTTAGTACAAAAAGAAAAATATATATGCAGTTAACTGTTGTAGTTATTTGTGGTGAAAGCGTTTAGTGGCCTATTTCAGTACAAAACGAAACATATATATGCAGTTAACTATTGCAGTTATTTGTGGTGAAAGCATTTAGTGTCCTATTTCAGTACAAAAAGAAAAACATATTCTCAGTTCACTTCTGCAGTAATATGTGTTGAAAGCGTTTAGTGGCCTATTTCAGTACGGAAAGAAAAATGTATACGTACTTCACTGTTGCAGTTATTTGTGATGAAAGCGTTTAGTGGCCTATTTCAGTACAAAAAGAAACATATATATGCAGTTAACTATTGCAGTTATTTGTGGTGAAAGCATTTAGTGACCTATTTCAGTACAAAAAGAAAAACATATACCCACTTCACTGTTGCAGTTATATGTGGTAAAAGTGTTTAGTGGCCTATTTCAGTACGAAAAAAAAATATATATTCATCGCTTTTAGGGGTGTTTTAATTTGTTTTTAATTTATTTAGTTCAGCTAAAAGTATGTCAGACAGAGAAGTACCAGGCCATGCACAAAGGAGTGACAAAGGCCTATATGTTTCTGGCTCAGGCAGAGGTCGCAGCAGAGTAAGGGGCATGGCAGCAGGAGTCGCAATGAGAGGCCGGAGCTCCGGTGTCATCTAGCGGTCGTTTCTTGACCAGCAACCCAGTGGTTCTTAATGGGTTAACTTGGTCATCCACTTCATCACAAGTGACATCAGACACCCCCAACCAACAGTCAGTGGTTTTGTCAGACACAACCCTTAGTTGGCATGGCCTGAGAGCAGAGACATCCTCCACTTCCTCCGCTAGGTGGGCAAATAGTCATAAGTAGAGTGGTGTGAGTGGTGGTGTTCAGTGAGCGGTAAGGCTCCTGACCCAGAGGCCATTGAGGAGGACATCAGTGACGTGCAGACACTACTAGATGATGATGAAGCCGATCACAGTTAGGAGCCGGTGGCAGCAGTGGGAGGTTGGAAGCTAAACCGGTAAGTAGTGGTGCAGGGGTTCACGGAGGCAGCGGCGGTAGCAGTCAGTCAGTGTGGACTGTTGGGGAGAAAATCACCTACTCAGCAGTATGGCAGTTTTTTGTTAAGCTGCAGGAGCAGGTGTATGTGGCCATATGTTGAATCTTTGGGCAGAAGGTGAAGCGTGGCCATGGTGCCAATGTTGGCACTACGGCCCTGCATCAACATATGCAGCATCTCCATAAAGTGCACTGGGAGAACCGTGGATCCAATGTGGTGATCCAGCCTGCTGCAGCAACCTCTGCATCACCCAGTGGCACGCATTGGGTTTTAGGCAGTCAAGGCCCCACCACCTCAGTCGAAGGGAGCTGTCTGTCATTCCCATCTTCTGCTGGTCCAGATGCTCCTGCTCCACCTACTCCTTGTCAGTTATTCCGTAAGCAATTGATCACCAAAGCGATTGCCAAGAGACAGTAGTATGCGTGCAATCATCCAGAAGCTGAATGTGCTCCTTTCCAAGTTGCTGGTGCTGCAGTCCCACCCTTTCCAAGTGGTGGACTCTGCATCTTTCAGAGAGCTGATGGCTTGTGACGAGCCGAGGTGGAGAGTCCCAAGCTGTCACTTATTTGCGGAAAATCAATAACAGCCCTGCACAAATATGTAGAATAGAAGGTGGGCCAGTTCTTGAGCCTGTCGGTCTCTGCCAAAGTGCAGGGCAGCACAGACGTGTAGAGCTATAACTATGGTCAGGGACAATATATGTCCTTTACGGCCCAGTGGGTGAATGTGATTCCTGCAGAGCCACACCAGCAACTTTGGCCAGGTAATGCTGCTTCTGCTTCCACGTTGTCACGCCGTTGGTCCTACGATAATGTCTGCCTCTGCCTCCTTATCCTCCACCATGTCCTCCACTGCAGTGACAAGTCACAGTGCCCCACCAGCATACCACATGTGCAGGGCACGGCATTGTCACACTGTTCTGCACCTTGTTTGCCTTGGTGAAAGCAGAGGGGAGGATCTGCTCCGTGTGATTCATCAAGAAATCGCATCCTGGCTTTCTTTGTCACAACAGAAATTCAGAGCCATGATGACCGACAACGTGAAGAACATGGTGTCTGCGCTGCATCTAGGAAGGCTGAGCCATGCTTCCTGCATGGCACACATGTTCAATCTGGTTGTCAAGCAGTTCCTTAAGTCTTCCACCCATCTGCAAGAAAACCTAAAAATGGCCAGGAAACTTTGCATGTACTTCAGCCACTCGTTGTCATGCCCTGCTCTGGTGAGGTGCGGAGGTCTGTCAGGTTGGCAGCATTTGTGTAGTGTTTTCTGATTACTTGGAGTGAGCTGTACCTGCCTCCTTTCAGGTGCACTTTGCGGGCTATAGCTTCTTTCTCACTCTGAGGAAAGGTGGATGGCTGTTTCTGCTCTGCTTCAAAGATAAATGTGTTTTTGGTTTCCATTTGTGTACTGTCTAGGCTGTTAGTTAGACACCTGCTTCCTCCACGATTAGTGGAAGCAGGCTGCCTTTTTTCCCCCTTGTCCACTATTTCAGGGACTATAGGGTTAATTTAGTCTAAGAGACGGGGGCACGTTTATTCCCACCTTTGGGGTCGAAACGTGTGCACAAAAGTCTAGGGTCAGCTGATAGGATCTTGTCAGGAGGTGACCATTATCCCCAGCTTTTGCCTAGACGCTTGTTTGTCATTTCTTGTGCGTCTATTGTATCTTGTACCCTTCCCGGCATGACACTCGTACACTGCAAAGCGCACCCTCCTTGAGCTGCAGCGGCAGAACAGCATCCCCCAACATTGGCTAATATATGAAGTTTCCACCCATTGGAATTCCACCCTCCATATGTTGGTCCTACTATACGAAAAGAGAAAGGCCATCAACGATTTATTGATGATCCAAGCAGATAGGAGTACTCCCCTATGTAACTTCGATGTGAGCCAGTGGTAGTTTATGCGTGACACCTGCCCTTTGTTTAGGCCCTTTGAGGACGCCATGTTATTTGTCAGTCGCCCGGAGTATGGGATGAACAACGTCATTAGACTGCTTTATGCCCTGGAACAGATGGTGGTAACAATGGCTGGTCAGGGGACAGGAGACGTGGCGCCTAGATCTCACAGCCACATGAGCCCTGTGGGGGCTGAACTGGAAGAGGAGAAGGAGGGGGAGGAAGATATTGGAGCACAGGCAATGTGTAGCGAAATGGGTGGTTTTTCTCCTCAGCTGACATGAGAAGAGGAGTAGGAGCAGCCAGAGGAGCTACAGGGTGATGAGAAAGACGAGACCAGGCACACCATGGTAGTATTCAGTGGAGATGGACGCAGGGAGTCTCTCCGAGTCACTTGCACAAATGGTCTGATGCATGCTCACTTGATTGGGTAGTGACAGCGAAATTGTCACCATTCGGCAAAGGGATGACTTCTGGCTCTCCATCTTGTTGGACCGTCGCTATCGGTCCAAAATGGGGGCCTTTGTTGCACCCACTAAGAGGGAGGACAAACTTAATTACTATTAGTGATGAGTGGCAGGGGCAATATTCGAATTCATGATATTCCAGGATCATGTGTACTGTTCGTCATTTCCAGTCATTATTTTCTTGATTGCGGAAATCTGCAATTAAAAAATTTGCATTATGAAAATCTGCATTCAACACTACTCCTAAAATCAAAGATACTGCAGCCATCTCATTGACCCACAAGCTGGAAGCAGGGAGGGATCATGTGTACTGTTTAAAAAAAAATCTCGAATAATTAAAATTACGAATATATGTCACTATATTCTAAATATTCGCGAATTCTCGCAGAATATTCACATAAAAAATTCGAAATTTGAATATTCGTGATTAACACTAATTACTACACAGACATCCTATGTACTAATTTGGCCACTGCCTATCTGCGCCATCGTCCATCCTCTCGCAGGTCTGACCAGGGTCTGCGCTCACGTTTCACTGCCCTGGCTGCTGGGGAGGGGTGGGGTGGCAGGAGCAGTACCAGCTCCATCAGCAGCAGCCTGAGTCTACAGTCGCTGATGAGCAGCTTTTTTTACCCCCCTAATGAAGAAACTAGCAGCAGCAGGTATACCTGGAGCAAGACCTGAACCAGCAGGTGGTGGCATACTTGGACAGCATCCTGCCAGCCGTCATTGAAGATCTGCTGGACTACTGGGCAGCTAAACTGGATTTGTGGCCGCAACAAGCCGAGTTTGCCCTGGAAAAACTGTCCTGCCCGGCCAGTAGTGTGGCATCAGAGCAGGTGTTTAGAGCGGCATGGGCCATAGTTACCCCAAGAAGAACTCGCCTATCCACCCAAAATGTGAAGAGACTGACCTTTGTCAAGATGAATCAGGCCTGGATCAGTCAGGATTTCCATCCACTAATGCCGGATTCATCTGATTAGTAGTGATGAGCGGCAGGTGCCATATTCGATTTCGACGAAATTCGCAAATATTTTGAAAGAATATTCGTTTTATATTCGTCGAAATCGAATATTCGTCATTATTCTAGTTATCGCGATTAATATGCGATTTAAATAATCGCGTATTGCGATTTTAACTTAAGGCTACTTTCCTATTGGTTTCATATCTAGAATTATAGCGAAGATGACGGATATGACGAATGTATTCGTCATATTCCTCAAAACGAAGATAACGAAGTATTCTACATCTTCGTTTTAGCAACCTATTCGTCAACTTCGCTAATTCTAGCAATCAAATAGGAAGGTTGAATATAGAGACAACTGTGTTTAATTTGCTATGCGATTATAAATATATATTTTTTCTAAATAGAATAATTATAATAATTATATCAAGTAATATAATTATTCTATTAAAAAAAATAATAATCGCATAGCGAATTTAACACAGCTGTCTCTATAGTCAACCTTGCTATTTGATTGCTAGAATTAGCGAAGTTGACGAATAGGTTGCTAAAACGAAGATGTAGAATACTTCGTTATCTTCGTTTTGAGGAATATGACGAATACATTCGTCATATTCGCTATTCGCTAATTCTACCAAGCCAACCATAAACTTCCTTGCTCATGGAGCGTCCCCATTACCATGGGAACGTCTCCATATACTAAAAAGTACTGTCGGATTTGAGGAATTACGTTGAAATCGCAATGCGATTAATTCAAGTTATATTAATCGCATTGCGATTTCAACTTAGAGCTGGGTTTATAATGGGTCAGCTTGCTAGAATGAACGAAGTTAACGAATATGGAATATAGCAGCAGTGCTAAGTTGAATTCGCAATGCGATTAATTGAACTTGAAGTAATCGCATTGCGATTTCAACTTAGCACTGCTAGTGCTATATTCCATATTCGTTATAATTCTAGCCTATGTAAGATAGCAGCTCTAAGTTGTAATCGCAATGCGATTAATATAACTTGAATTAATCGCATTGCGATTTTAACGTAATTCCTCAAATCCGACAGTACATTTTAGTATATGGAGACGTTCCATGAGCTCCATGAGCTCCATGAGCACGGAAGTCGGCAGAAGCGGCAACGGGCACTGACTAGAGCAGCCAGGAAGCCAGGAATCCTCAGGACAGGTAAGAACTACTTTTGGGAAGTGGGAAAGAAAAAAATATAACTAAAAAAAAAACGAATATTCGAAATAGCGAATTTATAGCGCTATATTCGAAATATTCGCGAATTAGTGAAGTGCCGATATTCGCTAAAAAAATTCGCTATTCGAATATTCGCGCTCAACACTACTGATTAGATCATCCATGCCGCCTCACCCAAACCTTGACAAAAGAGACCGGTTTCTTCTGGCTACCTGCCTCAGCTACTACTCTGATGCTGCCACCCACCTGATACCACACATCTGATGCCAAGTGCTCCTTCTTTCAACCATCGTCAGCAGGTGCTGGTTTTGCCACCCACCTTCCCACTCTGTCACCGGGTCACTTTGTGGTCTTCTGATGCTGCTGCCATCTCCACACTATGTCACCTTGCCACTCTGTCGTCTCCTCCTAATGCTGCTGTTGCTGCCACCTCCAGACTCTGTCATTGTGCCACTCTGTGGCCTGTTTATACTGCTGCCACCTCTACACTGTGTCATTGTGCCACTCGGTGGCTTCCTCATACTGCTCCTGACTCAGACTCGGTCATTGTGCCACTCGGTGGCCTGCTCCTGATGCTGCTACTGCTGCTGCCTCCACCTCTAGACTCTGTCAATGTGCCACTCGGTGGCCTTCTCCTGATGCTGCTACTGCCCCCTCCAGACTTTGTCATTGTGCCACTCGGTGGCCTTCATCTGATGCTGCTACTGCTGCTGCCTCCACCTTTCAGACTCTGTCATTGTGCCGCTCGGCAGCCTTCTTGTGATGCTGCTACTGCTGCTGCCTACACCTCCAGACTCTGTCATTGTGCCACTCTGTGGCCTTCTTCTGATGCTGCTACTGCTGCTGCCTCCACCTCCAGACTCCATCATTGTGCCACTTGGTGGCCTCCACATACTTCTGCCATCTCCACACTCTGTCATTATGCCCCTCAGTGGCCTCCTCATACTGCTGCCAACGCCAGATTCCGTCATTGTTCTGCTCGGTGGCCTTCACCTGATGCTGAAATAATGAGTAAAGAGAGGGTTGTCCCGACCAAGAGAGTATTCATCTGCGCCTCTCCCCGAAACTGCTCAGAGAACTTGAAAATGTAGGACAAGAAAGCACAGTAACATACTAAAACATAACTTTTAATAATTTCAGATCAACACTCTAGACAGCAAGACACCTTGAAGTCGTGCGGACCTACCTGTGTCCCACGACTTTGCCTGGGATTTCCGCCATATGACCTCCCCAGAATATCTGTTACATTATGGATTAATGCCGCGTTTATGGTGGTCTGATCTCCTATGCCCGTGTCCTGGGTTAATGCCATACGCTTCCTTTGGACACTGTGACATAATACGCTGTTTGAGCCGGCTCCACGTTTTCTAGTTCAAACCTATGATATTCTTCTGTCTAGTGGAAGGTAGCTCAATATATAGACCTTGTGTCCCCTGATGATTCATAGGGCCTCTATTTGTCTTTGATAATATATTCATCTGAAGAAACACATAGGGACATGTGAATATACTACAGTCACTCCATTTTTGATCTGACAACTTTTACCTCACCTTCATAGGTGTCTACCTCTAGTCCCAGGCAATACCCTCTGTAGGGACTTGTAGGGACCCTAGTGTAGGGTAAGGTTCTGGACGGGGCCACCCCTTGTGGGGCAAGGACCCCATGTTAGGAGGTTGTTTAGGGTTGAGTAGGCCAAGTAGGGTATAACAGGGTAAGCCTACTATCAGGTATGTTCCTTGTGACCAACCTTGTCTGACCTGCAGTCCTCTCCTAACAACGAAGTTTGGCCTTGCGGCCCGGTGAACAGAGCTGATCCCACACCCAACTGGTAAGACCTTTCCACTTCATTAGCCTTCACGAGGCACGATTTTACTTAGACCCAATAGTGGCATCCGTGTGCGTTATTCTCACTAACCATCACCGCACACATGAGTTTGGTTTAGTTTTTCCTGGTGTCTAACTGGGAGTGTATTACTGGGGTCTCACCCTGGAATGTTTCGTTATTTATCTCATGTTTCAACGTGGAGAGCGTGCTTACACACCCAGACCTAGCTGCGACTATATGTAAGAGGGTTTCTTCTCTGCCAAGATTTTATCTGATATTATTAAAAGTTATGTTTTAGTATGTTACTGCCCTTTCTTGTCCTCCCTTCACCTGATGCTGCCACCTCCACACTCTGTCATTGTGCCACTCGGTGGCCTTCTCATACTGCTGCCAACTCCAAACTCTGTCATTGTGGCACTCGGTGGCCTTCTTCTTATGCTGCCACCTCCACACTCTGTCATTATGCCACTTGGTGGCCTCCTCATACTGCTGCCAACTCCAAGCTCTGTATTTGTGCCTCTCGGTGGCCTTCTCTTGATGCTGCCACCTCCACACTCTGTCATTATGCCACTCAGTGGCCTCCTCATACTGCTGCCTACTCCAGACTCTGTCATTGTGCCACTCGATGGCCACCTCATACTGCTGCCTACTCCAGACTCTGTCATTGTGCCACTCGATGGCCACCTCATACTGCTGCCAACTCCAGACTCTGTCATTGTGCCACTTGGTGGCCTCCACATACTTCTGCCACCTTCACTCTCTATCATTGTGCAACTCGATGGCCACCTCATACTGCTGCCTACTCCAGACTCTGTCATTGTGCCACTCGATGGCCACCTCATACTGCTGCCAACTCCAGACTCTGTCATTGTGCCACTTGGTGGCCTCCACATACTTCTGCCACCTTCACTCTCTATCATTGTGCAACTCGGTGGCCTCCTCATACTGCTGCCAACTCCAGATTCTGTCATTGTGACACTCGGTGGCATTCACTGTGCCAACTCCAAACTCTGTCATTGTGCCACTTGGTGCCCTCCTCATACTGCTGCCAACTCCAGACTCTGTCATTGTGCCACTCGATAGCCTCCTCATACTGCCGCCACCTCCAGACTCTGTCATTGGGCCACTCTGTGGTCTCCTCTTGCTGATTCCACCTCACGAGTATGTCACAGGGACACTCTGTGGACTTCTCATGCTATTCCCACCCTCCCCACTAAATGACTGAGCCATTATTTCTGCCTTTCGGCCTGGCTAACATCATCATTTAATTGACCTGTCTTATTGTAGCATCCCCAAGTCAGGGCAATGTGTGGAACTAACCTGGGGAATGCCAGTGATGGAGAGGCCGGCACGCTGTTCCTCTGGGGCACTCTCTGGGTTCTTGTGGGACACAGCCAGGTGGAATGTGAGGTGCCCTTGGTGTTGTAGTTTAACGTGCCTATGGCTAAGTCCCTGATGTGTCGTGACGCCAGTGCCAGTAAACGGTGGCACACCGTATTTATAGTAGGAATAATAGAGGTGCAGACTTGTAGCTTGAAAACAGAATTCCAACTTTACTGAAAACAGTAGAAATACAGCAGGCAACCTCTTACAACAGTTCTTGTTGCAGACAATAGACTTTTATACAGTCACAGTTACAGCAGGCTTACATCCAGCAAGGTAAAGTAGAGGGTAAAATAACAGGACTTTGAAATGCAGGTGAACCTTACTTTCTTCCTGACTTGTCCTGACTGGCAATTATTCTTCAAGGCCCCAATGCCCTACTTCTGGCTTATATCCTTGAATCTCCAGTAGACAGTGTACCTCCTCTTGACATTTCAGTACCTCTTGCTCTAGGGATTGCCTCTGCTTGACTTCTGCTGACTTGCTTAGGCCTGTGACATGTGGCCTTCACAGACTCCAGGGTCTGCACTCCTTCCCAGGCCCAGGGCCTGGTGTAGACTTCACAGGCTCATGGCCTGGAGTAGACTGAACTGAGCTGAGCTGCATTCCTTCCCTGACTGGGCCTTATATAGACTAGGGCTACCTAGCTCCCTCTAGTGACTAGAGCTGGAATTACATCCCTAGCCGGCCTGCACATGGCACATTTCACAGTAACAGGGAATTAAATACCATAAATGACATTACAATTTACAAATAGGACTTTTACTAGCCTCCCCATAAATGAGAGGAACGACAGCATCCAAGTGACCCTTCTGTAGTGACGGGTAGTACAACTCCCGTACACTACATACCCCGCTGCTTTAAGCTGAGTACGCCCTCGTACTCTAACAGGGTACCGCCCGACTGGAATTTTCACCTGAAAGAGACAAGAAAAACATGCAGGCATACATACATACCAGTAATCAATTCCATCTGCATTGACGACTATGATCAGGTCCAGCTGGTAACGGAGAAGTGCGGTGACAAGGGGCGTCGTTCTCTTTCTTCAGGATAGTGAGTGGAACTGGAGCGCTGACCTGGCACAGCGGATGTTAAGGAATACCAGGATAGTCCATGACAACGAATGGGTCCTTAATAAAAGCGATATCACAGAGGCTCGCACCTGGGGAGTCCATCTCTGGGCACATAGACTTAGATAAAATAATTTTTTAGCAATAAATACGGTCAGCAGCACATACATAAAATGACAATACAGGACTCTGACAATACCAGGGAAGCACCATCCTGGCAAGTCCTGCGTATATTTAAAGTGCTGACATAAAAGCCCTTTTCAACCTGAAATGGGGGTTAAAAGGGGATAAGGTGCAAATAAAAGCACAACTTGGAAGTATTAAAGTACTTGACGCCAAAATGGTAGCAGCAGGCAGGATGTCCCGGAACAGAAAGAGGCAGGCTGGGAGCAGTGGTTCCACAGTGGCAACTTATCTTCACAAACATGCCACCGGCCGTGGGGAACTGGCAGCAAGCTCTACCAGCCTGGCAAACTTAAAGGAACAGTTCCTGCAACATGTATGATGTCCCTGTGAGGATGAGCAAAAATGGCCTAGCAGGCCTGCTCACAGGTATGTGTCAAATGAACCCCTGTTCATCAGAGGGTAGTGCAGCCCTGTGCTGCTGGTAGTCTGGGCCATGCACCAGGGCCACTTGGAGGGGTGCCCACCAAAGAGAATGGGCTGGAAACATCACAGGTATTGGGCCTACCCACCTCACTGGCCCGCTGGGCTGCGGACACATAGGAGCTGCTGGTCTTGGGACACGGGCCGCGCTGGGGTAGACACTTCCTCTGGCCGGGACATAACGCTCCCGTCAAGGCGGACTCGGCTCCAGCATATGTCAATTTATCCGCTTTACACGGACCTTGGGTGGCTCAGCGTTAGCGGTAGGACTTGGTACTACGTGGTTCAGGATGCACAGGGGCACAGGTAACTCACCACCGCTGGACTGCTGCGCTGCCTTCTTAGACTCTGTCACTTGCCGCAGGCCATCCAGGTAAAGCCTGTAAGGAAGTGATCCGCTCCTCCAGGGCGGAGATCTCACTGCTGGATTCCGGCACACTTGCAGCAGGCTCAGACGAGGTTCTTTCATGGCGGTTCTTCTCGCAGGTCATCCATTGCTTCACTGAACTGGGCCATCCGCGCCCAATCAGCGCTGTCTCTCTCGTCGCTGCAGCTCTGGAGAGGTAAGGACTGGGAGGCTTGTCCAGGATCGTCGGGCTGCCAGAAGATGTTCGGGACGAAAGGAACTCTTTTTCCTGGCACGTATTCCGGATGGGTCCCAGGCGGGTCCTCTGCTTCCACCGGATCCTCTGCTTCTTCCCAGTCCTCCGTACCGGTCCTGGACGGGTCACCGCAGTGGCATATGGGCCTCGCAGGCCCTCTCGTGGGAGTGAACTCCACTTTCTCCGACCAGCTAGATTATGCAGTCGCTCGGGAGATAGCTGCGTTTGACGGACCGGCGATTCACGTAATAGTCCTGGTTGGTGCCGGTTTCTTGGATGAATCCAAATGCTCTGACCTTGTCAAACTCCGAGCAACGACATCCGCTGCGGCGTTCGAGCTGGGGCTTGCAGTCCCTGGAGTCCTCATAAATCCGCTTGGTAGCTTCCCTCGAAGTCACTTTTCTGCGCATGGTAGTTTTTAAAGCTGTCAGCCACTGGATCTCGGCCATCAGGGCCGACCACGCGGGTTCCGCGTGGAGGAAGCTCTGCTCTCTGCGGGTGGAAACGGCAGGGGCTCGGCTTGTGGCCATGGACAGGTTTGGGCTATGTCGCTGATGTGTCGTGACGCCTAGTGCCAGTAAACGGTGGCACACCGTATTTATAGTAGGAATAACAGAGGTGCAGACTTGTAACTTGAAAACAGAATTCCAACTTTCTTACTGAAACAGTGGAAAATACAGCAGGCAACCTCTTAACACAGTTCTTGTTGCAGAAAATAGACTTTTTGTATAGTCGCAGTCACAGCAGGTATTTACATCCAGCAAGGTGACAGTAGGGTAAAATAACAGGACTTTGAAATGCAGGTGAACCTTACTTTCTTCCTGACTTGTCCTGACTGGCAATTATTCTTCAAGGCCCCAATGCCCTACTTCTGGCTTATATCCTTGAATCTCCAGTAGACAGTGTACCTCCTCTTGACATTTCAGTACCTCTTTGCTCTAGGGATTGCCTCTGCTTGACTTCTGCTGACTTGCTTAGGCCTGTGACATGTGGCCTTCACAGACTCCAGGGTCTGCACTCCTTCCCAGGCCCAGGGCCTGGTGTAGACTTCACAGGCTCATGGCCTGGAGTAGACTGAACTGAGCTGAGCTGCACTCCTTCCCTGACTGGGCCTTATATAGACTAGGGCTACCTAGCTCCCTCTAGTGACTAGAGCTGGAATTACATCCCTAGCCGGCCTGCACATGGCACATTTCACAGTAACAGGGAATTAAATACCATAAATTGCATTACATTTTATAAATAGGACTTTTACCAGCCTCCCCATAAAATGAGAGGAACGACAGCATCCAGTGACTCCTTCTGTAGTGACGGGTAGTACAACTCCCGTACACTACATACCCCCGCTAGCTTTAAGCTGAGTACGCCCTCGTACTCAACAGGAGTACCGCCCGGCTGGAATTTTCACCTGAAAGAGACAAGAAAACATGCAGGCATACATACATACCAGTAATCAATTCCATCTGCATTGACGATTATGATCAGGTCCAGCTGGTAGACGGAGAAGTGCGGTGACAAGGGGCGTCGTTCTCTTTCTTCAGGATAGTAGAGTGGAACTGGGGCGCTGACCTGGCACAGCGGATGTTAGGGAATACCAGGATAGTCCATGACAACGAATGGGTCCATTAATAAGCGACATCTCAGAGGCTCGCACCTGGGGAGTCCATCTCTGGGCACATAGACTTGGATAAAATATTTTTTAGCAATAAATACGGTCAGCAGCACATACATAAAATCACAATACAGGACTCTGACAATACCAGGAAGCACCATCCTGGCAAGTCCTGCGTATATTTAAAGTGCTGACATAAAAGCCCTTTTCAACCTGAAATGGGGGTTAAAAGGGATAAGGTGCAAATAAAAGCACAACTTGGAAGTATTAAAGTACTTGACGCCAAAATGGTAGCAGCAGGCAGGATGTCCCGGAACAGAAAGAGGCAGGCTGGGAGCAGTGGTTCCACAGTGGCAACTTATCTTCACAAACATGCCACCGGCCGTGGGGAACTGGCAGCAAGCTCTACCAGCCTGGCAAACTTAAAGGAACAGTTCCTGCAACATGTATGATGTCCCTGTGAGGATGAGCAAAAATGGCCTAGCAGGCCTGCTCACAGGTATGTGTCAAATGAACCCCGTTCATCAGAGGTAGTGCAGCCCTGTGCTGCTGGTAGTCTGGGCCATGCACCAGGGCCACTTGGAGGGGGTGCCCACCAAAGAGAATGGGCTGGAAACATCACAGGTATTGGGCCTACCCACCTCACTGGCCCGCTGGGTTGCGGACACATAGGAGCTGCTGGTCTTGGGACACGGGCCGGCGCTGGGGTAGACACTTCCTCTGGCCGGGACATAACGCTCCCGTCAAGGCGGACTCGGCTCCTAGCATATGTCAATTTATCCGCTTTTACACGGACCTTGGGTGGCTCAGCGTTAGCGGTAGGACTTGGTACTACGGGTTCAGGATGCACAGGGGGCACAGGTAACTCACCACCGCTGGACTGCTGCGCTGCCTTCTTAGACTCTGTCACTTGCCGCAGGCCATCCAGGTAAGCCTGTAAGGAAGCGATCCGCTCCTCCAGGGCGGAGATCTCACTGCTGGATTCCGGCACACTTGCAGCAGGCTCAGACGAGGTTCTTTCATGGCGGTTCTTCCGCAGGTCATCCATTGCTTCACTGAACTGGGCCATCCGCGCCCAATCAGCGGCTGTCTTCTCTCGTCGCGGCAGCTCTGGAGAGGTAAGGACTGGGAGGGCTTGTCCAGGATCGCCGGGCTGCCAGAAGATGTTCGGGCCGAAAGGAACTCTTTTTCCTGGTACGTATTCCGGATGGGTCCCAGGCGGGTCCTCTGCTTCCACCGGATCCTCTGCTTCTTCCCAGTCCTCCGGTACCGGTCCTGGACGGGTCACCGCAGTGGCATATGGGCCTCGCAGGCCCTCTGCGGGAGTGAACTCCACTTTCTCTCCGACCGCTAGATTATGCAGTCGCCCCGGGAGATAGCTGCGTTTGACGGACCGGCGATTCACGTAATAGTCCCGGTTGGTGCCGGTTTCTTGGATGAATCCAAATGCTCTGACCTTGTCAAACTCGAGCACGACTCCGGTGCGGCGTTCGAGCTGGGGCTTGCTGTCCCTGGAGTCCTCATAAATCCGCTTGGTAACTTCCTCGAAATACTTTTTCTGCGTGGTAGTTTTTAAAGTTGCCGCCACTCGGATCTCGGCCATCAGGGCCGACCACGCGGGTTCAGCGGGAGGAAGCCTGTCTCTCTGCGGGTGGAAACGGCAGGAGCCTCGGCTTGTGGCCATGGACAGGTTTGGGCTATGTCGCTGGGAGTATACGCTGGGGGCGCAGGGCGCTCCTTAGTTGCTCCTGGGGTCGCCTCCATTGCTCCAACTACGGCTCCGGATCCCTCTGACATCACAGGTAGGAAGCCCCGTAGCAGGGTGAGCCACTGTTCCTGCAGGCTCCACCCCGTCGATTCTTGCACGCCCCCTAGGTATTCCAGTATAGGGTAGGCGGTGTCCATATTATAATCCTCAAAGGGAGGCGGTACCTCCAGGTCGTCTTCTCCTCCCTCTTGGAGGGTTTTGGCGCCAAATTTTCGCGCCACTGAGGACAGTGATGGCGCAAGAAGAAGTCCAATGGCGCCGGCGGCCATCTTGGGCGCCATGATGCATCAATTCAGTGACAGCAAGCAGGATGATAAAAAGTCCACAAAAACACACTTTGAAGGGGCGATTTTCTTCCTCTTGACAGCGCAACACTGCACAGCGCTTTTTAGAGGTTTTTGGGACACTTTTCTGTACGTTTTAAGTCAATAAACAAACAGGCGTTTTGTCACTTGGCAAACTGGTTAAGGCACAAAGTTCACGTTTTACTCACAGTCCGTAAAAACGTGCGAATCCTGTTCGTGACGCCAAAATGTAGCATCCCCAAGTCAGGGCAATGTATGGGAACTAACCTGGGGAATGCCAGTGATGGAGAGGCCGGCACGCTGTTCCTCTGGGGCACTCTCTGGGTTCTTGAGGGACACAGCCAGGTGGAATGTGAGGTGCCCTTGGTGTTGTAGTTTAACGTGCCTATGGCTAAGTCCCTGATGTGTCGTGACGCCAGTGCCAGTAACCGGTGGCACACCGTATTTATAGTAGGAATAACAGAGGTGCAGACTTGTAGCTTGAAAAACAGAATTCCAACTTTACTGAAAACAGTGGAAATACAGCAGGCAACCTCTTACAACAGTTCTTATTGCAGACAATAGACTTTTATACAGTCGCAGTTACAGCAGGCTTACATCCAGCAAGGTAAAATAGAGGGTAAAATAACAGGACTTTGAAATGCAGGTGAACCTTACTTTCTTCCTGACTTGTCCTAACTGGCAATTAATCTTCAAGGCCCCAATGCCCTACTTCTGGCTTATATCCTTGAATCTCCAGTAGACAGTGTACCTCCTCTTGACATTTCAGTACCTCTTGCTCTAGGGATTGCCTCTGCTTGACTTCTGCTGACTTGCTTAGGCCTGAGACATGTGGCCTTCACAGACTCCAGGGTCTGCACTCCTTCCCAGGCCCAGGGCCTGGTGTAGACTTCACAGGCTCATGGCCTGGAGTAGACTGAACTGAGCTGAGCTGCATTCCTTCCTGACTGGGCCTTATATAGACTAGGGCTACCTAGCTCCCTCTAGTGACTAGAGCTGGAATTACATCCCTAGCCGGCCTGCACATGGCACATTTCACAGTAACAGGGAATTAAATACCATAAATTACATTACATTTTACAAATAGGACTTTTACCAGCCTCCCCATAAATGAGAGGAACGACAGCATCCAAGTGACCCTTCTGTAGTGACGGGTAGTACAACTCCCGTACACTACCATTATGATCTGTCAGAATGAATTCTGGAATAGTTAGATTTTCTATTGAGCCCTGTGATCGCGGTTCCTAAGAACCACGAAACGTCACTAAGCGATAACCTTGTTATCTGGATATGTCCCTGGTGGCCTCAGTAAAGATGCGAGATTCACATCTCTGCCCTCGAGGATGTCGTTCTTGATATTGGCCGGGATGAAGTGTTGCGGCGTGATGTTGGGCACGGAGGGCATGGTACCTGAGGGAACTGCAGCTGATGTGGAGGCGACTGGAAAATAACTGTATCTGAGAGCCTGGCAGCGCTTAACTGCTTCTGTTTGTTTTCTGTCCTATGTCCTGCCTTCGTGAGAGGGTCCCTGGCTTTCCCGGAGGGAAAATCCCAACTCTGTTTGTATCTGGGGTGTTCTGTTCCATGAATCCCTGCTCTGTCTATTTCTCGTGCCTATTCTGTGTCTGTCTTCGTTTCCTGTTGGTACCTAATACAGGTACCTCCTGGTCTGTCTGGACCAGCTGCCACTGACTCTGGGTTTTCTCTGGAGTAGCCCCTGGCAACTACCGTACTGGCTCAAGCCTATCCTCACCATCTGAGGCTCTAGTGAATACCAGGGAGTTGCTTAGTTACGCCCCTCCAGAGTATTGCCAGGCACTGGCACAGTGGGTCCACACCCGCTGTTCCGTGTAGTGCTCCTGTGCGTACGTCTGTATCATTGTATCATATTTGCCCTGTCTTATTTGTATGACATCCCGGAGGTCTGCTTTGGACCCCCGGCACATGACAAAATGCTACTTGCTGAAGTGAAGCAAACCCTTTAACCCTCAGTTCACACTTGCGCGTTTTACAGCGCATTGAGCAACGCTGTAAAACGCATAACCGATGCAAACCAATGCTTCCCTATGGGACTGGTTCACATTTTCGCGTTTTACAGCGCGTTTGAACGCGCTGAAAAACGCCCGATGTATAAACAAGTACTTGGGCTTTTTTTGGGGCGTTTGTCGTACGTTTTGGCCCATAGACTTCAATGGGAACGCGCAGCGCTTGTATTTTGCGCGTTTTTGACACTGAAAACGCGCATTTAAATGCGCGTTTATGAATTTGCAACATGCTGGCAAGGCCAAACTTCATACAGTGGAGGAAATAATTATTTGACCCCTCACTGATTTTGTCAGTTTGTCCAATGACAAAGAAATGAAAAGTCTCAGAACAGTATCATTTCAATGGTAGGTTTATTGTAACAGTGGCAGATAGCACATCAAAAGGAAAATCGAAAAAATAACTTTAAATAAAAGATAGCAACTGATTTGCATTTCATTGAGTGAAATAAGTATTTGAACCCTCTAACAAAAAAAGACTTAATACTTGGTGGAAAAACCCTTGTTTGCAAGCACAGAGGTCAAACGTTTCTTGTAATTGATGACCAAGTTTGCGTTACATTTTAGGAGGAATGTTGGTCCACTCCTCTTTGCAGATCATCTCTAAATCCCTAAGGTTTCGAGGCTGTCTCTGTGCAACTCTGAGCTTGAGCTCCTCCATAGGTTTTCGATTGGATTAAGGTCCGGAGACTGACTAGGCCACTCCATGACCTTAATGTGCTTCTTCTTGAGCCACTCCTTTGTTGCCTTTGCTGTATGTTTTGGGTCATTGTCGTGCTGGGAACACCCATCCACGACCCATTTTCAGTTTCCTGGCAGAGGGAAGGAGGTTGTCGCTCAGGATTTCACGATACATGGCTCCGTCCATTTTCCCCGTTAATGCGAATAAGTTGTCCTGTGCCCTTAGCAGAAAAACACCCCCAAAGCAAAATGTTTCCACCCCATGCTTGACGGTGGGGACGGTGTTTTAGGGGTCATAGGCAGCATTTTTCTTCCTCCAAACACAGCGAGTTGAGTTAATGCCAAAGAGCTCTATTTTGGTCTCATCAGACCACAGCACCTTCTCCCAGTCACTCTCTGAATCATTCAGGTGTTCATTGGCAAACTTCAGACGGGCCTGCACATGTGCCTTCCTGAGCAGGGGACCTTGCGAGCCCTGCAGGATTTTTAATCCATTGCGGTGTAATGTGTTTCCAATGGTTTTCTTGGTGACTGTGGTCCCTGCTAATTTGAGGTCATTAACTAACTCCTCCCGTGTAGTTCTAGGATGCTTTTTCACCTTTCTCAGAACCATTGACACCCCACGAGGTGAGATCTTGCGTGGAGCCCCAGAGCGAGGTCGATTGATGGTCATTTTGTGCTCCTTCCATTTTCGAACAATCGCACCAACAGTTGTCACCTTCTCTCCCAGCTTCTTGCTAATGGTTTTGTAGCCCATTCCAGCCTTGTGCAGGTCTACAATTTTGTCTCTGACATCCTTGGACAGCTCTTTGGTCTTTCCCATGTTGGAGAGTTTGGAGTCTGCTTGATTGATTGATTCTGTGGACAGGTGTCTTTTATACAGGTGACTAGTTAAGACAGGTGTCCTTAATGAGGGTGACTAATTGAGTAGAAGTGTCTAACCACTCTGTGGGAGCCAGAACTCTTAATGGTTGGTAGGGGTTCAAATACTTATTTCACTCAATGAAATGCAAATCAGTTGCTATCTTTTATTTAAAGTTATTTTTTCGATTTTCCTTTTGCTGTGCTATCTGCCACTGTTACAATAAACCTACCATTGAAATGATACTGTTCTGAGACTTTTCATTTCTTTGTCATTGGACAAACTTACAAAATCAGTGAGGGGTCAAATAATTATTTCCTCCACTGTATAGACAGGGATATTTGGTCATTGGACAACACTGCAGTCAATCACACAAACGCGTGTAAAACGCGTGTTTACTATTGTCAAAAACGCGCACAAAAACTCACGGAAATGCGCGACAAAAACGTGCGGAAAACACGCTTCTCAGAAACGCTCTGGTGTGAACCCAGCATAAGTCAAGACGGTGTACATTTAGTGCATCTGCTATGAAACTTTCTCCATAGGAACCATCTATTCAAACAGGATTGATCAGATTTCAATCCAGAAATTTAAAATTGCAGTAAAATGGTTGTCTCACTTTGGCAAATATGTAGCATTTATTTTGAAGAGGATGTTAATACAAGTCACTAACTAATGTATTGTGATTTTCCATATAACAGGATTTGTTTGCACTGTATAGACCGCTTGTATCCATAGTTATGACCACTCTGCATGTTTACATACTATAGGAAAAGGGCCGGCCTCTCTGGTGGCTGGGACCATGGGAGTGAGCATGGGCCAGTGCAGTGCTTTTTCCTATAGTCTGCGAGCACAACCACCACTGAAGCGTATAATGTGATGGAAAAATTTATAAAGCCAGCAAAGAAAACTCTATGGATAATAACAATACATTAGTAAGTGGCTTATATAAGCTTTATCTATATGATAAATGCCACTTGCTGAAGTGAGACAACTCCTTTAACTATAATTGACATCAGTATACCTATACAATATAGATAACTAATCTCAATTAGAGTTGAGTGGACACCTGGATGTTCTGGTTCGACGGGTTCGGCTGAACGTCGGAAAAAAGTTCGAGTTCGTGACCCGAACTTGACCCGAACCCCATTGAAGTCAATGGGGACCTGTCACGACTGTGACTGATCCAGATAGGTCTGGGAAGAGAAGGTCGCAGCGACTTGCTACTCACGATAGCTTGTGAGTTTGCTTCATGGTTCAGGGTATGTCATCCAGGTTTTGCCTTGTGAACCTTTTTGTCCTGACTGGGAGTTTGTAGGCATTCTTCTCAGGTGAGTGCTGTCTGCCACTCCCAGCTACTATATTAGTTTCAGTTTCACTTGCAGTCATTGCCAGATATAGTCCTTACTTCCAGTGCTATTCTGACCTTTGAAGGAGATCGTTTGACGGTATTGCTGTGGAGCTCGTGTCTGGCGTGGACTGTCGTTGTTGGGATCATCTTCTCTGCTCGTGACTGGATAAGTCTATCTCTGCTGGAGATTGTTTGTTTTGTTTGTTACTGTCTTCCCCTGTTGTTCTCCTAGACATGAGTGATGGTGACTAGTGCTCCCATCTGCCTTTCCCCAGTCTAGTCTTCTGAGGGTCACTCAGGGTTTAGGCATCCTGCTCGCCTGCACGGGTTCACACCCCGTCTAGGGTATCAGGGCAGACAGATGCCAGCGTAGGGTTTGTCAGGGGTGGCCGTTCTATTTCCCATCCGTAGATAAGGGTCCCCCTTCCCCTCCGTCTGGTGCAACACGACTGCTGCTGGGATAGCGGTCGTGACAGTATATCTGGCCTTTTAAAAAAAAAAAAAAAAAAAGTGACATTTCCTTTTTTTTTTTGCCTGCTGTTTTGCTTTGTATTCTTCTGTTCCACTATGGATCCGGTTACGGTTTGGCGAAACAATTACAGGGTTATCCCTTGAAGTGGCAGGATTAAAAGCAACAGTACTGCAGCAGCAGCAGCAATCCTTGGGTTCCACCGTTGCTATGGGAGACCAAGGTACTCCTGAGCCAAAAGTGGCTTTTCCTGATAGGTTCTCAGGAGGGAGAGACCAATTTGTAACCTTCAGAGAAGCTTGTAAATTGTTCTTCAGGTTACGCCCTAGATCCTCCGGCGGTGAGGAACAACGGGTGGGCATTGTAATTTCTCTCCTGCAAGGAGATCCGCGAGGCTTGGGCTTTCTCTTTACCATCTGACTCTCCGGCCTTACGATCAGTGGAGGAGTTTTTGAAGCCTTGGGTCTCGTGTATGATGACCCGGACAGGGTCTCACTGGCTGAGTCTAAGCTACGTAGACTTCGGCAGGAGAACCGGTCAGCTGAACTATATTGTTCTGAATTCCGTAGGTGGGCTACGGATACATTATGGAACGACTCGGCCCTTAGAGTCAGTTCTGCCAGGGGTTGTCTGAAAAATTAAAGACGCGCTGGCTGTATACGAGGTCCCTGGGTCTCTTGAGGCTGCTATGTCTCTGTCCATAAGAATCGACAGACGACTCAGGGAGAGACTATTAAATTCTACAGAGGCCTCTATAGGGCAGGGATCGGTTTGTTGTGATCCAGTCGAACCAATGCAAATAGGGGGCGCCACTAGACGGGTGAATCCTCCTAAGGTCCGCCATAGGTCAGAGGTTTGTTTTCGTTGTGGGGGAGGGGTCATTTTGTAAAGGTATGTCCCTCAGAACCCAAGAGATCACAAACTAAGGAGCCGCCGGAAAACTAGAGTCCCCAGACTGTGCGGAGGATAACAGTCTGGGCGTATTCGTTTCCTCCATACGCATGTCTCAGTTTTTGTTGTCCGCTACCGTTGTGGCGGGCAATAAGACTGAGATCTGTTCCGTCTTTTTGGACAGTGGGGCGGGGGTCAATTTGGTGGATTCACGGTTTGCTCAGGCTCTGGGTTTTACTCCGGAACCAGTACGCAGAACTATTCCTGTTTTGCCATCGACTCCTCCCCTCTTACTCAGAGAGAGTTAACTCAGATCGTCCATAATATCCATCTGCAGGTAGGGGACCTCCATAAAGAGCATATCTCTTGTTATGTCCTGGACGGTCTTCCGGCTCCTATGGTTTTGGGGCTTCCTGGCTGGTGACTCACAATCCCGTGGTGGATTGGCAGGCCGGGAGATTGTGGAGTGAGTGACATTGTAAGGACAACTGCTTGAGTAGTAGGTGCTCAACACTCTCTGTAACATCTCTACCTTCCTTTCTGTCAGATTTTATGGATGTGTTCTCTGAGAAGGGTTGTCAGGGGTTACCACCTCATCGTCCATATGATTGCCCAATTAATCTGTTACCTGGGGCAAAACTACCTAAAACCCGGTTATACAATCTTTCTGGCCCGGAGAGGAAGGCTATGAAAGATTATATTTCGGAAAGTTTGGCTAAGGGACACATCAGACCCTCTTCTTCACCCGTGGCTGCAGGGTTCTTTTTCGTTAAAAAGAAAGATGGGGGCCTGCGTCCTTGCCTGGATTTCCGGGAATTAAACCGGATAACTATCCGAGATCCCTATCCTCTTCCTCTCATTCCCGACCTCTTTAATCAGGTTGCTGGTGCTAAATGGTTCTCCAAAATGGATCTCAGAGGAGCCTATAACCTGGTTCGCATCAAAGAGGGGATGAGTGGAAGACGGCTTTTAATACTCCGGAAGGGCATTATGAAAATCTGGTCATGCCATTTGGTCTTACTAATGCGCCTGCGGTGTTCCAACATTTTGTCAACGATATTTTTAGTCACCTTATCGGGAGATTTGTTGTGATATATCTTGATGACATCCTGGTCTATTCTCCGGATCTGGATACACATAAGATCCATGTGAGACAAGTGCTGCAGATATTAAGGGCCAACAAATTGTTTGCTAAATTAGAGAAATGTGTGTTCGCCGTAAAAGAACTGCCATTTCTGGGGTATGTGTTGTCAGATTCAGGTTTCCGCATGGATCCAGAGAAAGTCCGGGCAATTATGGACTGGGATCTGCCTGAGAACCTGAAGGCATTGCAACACTTCCTGGGGTTTGCCAATTTTTATAGGAAGTTTATAAAGAACTATTCCTTGGTGGTCAAACCACTGACGGACATGACCCGAAAGGGATCCGATTTTCCAAATGGTCACATGCAGCCAAAACTGCCTTTACATCTCTGAAGGAAAGATTCACCTCGGCTCCTATTCTCGTTACAGCCAGATGTCTCGCTTCCTTTTATTGTAGAGGTTGGCGCGTCTGAGGTGGGGGTGGGAGCGGTACTATCTCAGGGCCCGTCCCCTGGTGAATGGCGTCCGTGTGCTTTCTTTTGGAAGAAATTGTCTACTGCAGAAAGGAACTATGACATTGGCAACAGGGAACTTTTGGCTATTAAGTTGGCCTTAGAGGAGTGGCGTCATTTTTGGAGGGGCGGTTCATCCCGTCACAGTGATTACCGATCACAAGAACTTAGTATATCTGGAGTCTGCTAAGCGTCTCACCCCTAGACAGGCTCGGTGGTCGTTGTTTTTACTAGGTTTAATTTTGTAATAACCTATCGCCCGAGGGCAAAAAATACTAAGGCGGATGCATTGTCTCGAAGTTTTCCTGGAGGGGTGATGATGATGTTCCAGAGCCTATTTTGCAAAAGGGGGTGGTGGTCTCTGCATTACACTCAGGTTTAGAGGGAGGGTGTTGGAAGCTCAGGGGGACGCCCCGGCCTCCTGCCCCTCGGATAAACTGTTTGTGCCAGAAAATTTACGCCTGGAGATACTAAAGGAACACCATAACTCACTGGCAGGACACCCAGGTAGTAAGGCAACCTCTGAATTAGTGTCTCGTCGGTTCTGGTGGCCTAAGTGGCGCCAGGAGGTGTTGAATTTTGTGTCTGCATGTCCTACCTGTGCTCGTTCTTAGGTGGATCATACTCGTCCGGCAGGGCGTCTTTTACCTCTGGCCATCCCCAACAGGCCTTGGACGCACCTATCAATGGATTTCATTACTGATCTACCAGTATCAGCGGGGCAGACTGTTCTTGTTGTTGTTGACTAGTGATGAGCGGCAGGTGCCATATTCGATTTCGACGAAATTCGCGAATATTCGAATGAATATTCGTTTCATATTCGTCGAAATCGAATATTCGTCATTTTTTCTAGTTATCGCGATTAACATGCGATTTAAATAATCGCATATTGCGATTTGTACTTAAGGCTACTTTCTATTGGTTTCATATCTAGAATTAGCGAGGATGACGAATATGACGAATGTATTAGTCATATTCCTCAAAGCGAAGATAACGAGTATTCTACATCTTCGTTTTAGCAACCTATTCGTCAACCTCGCTAATTCTAGCAATCAAATAGGAAGGTTGACTATAGAGACAGCTGTGTTAAATTCGCTATGCGATTTTTTTTTTTAATAAATAGAATACTTATAATAATATTATCATATCAAGTAATATAATTATTGTATTAAAAAAAAAAATCGCATAGCAATTTAACACAGCTGTCTGTAAGTCAACCTTCTATTTGATTGCTAGAATTAGCGAGGTTGACGAATAGGTTGCTAAAACGAAGATGTAGAATACTTCGTTATCTTCGTTTTGAGGAATATGACGAATACATTCGTCATATTCGTCATCCTCGCTAATTCTACCAAGCCAACCATAACTTCTGTGCTCATGGAGCGTCCCCATCACCATGGGAACGTCTCCATATACTAAAATGTACTGTCGGTTTGAGGAATTACGTTGAAATCGCAATGCGATTAATTCAAGTTATATTAATCGCATTGCGATTTCAACTTAGAGCTGGGTTTATAATGGGTCAGCTTGCTAGAATTAACGAAGTTAACGAATATGGAATATAGCAGCAGTGCTAAGTTGAAATCGCAATGCGATTAATTTAACTTAAAGTATTCGCATTGCGATTTCAACTTAGCACTGCTAGTGCATAGCTATATATTCCATATTCGTTAATTCTAGCCTATGTAAGATAGCAGTGCTAAGTTGTAATCGCAATGCGATTAATATAACTTGAATTAATCGCATTGCGATTTCAACGTAATTCCTCAAATCCGACAGTACATTTTAGTATATAGAGATTTTCCCATGGAAGGGGACGCTCCATGAGCACGGAAGTCGGCAGAAGCGGCAACGGGCACTGACTGGAGCAGCCAGGAAGCCAGGAATCCTCAGGACAGGTAAGAACTACTTTTGGGAAGTGGGAAAGAAAAAAATATAACTAAAAAAAAAAAAAAAAAAAAACGAATATTCGAAATAGCGAATTTATAGCGCTATATTCGAAATATTCGCGAATTAGCGAAGTGCCGATATTCGCTAAAAAAATTCGCTTTTCGAATATTCGCGCTCAACACTATTGTTGACAGATTCAGTAAAATGGTGCACTTTATTGCTCTGACCGCTTTGCCTCATGCTAACACACTGGCTCAGGTTTTTATTGACCACATCGTGAAGCTTCACGGGGTCCCTTCCGATATTGTTTCGGATCGTGGTACCCAATTTGTTTCTAAATTTTGGAAAGCTTTTTGTTCTCGTTTAGGGGTTCATCTGTCGTTTTCTTCATCTTTCCATCCACAGTCCAACGGTCAGACTGAACGTACCAATCAAAACCTAGAGACATATTTGAGATACTTTGTTTCCGAAAATCAGGAGGAATGGTCATCTTATTTAACGTTACCCGAGTTTGCCATTAATAATCGTCGTCAAGAATCCACAGATAAGTCACCATTTTTTGGTGCGTATGGTTTCCATCCTCAGTTTTGTACGTTTAGTGAGTGGGGGCCGTCTGGGATTCCCGAGGAGGAACGATTTGCGTCTTCACTTTCATCAGTGTGGCAGAGTGTGCAAGAAAGTTTGAAGAGAATTGGTGGCAGATACAAGCGTGTGGCTGATAAGAAGCGCTCTGAAGGTCCGGACCTTGGGGTGAATGACTTGGTGTGGTTGTCTACCAGAAATATCAAGTTGAAGGTTCCCTCATGGAAATTAGGTCCGAGATTTATTGGTCCTTATAGGGTAATTAAGATCATTAACCCGGTGGCTTTTCGTCTTGAGCTACCTCAGACTCTAAGGATCCATAATGTCTTCCACAGATCTCTGCTTATGAGATATGTAGAACCTCCTGAACCATTGCCACTACCGCCTCCACCGGTGGTTGTTGATGGCAGTCTTGAGTGGAGGTAGAAAAGATTGTTGATTCACGATATGTTCGCCGCTCTCTTCAGTACCTGGTGCACTGGAAAGGTTATGGTTCCGAAGAGAGAATGTGGGTGCCAGCATCAGAGATAATGGCGGACAGACTCATTCGGGCTTTTCATAGGTCCCACACGGAGAGGCCTGGTCTTGAGGGTCCGGTGGCCCCTCGTAGAAAGGGGGGTACTGTCACGACTGTGACTGATCCAGATAGGTCTGGGAAGAGAAGGTTGCAGCGACTTGCTACTCACGATAGCTTGTGAGTTTGCTTCATGGTTCAGGGTATGTCATCCAGGTTTTGCCTTGTGAACCTTTTTGTCCTGACTGGGAGTTTGTAGGCATTCTTCTCAGGTGAGTGCTGTCTGCCACTCCCAGCTACTATATTAGTTTCAGTTTCACTTGCAGTCATTGCCAGATATAGTCCTTACTTCCAGTGCTATTCTGACCTTTGAAGGAGATCGTTTGACGGTATTGCTGTGGAGCTCGTGTCTGGCGTGGACTGTCGTTGTTGGGATCATCTTCTCTGCTCGTGACTGGATAAGTCTATCTCTGCTGGAGATTGTTTGTTACTGTCTTCCCCTGTTGTTCTCCTGGACATGAGTGATGGTGACTAGTGCTCCCATCTGCCTTTCCCCAGTCTAGTCTTCTGAGGGTCACTCAGGGTTTAGGCATCCTGCTCGCCGCACGGGTTCACACCCCCTCTAGAGTATCAGGGCAGACAGATGCCAGCGTAGGGTTTGTCAGGGGTGGCCGTTCTATTTCCCATCCGTAGATAAGGGTCCCCCTTCCCCTCCGTCTGGTGCAACACGACTGCTGCTGGGATAGCGGTCGTGACAGGACCTGAACTTTTGAGCACTAAAATGGCTGTAAAAATGTCATAAAAAGGGCTAGAGGGCTGCAAATGCTAGCAAAATGTTGTTAAGAGCATGGCAAGTGCTCTGCAAATTTGGATAGGGAAATGACTTTAAATAACATAAAACAGGTAAAAATATAAAATAATAATCTTGATCTAGGAGGATGAGGTCCATATGGAGTAGGAGGTTGAGGAGGCGGTGGATGTGACGGTGTAGGTGGAAGCGGCGGTGGAAGAGGAGGCGGTAGCCTACACTGCTTTTTGGTTTAAAATTTTATTTTTAAAATTGGGGTACACCCCAAAACATTGGGAAATTTAACCTGTGATAACCACCTCCAGTCATGCTAAACACACATTCAGACAATACACTGGCTGCGGGGCAGGCCAGCACCTCCAAGGGGTAAAGGGCAAGCTCAGGCCATGTGCCCAATTTGGAGACCCAGAAGTTGCATGTTCCCAAGTAGTTAATGTATTTTTAATAGAGTGATTAATAAAGATTGCATTTTACCTATTACTAGTAAGAGAGGTTGCAAAGGTTACGCTATGTCCAAGTGACCACCTAACCCCTCTTCCTGAAGTTGCAGGGGATGACCCCTGTCAGTCAGTTCGTGTAGGCAAGCTGGTAGAGGATGAGGAAGCAGAGTAGGAGGAGCAACAGGAGGCAAACTGAAGCACCCTGCAATCCTCGGTGGTGGAAGGACATGCGCCAAACTGCTATCCGCCTCAGGCCCAGCCAACACTGCATTTACCCAGTGTGCTGTTATGGAGATATAACGGCCCTGACTGTGCTTACTGGTCCACGTATCTGTAGTCAGGTGCACCTTGCCACAGATGGCGTTGCGCAGTGCACACCTGATTTTGTCCCCTACTTGGTTGTGAAGGGAAGGAATGGCTCGCCGTGAAAAGTAGTGGCGGCAGAGCACGATGTACTGTGGGACAGCCACCGCCATAAGGCCTTTAAAACTATCCGTCTCCACCAGACGGAATGACAGCATTTCAAAGTCAAGTAATTTAGAAATGCTGGCATTCAGGGCTAGGAATCGCTGGTGGGTAGGGGGGTACTTCCTTTTCCTCTCCAGTGTTTGGGATACGGAGAGCTGAACGCTTCCGTGGGACATTGTGGAGATGCTTGGTGACCCAGGTGTTGGTGTTGCTGGCAGATCCTCTTCTTGTGGGGTGCCAGGTGGCACTGTCACTCCAGAGGTGGATGAAGAGGCTGCAGCAGACGAGGAAGCAGGAGAAGCCAGAGATCTTTCTTGGTTTTCAAAGTGTCTACTCCACTGCAGCTCGTCCTTTGCACTTAAATGCCTGGTCATGCAGGTTGTGCTCAGGTTGAGAACGTTTATGCCTCGCTTCAGGCTCTAATGGCACAGCGTGCAAACAACTCATGTTTTGTCGTCAGCACATTGTCTGATGAACTGCCACGCCAGGAAACTTCTTGGAGCTGGCTTTGGTGTGCTTGGTCCCTTGCTGCGGTGGGCAGTAGGAGGCGTACTGTCTAGAGGACGGCCGCTCCGCTTTTGCACCCTGCTCCCTCTTCTGCTATGTTGGTGGCTCTGTGCGACTACCGCCTCTTCCTCCGAACTACATCGGTCACTCGCATGACCTTGATTCCATGTGTGGTCGAGGACCTCATCGTCCTCCACATCATCTTCCACCCAGTCTTCACCCCTGACTTCCTTGTCGGTCGCCGCCACCTCCAGACTCTGTCATTGGGCCACTCTGTGGTCTCCTCTTGCTGATTCCACCTCACGAGTATGTCACAGGGACACTCTGTGGACTTCTCATGCTATTCCCACCCTCCCCACTAAATGACTGAGCCATTATTTCTCTTTCGGCCTGGCTAACATCATCATTTAATTGACCTGTCTTCTGATCTGTCAGAAGGAAGGAAAAATGAAATACACAACGGATCCTGTCTGTGTAGCAGCTGTAAAGCCTTTATGGTCCCATCAGAATTGGCTTATGATTTGGTAGCCAAAATCAGGAGTGGGTACAAAACACAGAAGACATGCAAATATTCCATTCACGTGTCACCTCTGGTTTAGATCCACTCCTGTTTTATTTGGCATTAGCAATACTGATGGATTACTGAGCAAATGCTGACTGAGTGAAGGTGGATGCTCCACAGACAGGATCCTTATTTTGTGGGTAATTGTTCTGATAGTTTAGAGGAAGGACTCTACTTGTATAAGCATTTAATAAAACTAGTTCTGTAGACATCTATGTGGAATCAGCTGACGAGGGTGTAAAAGGAGTGCTCTTCTTCTTGACGCTAACATCAACCTGTAACACTGAGTAAATACTTATTTGGTCAGTTTTGGCCACGTGTCTGCCCAAAAAATTGAATTGTGCAGTGATTCTAAGAGCGATGCCTATCATCTGCATGTCATACTGACTCACAGTATTATTTCACTACCACAGCACACTCCCTATGCGTATTACTGCAAGGCACAATGTTCTACACCCATATAAAGGCTCTTTTCAGCCCAGAAATAGCCATTTTTAATGAGATGCACCACAAATAAATTCGGATTGAAGCAAATTTTTCCGTAAAATTCGTCAAACCGGCCGAATCGAATTTTTGAAAAATTTGATCATCTCTAGTCATAACCATGGAAACAAGTAGTATAATGTGATGGAAAAATGAATCCAGCCTCAAAGTAGGCAATATGGATAATCGCAATACATTATTAAGTGCCTTGTAGTAACTTTCTCTACAAGATAAATGTGTCACAGTGTGGTTCACTGTGGCAGTTATCTGTGTAGGCTGGCTGCATATGCCCTTGCGTACTGGCTTCAGGCTGTAACCTGTGTCAGCTGGTTGCTTGTGACTGCATGCTGTCTGCGGTGTCAGTGAACTCTCCTGTGTATGTTTCCCCCGTGTCTGTATGTCTGTTGTGTCATGGGATGTTGGCTTTCCCCATGATGCTTCTGGTTTGTCATGCGGTGTCACGGGTTGGTTGTGCTCTGGTGTAGCGGCTGCGTGTGTCTCTGTGTATGCTGGTTGCCAGGGGCAACAGCCTGTGCTGCAGTCTGTCTGGACCTATAAAAGAAAGTGAACATCATCACTGGCGCATTCACGTAAGTATAACATTCAGATCCCTCCCTCCCCTTTAATTTATTTCTAAATTCTTTACTTATTGACGGGTTTTAAGTCACTCTCTGAGTGGACTGACGTTTATGCATTGGTTAATTGATCGGTTAATGGTTTTTGGTTTGAAATTTGATGCAATACCAAATGTTAATCATTCTAAATTGTAATAAGCATTGCGGCCATTTTAGTACCATACGTTAAATAAAGATTACTTGGTTTATTCTATTTATATGAGTTGATCTCTAATTATTGTTCAATTGGTGCCTATGACATCATGTTCTGTTCCTTGTTCCCATAGCAGTGCATAACTGCATCCACTTGCCTAGCAGTGCATAACTGTATCTGAGAGCCTGGCAGCGCTTAACTGCTTCTGTTTGTTTTCTGTCCTATGTCTTGCCTTCGTGAGAGGGTCCCTGGCTTTCCCGGAGGGAAAATCCCAACTCTGTTTGTATCTGGGGTGTTCTGTTCCATGAATCCCTGCTCTGTCTATTTCTCGTGCCTATTCTGTGTCTGTCTTCGTTTCCTGTTGGTACCTAATACAGGTACCTCCTGGTCTGTCTGGACCAGCTGCCACTGACTCTGGGTTTTCTCTGGAGTAGCCCCTGGCAACTACCGTACTGGCTCAAGCCTATCCTCATCATCTGAGGCTCTAGTAAATACCAGGGAGTTGCTTAGTTACGCCCCTCCAGAGTATTGCCAGGCACTGGCACAGTGGGTCCACACCCGCTGTTCCGTGTAGTGCTCCTGTGCGTACGTCTGTATCCTTGGTCTATTTGCCCTGTCTTATTTGTATGACATCCCGGAGGTCTGCTTTGGACCCCCGGCACATGACAAAATGCTACTTGCTGAAGTGAAGCAAACCCTTTAACCCTCAGTTCACACTTGCGCGTTTTACAGCGCATTCGAACGCGCTGTAAAACGCATAACCGATGCAAACCAATGCTTCCCTATGGGACTGGTTCACATTTCACGTTTTACAGCGCGCTTGAGTCACATTTGAAAACGCCCGATGTATAAACAAGTACTTGGGCTTTTTTTGGGGCGTTTGTCGTACGTTTTGGCCCATAGACTTCAATGGGAACGCGCAGCGCTTGTATTTTGCGCGTTTTTGACACTGAAAACGCGCGTTTATGAATTTGCAACATGCTGGAAAGGCCAAACTTCATATAGACAGGGATATTTGGTCACTGGACAACACTGCAGTCAATCACACAAACGCGCGTAAAACGCGTGTTTACTATTGTCAAAAACGCGCACAAAAACTCACGGAAATGCGCGACAAAAACGTGCGGAAAACGCGCGTCTCAGAAACGCTCAGGAGTGAACCCAGCATAAGTCAAGACGGTGTACATTTAGTGCATCTGCTATGAAACTTTCTCCATAGGAACCATCTATTCAAACAGGATTGATCAGATTTCAATACAGAAATTTAAAATTGCAGTAAAATGGTTGTCTCACTTTGGCAAATATGTAGCATTTATTTTGAAGAGGATGTTAATACAAGTCACTAACTAAAGTATTGTGATTTTCCATATAACAGGATTTGTTTGCACTGTATAGACCGCTTGTATCCATAGTTGCTGACCACTCGCACTGTTTACATACTATAGGAAAAGGGCCGGCTCTCTCTGGTGGCTGGACCATGCGAGTGAGCATGAGCCAGTGCAGTGCTTTTTCCTATAGTCTGTGAGCACGACCACCACTGAAGCGTATAATGTGATGGAAAAATTTATAAAGCCAGCAAAGAAAACTCTATGGATAATAACAATACATTAGTAAGTGGCTTATATAGCTTTCATCTATATGATAAAATGCCACTTGCTGAAGTGAGACAACTCTCTTAACTATAATTGACATCAGTATACCTATACAATATAGATAACTAATCTCAATTAGAGTTGAGCGGACACCTGGATGTTCTGGTTCAACGGGTTCGGCCGAACGTCGGAAAAAAGTTCGAGTTCGTGACCCGAACTTGACCCGAACCCCATTGAAGTCAATGGGGACCTGAACTTTTGAGCACTAAAATGGCTGTAAAAATGTCATAAAAAGGGCTAGAGGGCTGCAAATGCTAGCAAAATGTTGTTAAGAGCATGGCAAGTGCTCTGCAAATTTGGATAGAGAAATGACTTTAAATAACATAAAATAGGTAAAAATATAAAATAATAATCTTGATCTAGGAGGATGAGGTCCATATGGAGTAGGAGGTTGAGGAGGCGGTGGATGTGACGGTGTAGGTGGAAGCGGCGGTGGAAGAGGAGGAGGTAGCCTACACTGCTTTTTGGTTTAAAATTTTATTTTTAAAATTGGGGTACACCCCAAAACATTGGGAAATTTAACCTGTGATAACCACCTCCAGTCATGCTAAACACACATTCAGACAATACACTGGCTGCGGGGCAGGCCAGCACCTCCAAGGGGTAAAGGGCAAGTTCAGGCCATGTGCCCAATTTGGAGACCCAGAAGTTGCATGTTCCCAAGTAGTTAATGTATTTTTAATAGAGTGATTAATAAAGATTGCATTTTACCTATTACTAGTAAGAGAGGTTGCAAAGGTTACGCTAGGTCCAAGTGACCACCTAACCCCTCTTCCTGAAGTTGCAGGGGATGACCCCTGTCAGTCAGTTCGTGTAGGCAAGCTGGTAGAGGATGAGGAAGCAGAGTAGGAGGAGCAACAGGAGGCAAACTGAAGCACCTTGCAATCCTCGGTGGTGGAAGGACATGCGCCAAACTGCTATCCGCCTCAGGCCCAGCCAACACTGCATTTACCCAGTGTGCTGTTATGGAGATATAACGGCCCTGACTGTGCTTACTGGTCCACGTATCTGTAGTCAGGTGCACCTTGCCACAGATGGCGTTGCGCAGTGCACACCTGATTTTGTCCCCTACTTGGTTGTTAAGGGAAGGGATGGCTCGCCGTGAAAAGTAGTGGCGGCAAAGCACGATGTACTGTGGGACAGCCACCGCCATAAGGCCTTTAAAACTATCCGTCTCCACCAGACGGAATGACAGCATTTCAAAGTCAAGTAATTTAGAAATGCTGGCATTCAGGGCTAGGAATCGCTGGTGGGTAGGGGGGTACTTCCTTTTCCTCTCCAGCGTTTGGGATACGGAGAGCTGAACGCTTCTGTGGGACATTGTGGAGATGCTTGGTGACCCAGGTGTTGGTGTTGCTGGCAGATCCTCTTCTTGTGGGGTGCCAGGTGGCACTGTCACTCCAGAGGTGGATGAAGAGGCCACGACTGCAGCAGAAGAGGAAGCAGGAGAAGCCAGAGACCTTTCTTGGTTTTCGAAGTGTCTACTCCACTGCAGCTCGTCCTTTGCACTTAAATGCCTGGTCATGCAGGTTGTGCTCAGGTTGAGAACGTTTATGCCTCGCTTCAGGCTCTAATGGCACAGCGTGCAAACAACTCATGTTTTGTCGTCAGCACATTGTCTGATGAACTGCCACGCCAGGAAACTCCTTGGAGCTGGCTTTGGTGTGCTTGGTCCCTTGCTGCGGTGGGCAGTAGGAGGCGTACTGTCTAGAGGACGGCCGCTCCGCTTTTGCACCCTGCTCCCTCTTCTGCTGTGTTGGTGGCTCTGTGCGACTACCGCCTCTTCCTCCGAACTACATCGGTCACTCGCATGACCTTGATTCCATGTGTGGTCGAGGACCTCATCGTCCTCCACATCATCTTCCACCCAGTCTTCACCCCTGACTTCCTTGTCGGTCTGCACACTTTCGAAAGCCCCAGCAGTTGGCACCTGTGTTTCGTCATCATCCGAGACATGCCGCGATGGTCCTCCCATGTACTCATCTTGAAAAATAAGTGGTTTGGCATCGATGCACTCAATCTCATCCACTACTGGGGCAGGGCTAGGTGGATGGCCCTGGGAAACCCTGCTAACAGATTCATCAAAAAGCAGAAGAGACTGCTGCATGACTTGGGGCTCAGACTGCTTGGCTGATTTGCAAAGGGGTGAGGCGAAAGACTGATGGACATCGGCTGCAGGTGCCATCTGTGGTTTTTCAACAGGAGACTGGGAGGGAGACAATGTGAAGGGACTGGATCCACTGTCAGCAACCCAATCTACTATCGCCTGTACTTGTTCAGGCATCACCATTAGTAGAGCAGCATTAGGCCCGACCAAATAACGCTGCAGGTTTTGTCGCCTACTCACACCTGAGGAAGGGGTTGTGCATGTGCGTGTAGCTGTCACAGATCGACCACGTCCTCTCCCTGCAACTGGAGCTCCACCAGCAGCACCACGACCTGTGCCACGTCCCTTATTTTATGCTCTCCTCATATTTTTTTAATTCAGGATCTTGCCCTAAATGGGTGTTTAATTAATATTAGAAAAGAACGACAGCATGCAAAGAGTCTATCTCACACGGCCTGAACCAGACTAGGCCTCAATTAAAGATTTCTTTGCACAAAATGGCTGTATTTCAAATGGCTGAATAAAACCCTTGTATGTATAGGGGGTATCTCACATGGTCTGAACCACTGTAGGCCTGAAGTAAATATATCTTTGCACAAAAAGGATGTATGTTAAATGGCTGTATTTCAAATGCCTAATTCAAACCACTGTATGTATAGGGGCGATCACACACGCCCTGAATCAGTGTAGGCCTGAAGTAAATATATCTTTGCACAAAAATGCTGTATTTCAAATGGCTGTATTTCAAATGCCTAATTCAAACCCCTGTATGTATAGGGGGGATTACACACGCCCTGAATCAGTGTAGGCCTGAAGTAAATATATCTTTGCACTAAATGGCTGTATTTAAAATGTCTGAATCAAACCCCTGTATGTATAGGGGGGATCACACACGCCCTGAATCAGTGTAGGCCTGAAGTAAATATATCTTTGCACAAAAAGGATGCATTTTAAATGGCTGTATTTCAAATGCCTAATTCAAACCACTGTATGTATAGGGGCGATCACACGCCCTGAATCAGTGTAGGCCTGAAGTAAATATATCTTTGCACAAAAATGCTGTATTTCAAATGGCTGTATTTCAAATGCCTAATTCAAACCCCTGTATGTATAGGGGGGGTTACACACACCCTGAATCAGTGTAGGCCTGAAGTAAATATATCTTTGCACTAAATGGCTGTATTTAAAATGGCTGTATTTCAAATGGCTGAATCAAACCCCTGTATGTATAGGGGGGATCACACACGCCCTGAATCAGTGTAGGCCTGAAGTAAATATATCTTTGCACAAAAAGGCGGTATTTCAAATGGCTGTATTTCAAATGCCCCATTCAAACCCCTGTCTGTATAGGGGGATCTCACAGAGCCTGAACCTCTGTAGGCCTAAATTCAATATTGGTGCACCAAAAGGCGGTATTTAAAATCTCTGAATGTAACCCAAATGTATTAAGGGTGTATCTCACAATGATATCTGCATCAAAGGCTGCCAACTAAATGTTTTGTGCCCAAACGACTGTTTGTTTAACAACTGAATATTACAGCAGTATATACTGTAAGCCTGTAATTTCACACGTGCTGATGCTGCAAGGCCTGAAAATAGTGTTTTTTGTCAAAAACGTGTGTTTTTCAAACCCCAGAAAATGATGGGTGTATTTCTAGCTTAAATTGCAGATGTTGCAGTTTGCCCCAAAAAATTGTGATTTGCAATGTCCCAAAAGCTCAGATGCAGTGCTGGTGCACTGAGCATGCATAAAATGGCCGCCGCCACCCACCTAACTAACAGAATTCTAAAAGTTAGTATTTTTTGGTCAATGAGCTCAGGGCAGAGTAAAAGGATAGTGCCCTGGACCCACACAACTATTTCTAGGTAGATCGCTGAGTTAGATTCTCTCCTATTCTCTGCCTGAAATCACAAGTCCAGCAGCATCCTCTCCCTACACTTGTAACAGCAGAGTGACATACAGCACTATGTGACTCAAGCTTATATAGAGCCTGGGTCACATGTTGCTCTGGCCAATCAAAGCCATGCCATTAGTAGGCATGGCTGTGATGGCCTCTTGGGGCAAGTAGTATGACGCTTGCTGATGGGCTGCTGTGCAGCCTTTTAAAAAGCGCCAAGAAAGCGCCGAACACTGAACCCAAACCCGAACTTTTATAGAAAGGTTCGGGTCCGTGTCCTGAACACCCAAAAATTCGGTACAAACCCGAACTATACAGCTAGGCCATTTTGTACATTGCTATAGCCTATCAATGGCATCAGTGGGGTATGTGTAAGACTGCTGAGGCCTGTGATTGGCTGCAGCGGTATTTGGAGTATCACTCCTGCAGCCCAGAAAAGATGACAGAGTGGTAATGCTGGATCAGGGCAGGCACAAGAAGAGAAGGGATGTTTTCTTATTATTTTATCAGGCGCTGGGTACTTTAGTATAATAATAAAATAAAAAAAAAACTGAGATAACCGCTTAAAAGGTTTTGTCAATTAACGGAAAAATATAAACTATAACATGAAATTTAGATTAGACAAGGGTTATATACTGCCTTTTTATTTAGCATCATGCTGGGAATCTATGGACACACTGTAATATAATGTATATTAGGCTTGCTGCCCTCAGTAATTCAATTTCATTAGAGACCTAGAGCTCCCTGACTGGATCCTAAATTCCACAAAAATGTTGTAGTTTTCTAGCAGGTTTGAACCATGAACTCCAGCTAACCTTTCCAGGTGATAGATTTTCTTTGTGCACAGATTAGCCTGAAGAGGCTTGCAAAAGAAAAGGAAAAAGTTTTAGCATGTCGTGGAGAATCCAGTATAATATAAATCTTCTTTTATTGATGACAAAAATTTCAGACTGGATACAGGACAATAAAAACTGCGTATGCATTTCAGATAAAACAATCCTTAGTCATAGCCATTTCATAATGTGAGCCTAAATCTTTAAATAACACACATGCATCATTCATCTTAAATAACACACATGCATCATCCACCTTCTTGCAAGCTATCACTTAGGTTTCCGAAGCATGTCCAATATAAACAAGTGTGTTCAAAGACACAAGTACATCATGTATTAACCCCTTCTACCCTAGGCCTGTTTTCACCTTCCTGCCCAGGCTATTTTTTGCAAATCTGACATGTGGCACTTTATAAGGTAATAACTTTGGAACACTTTTACTTATCCAAACCATTCTGAGAAAGTTTTCTCATGACACATTTTACTTCACGACAGTCAGACATGGTTTTTGGAAGGTAGATTTTGCTAGACTGATTTTTAAACACCATGTCCCATGTAAAGACTTCCTCACGCACCCTTCGGTAGAAACTCCCCAAAAGTGACCCCATTTTGGAAGCTATGGGATAAGGTTTTATTGATACTATTTTGGGGTACATATGATTTTCGATCGTTCTATATTACACTTTTTGTGGGGCAAGGTATCCAAAAAATGGCTGTTCTGGCACAGTTTTTATTTTTGTTTTTTTACAATGTTCATATGACAGATTAGATCATGTGCTATTTTTATAGAGCAGGTTGTTACTGGCATGAGAAATATCAAATATGTATACTCTTTTGTTTGTTTCAGTTGACGTTTTTATTGGTACCATATTTGGGTACATATGATTTTTTTAATCATTCAATATTACACTTTATATGGCAAGGTGACCAAACATGTGGTTGTTTTGGCACAAAACTTGGCACAATTGTTCACCTCAGGGGTAAGGTCATGTAATATTTTGAATAGAGCAGGTTGTTACAGTCGTGGCAATACCTAATATGTATACTTTGTTTTATCTATTTAAGTTTACGCAATAAAAGCATTTTTGAAACAACAAAATAGGATGTTTTAGGGTATCCATATTCTGAGAGCCACAGCTTAAATATTTTTTGGGAAATTGTCTTATGTAGGGGCTAATGTTTTGCAGGATGAGGTGACAGCTTGATTGTTACTATTTTGGGATGTTGTGACTTTTTGATCATTTTCTATTATACGTTTTGTGATGTAAGGAGACAAAAATGGCTTTTTTGGCACAGTTTAAAAAAAAAAATTATGATGTTCACCTGAGGGGTTAGGTCATGTGATATTTTTAAAGAGAAAGTCGTTATGGATGTGGTACCTAATATGTGTCCTTTTTAATTTTAATTTTATTAAGTTTTACACAATAAAAGCATTTATGTTATATATATATATATATATATATATATTTTTTTTTTTTTTTATTATTATAATTATTTTTTTTAATAAAAGCATTTTTGAAACAAAAAACAATATGATGTTCTAGGGTCTCCATATTCTGAGAACCATAGTTTTATTTTTATTTTTTGGGCAGTTGTCTTATGTAGGGACTCATTTTTTGCAGGATGAAATGACGGTTTGATTGGTACTATTTTGGAGTGCATACGACTTTTTATCGCTTGCTGTTATCGCTTGTGATGTAAGGTGACAAAAATGGCTCTTTTGGCACAATTTTTATTTCGTTTTTTCACAGTGTGTAGCTGACAGGGTATATTATATGATATTTTATAGAGCTGTTTGTTACAGTTGCCGCGATACCTTACATGTGGTTTGTTTTTTTTCTATTTTTTATTACAAAACAAGGAGAAAGGGACATTATTTTTACTTAAAACTTTATTTTTTATTATTAAAAACACTTTATTTCTGTCCCACTCTGGAACTTTAACATTTGGGGGTCTGAATCCCTCTACAATGCATTACAATACATCTATATTGTACTGCATTGCCTTTTAGTGTAATACACTAACAGTTGTCTAGGAGGCCCTTCCATAGAAGGCAGGCCCCAATGCCTTCTCACCCATCAGGTCCTCATCACAGCAGCACAGGACCTGATGGGAATGCTCACCTGCCACAGACACCTCCTATGTGGCATAGAAAGGGTTAATCCGCAGGCATAGCTTTAAAAGCTCGTGGATTAATCCTTTCTATGCCACATGCGATGGTTGAGCGTTCCCATCGGGTCCATGCGCTGCAGTGACGGGGACCTCATGGGTGAGAAAGCAACGCGATGCCAGCAGGGGCCCAGCTATCAGTAACTGCCGGGCTCTCAGACTGATCGGGCGGGCACCGGAGTAGTGGCCACATAAAATAGTTATTAATTAACATTAACAATATCTCTACTATATATATTGGCATTGTTTTATAAATGTCATTTTATTTTTTTAGGATATTAGAAGGTTGAGAATTTTTAACATTTAGAAAAAATTGTCCGATACTAACTTTTTAAAGGACCAATTCAGTCATAAGGTCATTTTATGGGTCTTACTTAATAGAAACACCCATAAGTGTGCCTATTTTTTTTAATTAACCCCTTAAATTATTTAAAACTTATTTTAACAACTTTGTTAACCCTTTAGGTTTCCCCATAGAAATTAAAGGAAAATTGTAAAATTTCACTTTATTTCACAGATTTTAAGTTTTAATCCATTGTTATCAGTAACACTTTAAGGATTAACAGCCAAAAAAACCTCAATATTTAATACCTTGATTCTGAAGTTTACAGAAACACTTCATCTGTGGTTGGAAACTGCGGTATGGGCACATAGCAGCTCTCAGAATCGAAGAGCGCAGTATGTTTTGCAGGTCAGATTTTACCGGAATAATTATCAGGCAACAGGTTGCTTTTCAAGCCACCCTGTGGTAACCTTACAGTGGGAACCAGCAAAAAGTGATTCCATTTTGGGAACTATACCACTCACATTATTCAAAACTTATTTTACAAACTTTGATAACCCTTTTGGTGTTCAAGAATTAAAAGGAAAATGGAGGTGAAATTTCAAAATTTCATTTTTTTTAAAGATTTTCCATTTTAATTCATTTTTCCGGTAACACTTCAAGGTATAGCAGCCAAATAAACCTCAATATTTAATAGCTTGATTTTGCAAATAAAAGAAACACCCCATAGTGTACATGGTCGTAAACTGCTCTTTGAGCACACTGCAGCACTCAAAGAAGGAGCACCGTATGGTTTTTGGAGGGCAGATTTCTTTGGAATAATTTTTAGCTTTTAACCCCTTAAGGATGAAGGGCGTACATGTACGCCCTTGCGTCCTGGTACTTAAGGACCAAGGGCGTACATGTACGCCCTGTGAATATCCGATCACCGCTGCGCACGTGGCGGTGATCGGAACAAGATGCCTGCTGAAATCAATCAGCAGGCATCTTGGCACAATGCCCAGGGGAGTCCTGTGACCCCCCTATGTCAGCGATCGCAGCAAACCACAGGTCAATTCAGACCTGCGGTTTGCTGCGCATGTAGTGATCTCTGATCCTCGCGGTCTGTGACCGCGGGGATCAGAGACTAAAATATGCCCCTAATTGAAAATTTTAACCCCCTGCACCCGCCATCTTAGTGTCCCCCCGGGCGGTGCAGGGGATTGCGGGCGGTGCTGTGGGTGGGCGGCGCGGGAGGATTGCGATCCCCGCCCGCCTCCTTTCAATCCATTTCCTGGTGTCTAGTGGGTATAGCAGGGGTCAGCACATTGCTGACCCCCTGCTATAAACTGCTGACATCTGTGCTGCAGATGTCAGCAGTTTAACCCTCTATACTGCGGTCCGTACGGACCGCGGTATTGAAGGTGTTAACATGGAGGGAGCTCCTCCCTCTCCCATCGGGGGCTGCCGTACCTTTGCAGCCCCCAACAGGATAGGATGGTAGAGGGAGGAGCTCACTCTTTTCCCATCACCCGCTGCTCTGTAATGGCAGCGGGTGATGGTTACCATGGCAGCAGGACGCTTTCAGAAGCGCCCTGCTTGCCATGGTAGCAATTCTGGTCAGACTTCTGCTAAAGACAGAAGTCTGACCAGACTGTGAAAAGTGAAAAATACAGTGCAGTACACTATATAGTGTACTGTTCTGTATATATAGTAACCAGATCCACTGCGCACGTGGCAGTGATCGGAACAGGATGCCTGCTGAAATCATTCAGCAGGCATCCTGTGACACGCCGAGGGGGTCCTTTGACCCCCCGAGCCGGACGTGATCAGCAACAAACCGCAGGTCAATTCAGACTCTGCGGTTTGTTGCGCTATGTGTGGTCTCTGATCCCCGCGGTCTGTGACCGCGGGATCAGAGACTAAAATTTGCCCCTAATTGTAAATTTTAACCCCCTGCACCCCGCCATCTTAGTGTCCCCCCAGGCGGTGCAGGGGGGGGGGATTTGCGGGCGGTGCTGCGGTTGGGCGGCGCGGGAGGCATTTCCCTGGCATTTCCCTGGCATTTCCCTGGTGTCTAGTGGGTATAGCAGGGGGTCAGCACATTGCTGACCCTCTGTTAGTAAACTGCTGACATCTGTGCTGCAGATGTCAGCAGTTTAACCCTCTCTATACCGCGGTCCGTACTGACCGGGGTATAGAAGGTGTTAACATGGAGGGAGCTCCTCCCTCTCCCATCGGGGGCTGCCGTACCTTTGCAGCCCCTCCGATGGGATAGGATAGTAGAGGAGGGAGCTCACCTCTCTTTCCCATCACCCACTGCTCTGTAATGGCAGCGGGTGATGGTTCACCATGGCAGCAGGACGCTTTCAGAGCGTCCTGCTTGCCATGGTATAGTAACTCTGGTCAGACTTCTGCTAAAGGCAGAAGTCTGACCAGACTGATGCAAAAGTAAAAAATACAGTGCAGTACACTATATAGTGTACTGTTCTGTATTATATAGACACCAGATCCACTGGATCTACAAGAACCAAGTGGGTCTGGGTCAAAAAAATGTCAAAAATCAGAAAAATACATATCACTGAATAAAAATTAAAAAAAACAAATAAACTACACATATTAGGTATTGCCGCGTCCGTAAAAATCTCCTCTATAAAAATATCACGTGACCTAACTCGTCACGCAAATACCGTAAAAAAATCACAAAAAAATGGTGTAAAAAAGCCATTTTTTGTCACCATGCATCACAAAAAGTGTAATACCAAGTGATCAAAAAGGCGTATGCCTCCCAAAATAGTACCAATAAAACCGCCATCTCATCCCGCAAAAAATGAGTCCTTATATAGGACAATCGCCCAAAAAAATAAAAAAATATGGCTCTCAGACTATGGAGACACTAAAACATAATTTTTTTTTTCTAAAATGCTATTATTGTGTTAAAGTAAAATAAATAAATAAAAAGTATACATATTATGTATCGCCGCGTCCGTAAAAACCTGCTCTATAAAAATATCACATTATCTAACCCCTCAGGTAAATACTGTTAAAAAAATAAAATAAAAACAATGTAAAAAAAACATTTGTCACCTCACATCTCAAAAACTGTAATAGCAAGCGATCAAAAAGTTATATGCACCCAAAAATAGTGCCAATCAAACCGTCATCTCATCCCGCAAAAAATGATACCCCACATAGGACAATCACCCCCCCAAAAAATAGGGCTCTCAGACTATGGAGACACTAAAACATGATTTGTTTTGTTTTAAAAAATGATAATATTGTGTAAAACTTAAATAAATAAATAAAAAGTATACATATTTGGTATCGGTGCGTCCGGCGCAACCTGCTTTATAAAAATAACACATCACCGAACCCCTCAGGTGAACACAACAAAAAAAATTTAAAATACGGTGTCAAGAGCCATTTTTGTCACCTTACATCACAAAAAGTGTAATAGCAGGCGACCAAAATGTCATATGCACCCCTTGATAGTTCCAATCAAACCGCCATCTCATCCCGCAAAAAATGAGCCCCTACATAAGACAGTCGCCCAAAAAATAAAAAAAATATATGGCTTTCAGAATGTGAAGACACTAAAAAAATCATTTTTTTCAAAAATGCTGTATTTTGTAAAACTGAAACAAACCCCCCAAAAAGTAGCCATATTTGGTATTGCCGCGTCCGTAGCAACCTGCTCTATAGAAATAGCACACAATCTAACCTGTCAGTTCAACGATGTAAATAACAAAAAATAAAAACGGTCCGAAAATAGCTATTTTTTGCAAATTTTCCATTTTAATCAATTTTTCACAGTAACAAAGCAAGGGTTAACAGCCAAACAAAACTCAATATATATTTCCCCGATTCTCTAGTTTGTAGAAACACCCCATATGTGTTCGTAAACTGCTGTATGGCCAAACGGCAGGGCGTAGAAGGAAGGGAGCGCCATATGATTTTTGGAAGGCAGATTTTGCTGGACTGGTTTTTTGACACCATGTCCCATTTGAAGCCCCCCGATGCACCCCTACAGTGGAAACTCCAAAAAAGTGACCCCATTTTGGAAAGTACGGGATAAGGTGGCAGTTTTGTTTGTATTATTTTAGGGTAAATATGATTTTTGGTTGCTCTATATTACACTTTTTTTGAGGCAAGGTAACAAAAATAGAAATTCGAAATTTCATCTCCATTTGCCAATAACTCTTGTGGAACACCTAAAGGGTTAACAAAGTTTGTAAAATCAGTTTTGAATACCTTGAGGGTGTAGTTTCTTAGATGGAGTCACTTTTTGGAGATTCTACTCTAGGGGTGCATCGGGGGCTTCAAATGGGACATGGTGTCAAAAATCCAGTCCAGCAAAATCCGCCTCCAAAAACCATATGGCGTTCCCTTACTTCTGTGCCCTGCCGTTTGGCCATACAGCAGTTTACGCCCACATATGGGGTGTTTCTGAAAACTACAGAATCAGGGCAATAAAAATTGAGTTTTGTTTGGCTGTTAACCCTTGCTTTGTTACTGGAAAAAATGGATTCAAACGGAAAATTTTCCAAAAAATCTAAATTCTGAAATTTTATCTCCATTTGCCATTAACTCTTGTGGAAAACCTAAAGGGTTAATGATGTTTGTAAAATCAGTTTTGAATACCTTGAGGGGTGTAGTTTTTAGAATGGGGTCATTTTTGGATGGTTTCTATTATGCAAGCCTCACAAAGTGACTTCAGACCTGAACTGGTCCCTAAAAAGTGGGTTTTTGAAAATTTCTGAAAAATTTCAAGATTTGCTTCTAAACTTCTAAGCCTTGTAACGTCCCCAAAAAATAAAATGGCATTCCCAAAATGATCGATACATGAAGTAGACATATGGGGAATGTAAATCAATAACTTTTTGGGCGGTATTACTATGTATTATAGAAGTAGAGAAATTGAAACATGGAAAATTGCTAATTTTTCAAAATTTTTGGTAAATTTGATATTTTTTTATAAATAAAAATGAAATTTTTCGACTTAATTTTACCAGTGCCATGAAGTACAATATGTGACGAAAAAACAATCTCAGAATGTCCTGGATAAGAAAAAGTGTTTTAAAGTTATCACCACATAAAGTGACACTGGTCAGATTTGCAAAAAATTGGCCTGGTCCTAAGGTGAAAATGAGCCCGGTCCTTAAGGGGTTAAAGACACCCTGAGGTACCCCTACAGTGTAAACCCCAAAATGTTACCCCATTTTGGAAACCATAACCCCCCCCCCCCCAAGAATTTTTCATGGGGTGTCCTGAGCATATATTTTACTTTTTTTTTTATAAAAAATAATAATAATCTACAGAATATTTAAAGAAATTTTATCATTTTCTAATTTTATTTCTCTTACTTTATTGTTTTGTAAATGTCATTTTATGTTTTAGGATGTTAGAAGGCTAAGAGTTTTAAAAGCAACTTTTTAAAGTCATTTTAGGGGGCTTGTATTATAGAAAACACCCATAAGTGAGCCCATTTTAGAAAATGAACCCTCAAATTCTTCAAAACTGATTTCAAAAACTTTGTTAGCCCTTTAGGTGCTCCATATGAGTTAAAAGAAAATGGAAGTAAAATTTGAAAAGTACACTTTTTTTTTGCATTTGCCATTTTAACCCCTTAAGGACGAAGGGCGTACATGTACGCCCTTGCGTCCTGGTACTTAAGGACCAAGGGCGTACATGTACGCCCTGTGTTTAACCTGCTACTGCACTCGATGTGGGCGCAGTAGCAACATGGTTCCTGCTGATGTAGATCAGCAGGGACCATGTTCTAATGCCGAGGGGGGTCATGTGACCCCCCCGTATCGGCGATCGCTGCGAACCGCAGGTCAATTCAGACCTGCGGTTTGCAGCGAGCTCAGCGATCTCTGATCCCGCGGTCTGTGACCGCGAGGATCAGAGAGTTAATTGCCCCAAAGGTAATTATTTTAACCCCCTGCAGCCCCCAATCTTGTTATGGCGGCAGGGGTGCAGGGGGTGGTTGCGGCAGCGGTAGGCGGTGCGGGAGGCGGAGCGGTGAGGCAGGCGGGATCGCGATAGCGATCCCCGCCCGCCTCCCTTGCACAATTCCCTGGTGTCTAGTGGGTCTATCAGAGTGCCAGCACATTGCTGGCACTCTGATAGAAAACGGCTGGCATCTGTGCTGCAGATGCCAGCCGTTTAACCCCTTCTTACCGCGGTCCGGACGGACCGCGGTATGGAAGGTGTTAACAGGGGGAGCTCCCTCCCTCTCCCATCGGGGGCTGCTGTGCCTATGCAGCCCCCCAGGATGGGATCGCAGAGGAGGGAGCTCCTCCTCCCCTATCCATCACCCACTGCTCTCTAATGGCAGTGGGTGATGAGTTACCATGGCAGCAGGACGCTTTCAGAAGCGTCCTGCTTGCCATGGTAGTAGCATTCTGGTCAGACTTCTGCTAAAGGCAGAAGTCTGACCAGACTGTGAAAAGTAAAAAATACAGTGCAGTACACTATATAGTGTACTGTACTGTATTATATAGACACCAGATCCACTGGATCTACAAGAACTAAGTGGGTCTGGGTCCAAAAATGTAAAAAGTGAAAAAAAGTAAAAATAAGAAAAACACAAATCACTGAATAAAAAGTAAAAAAAAAAATACACTACACATATTAGGTATCGCCGCGTCCGTAAAAAACAGCTCTATAAAAATATCATGACTGAACCCCTCACGTGAACGCCATAAAAAAAAAAAAAAAAATGGTGTAAATAAGCCATTTTTGGCACCTTACATCACTAAAAGTGTAATACAAAGCGATCAAAAGGCGTATGCCTCCCAAAATAGTCCCAATCTAACCGCCATCTCATCCCGCAAAAAGGAGCCCCTTCATAAAACAATTGCCCAAAAATAAAAAAACTATGCCTCTCAGACTAAAACATGATTTTTTTGTTTCAAAAATGCTTTTCAGTGTTAAATGTAAAAAAATTAAAAAAAGTTGACATATTGGGTATCTCCACGTCCGTAAGAATCTGCTCTATAAAAATATCACATGACCTAACCCCTCAAGTAAACACTGTAAAAAAAAAAAAAAACTTTGTCAAAAAGCCATTTTTTTGTCACCTTACATCACAAAAAGTGTAATAGCAAGCGATCAAAACGTCATATGACCCCCAAATAGTGCCAATCTAACCGCCACCTCATCCCATAAAAATTATACCCAACCTGAGACAATCGCCTAAAAACTGAAAAAAATATGGCTCTCAGACTATGGAGACACTAAAACATATTTTTTTGTTTCAAAAGGATATTATTGTGTAAAACCAAAATAAATAAAAAAAGTATACATATTGGGTATCGTCGCGTTCAGTAACAACCTGCTCTATAAAAATATAACATGACCTAACCCCTCAGGTGAACGCCGTAAACATAAAAAATAAAAACGTTGCAAAAAGTCATTTTTTGTCACCTTACATCACAAAAGTGTAATAGCAAGTGATCAAAAAGTCATATGCACCCCAAGATAGTACCATTCAAACCGCCATCTCATCCCGCAAAAAATGAGCCCCTACATAGGACAATTGCCAAAAAAAAAACTATGGCTTTCAGAATGTGGAGACACTAAAAAAATCATTTTTTTCAAAAATGCTTTATTATGTAAAACTGAAATAAAATAACCCCAAAAAGTAGACATATTTGGTATTGTCGCGTCCGTAACAACCTGCTCTATAGAAATAGCACACAATCTAACCTGTCAGTTCAACGATGTAAATAACAAAAAATACAAAACTGTCCCAAAACAGCTATTTTTTTGCAAATTATCCATTTTAATCCATTTTTCCAGTAACAAAGCAAGGGTTAACAGCCAAACAAAACTCAATATTTATTGCCCTGATTCTGTAGTTTGCAGAAACACCCCATATGTGGTCGTAAACTGCTGTATGGCCAAACGGCAGGGCGTAGAAGGAAGGGAACGCCATATGGTTTTTGGAAGGCAGATTTTGCTGGACTGGTTATTTGACACCATGTCCCATTTGAAGCCCCCTGATGCACCCCTACAGTGGAAACTCCAAAAAGCGACCCCATTTTGGAAAGTACGGGATAAGGTGGCAGTTTTGTTTGTATTATTTTAGGGTAAATATGATTTTTGGTTGCTCTATATTACACTTTTTTGAGACAAGGTAACAAAAATAGAAATTCCGAAATTTCATCTCCATTTGCCAATAACTCTTGTGGAACACCTAAAGGGTTAACAAAGTTTGTAAAATCAGTTTTGAATACCTTGAGGGGTGTAGTTTCTTAGATGGAGTCACTTTTTTGGAGATTCTACTCTAGGGGTGCATCGGGGGCTTCAAATGGGACATGGTGTCAAAAATCCAGACCAGCAAAATCCGCCTTCCAAAAACCATATGGCGTTCCCTTACTTCTGTGCCCTGCCGTTTGGCCATACAGCAGTTTACGCCCAAATATGGGGTGTTTCTGAAAACTACAGAATCGGGGCAATAAATATTGAGTTTTGTTTGGCTGTTAACCCTTGCTTTGTTACTGGAAAAAATGGATTCAAACGGAAAATTTTCCAAAAATCGAAATTCTGAAATGTTATCTCCATTTGCCATTAACTCTTGTGGAAAACCTAAAGGGTTAATGACGTTTGTAAAATCAGTTTTGAATACCTTGAGGGTGTAGTTTCTAGAATGGGGTCATTTTTGGATGGTTTTTATTATGTAAGCCTCACAAAGTGACTTCAGACCTGAACTGGTCCCTAAAAAGTAGGTTTTTGAAAATTTCTGAAAAATTTCAAGATTTGCTTCTAAACTTCTAAGCCTTGTAACGTCCCCAAAAAATAAAATGGCATTCCCAAAATGATCGATACATGAAGTAGACATATGGGGAATGTAAATCAATAACTTTTTTGGGCGGTATTACTATGTATTATAGAAGTAGAGAAATTGAAACTTGGAAAATTGCTAATTTTTCAAAATTTTTGGTAAATTTGATATTTTTTTATAAATAAAAATGAAATTTTTCGACTTAATTTTACCAGTGTCATGAAGTACAATATGTGACGAAAAAACAATCTCAGAATGGCCTGGATAAGAAAAAGCGTTTTAAAGTTATCACCACATAAAGTGACACTGGTCAGATTTGCAAAAAATGGCCTGGTCCTAAGGTGAAAATGAGCCCGGTCCTTAAGGGGTTAATCCATTTTCCAGTAAAACCAAGAGTTAACAGCCAAATAAACCTCAATATTTAATACCCTGTTTCTGAAGTTTACTGAACCACCCCATATGAAGTTGTAAACTGCTGTATAGGCACATGGCAGGTTAGTTCATGTGTTTTTTTTTTATAGAGCAGGTTTTAACGGACGCGGCGATGCATAATATGTCAACTTTTTTAATGTATTTAAGTTTTACACAATAATATCATTTTTGAAATAAAAAAAAAATCATGTTTTAATGTCTCCATAGTCAGAGTTATATTTTATTTTTTATATTTTGAGCGATTGTCCTAGGTAGGGTATAATTCTTTGCGGGATGAATGACGGTTTGATTGGCAATATCTTGGGGTGCATATAACTTTTTGATCGCTTGCTATTACACTTTTTGTGATGTGAGGTGATAAAAATGGCTTTTTGACATTGTTTTCATTTAATTTTTACGGTATTTACCTGAGGGGTTAGGTCATGTAATATTTTTATAGAGCAGGTTCTTACAGATGCGGTGATACATAATATGTATACTTTTATTTATTTATTTTACTTTAACACAATAACGGCATGTTAGAAAAAAAGAAATTAATTTTTTTGTGTCGCCGTAGTCTGAGAGCCATAGTGTTTTATTCTTTTGGACGATTGTCCTATGTAGGGGCTCAATTTTTGTGGGATAAGATGGCTGTTTGATTGGTACTATTTTGAGAGGCATAAACTTTTTTGATTGCTTGGTATTATACTTTTTTGTGATGTAAGGTGACAAAAGGCATTTTTTACACCATTTTTTTATGGTGTTCATCTGAGGGGTTAGGTCATGTGATATTTTTATAGAGCAGGTTCTTACGGACGCAGCGATGTCTAATATGTATACTTTTTTAAATGTATTTACTATAACACAACAACAGCGTTTTAGGGGAAAAATATATGTTTTAGTGTCTCCATAGTCTGAGAGACATATTTTTTTTTTACTTGTTGGGCGATTGTCTCATGTAGGGGCTCATTTTTTGCCGGATGAGGTGACTATTTGATTGGTACCATTTTGGCATACATACGACTTTTTTGATCACTTTTATTACCTTTTTTGAGAAGTAACAGATCCAGCAGAAAAATATACTCTATCTATAATCGAGTCCCCTCATATAAATTAACAATAGTCCAGCAAAAGAAAGATAACCCTTAAAATCATAAAGTTTATTAGATTCATTTCATTAAAAACCAGGAGACAAAAGTCCTAGCATTTACTTAATTAATCTCTGGTCAGGGATAGTAGTACAAACCATAAACCAGACAGACACCATAAGATTGAATAAGGGACAAATCAAGGGTATCAGGGGGGAGAGATCCTATTTGGCCCTCCACTGACCCTGACTAGTGCCTCAGCCCAGGGATGCATATCACGTGACTGTCGTGACCCGCACCCTCTTCGTGTAAATGGAACGCAAGCTGCCTGGTTGCTAGATATTAGGAAATGCAATAACAGGTAAAACTCCCCTGCACTTTTGACTTACAATACTTCCTATCAAAACCATTACTCATGCAATCATGCTGGACTATGATAGGCATGAGATAGATAAATCGCATGTTAACCCCCATGTATCCAGAGATTACCAAGGATTCATCGGGACATACAGATCAATATATAGATACTAAACAAATGTTATTCAGGAGGGTTAAAAGGGCCATAAAAAAATCAAATGACCCAGCCATAATAATGGTAACATCAACCCCCGCCAATATATGGAATAAGGTTAAAGTAGATAATTAAGATATGATAAATGGCCTAATCAAAGATAAATCTCCTAAAAAGGGGGGGGGGGACTTCTTTAATTCCTACGGATAATGTCCACATGTGAATTACCCTAAAGCTCCCCAATCCAAATAGGGGTGGGGTTTACCTACCCAAAAGGGCTATAAGGCAGCTCATAATAAAAAGTAATGTACGCTGTGTACTAATAATCAGTGCAACCAATTTCTTTTGCGCCCAGGGGCATTCACAGTGGTGCAATGACAGGAAAAAGGAAAAAATGTAGCTCTATCCATGACGAATAATGAAAAACTAAATGAAAAAATGAAAAAAGGAGGAAACGATTACTTCCTCCGTATCAAATCAACATTTTTCGGATACTTCTCGCATCCAGGCCTCGGTATAGGGATAAATGACCACCAAGAAAAGGCTAAAGACAGACAGTCCAAGGGGTAATCCAATATCAAAGAAAACAACCAAATGTAAGCCTCTCATTCAAGCCCAGAAGGGACTGGGATCGAAAACGATATATCTATTCACATTCCTTTTGTAAAATTTTGCAATCCCAGTCTCCCCCTCTCCGTGATGGAGGTATGACTTCCAGTACAGAAAATTTCAGGCACCTAGGGTCCCCTTTATGGACTTCCAGAACATGTGTTGCCACCAGAGTCACGTTTCTCTTCAGAACATCATTAACATGCTCACAAATTCTCCTTTGTAACTCTCTAATAGTTTTTCCGATGTAGTCCATCGGACATGGACATTGACATATAAATACGGCCCCCCTACTTCTACAATTAATAAAGTCGCTTATTTTTATGACCTGTCCTGTAGCTGAACTTGGGATAGTCTTAGAGGTCGATATATACTCGCAAGCCCTGCACGACCCACACCTAAATATTCCTTTGGGTTTCTGGTCTAACCATGTCCCTGTCGGTTTACAGTAGGTGGTGTATAATGACTACGGACTAATCTGTCCTTCAGGCTCCGTCCCTTTCGATATGTGATGCTAGGGTAGTGTTGTATAGCATCTGACAAATCCGGGTCCATGGACAGAACTGGGCAATATCTATTCAGAATCTCTCTCACCTGTATATTCACAGTATCAAATGTAGATATCAATCTAACTAGAGACTGACCAGTCCAGTCCTTATGTCTTGTGACCAATAAATTGTCACAGGTTTGTTCCTGTGCATATTTGAAAAGGTGTCTTAGGACCGATTTGGGGTAACCCCTGTAGTTAAACCATTTCATTAATTTTCTAGACTCTCCAAAAAAAGTCTCATTTTCTGAAAAATTCCTCCGTACCTGGAGGTATTGCCCTTTTGGGATGTGGTGTAGGATGATAGCTACTTCAATGAAGGATGCAATTAGTCGCTGTTTCCTCCGGAAGATAGTTGACTTTAGCCTATTGCCACATTTATATTTCCTGACATCCAAAAAAGTGATAGCCTTATGTTGTAATTCAAAGGTAAATTTCATACCAATTGCGTTGTTGTTGAACTCCTGGACCAACTCAACAAATTCCTCTCTTTTGGGAAGTAAGTTGGGCAAAATTTCTATTTCATCATAGTTTTCTATATATTTTTTTATGGCGTGCACAGTGCTTGGAAAGTAGCATGGCCGTTTCATTGATCAGATCTTTACGGACACGGTGATATAAAACATGTGTAGTGCATTTTATTTTTTTAAGTTTTTAATCAGTGATACATGTTTTTTTTTTTTTTTTCCAGAGGGTCTGATGTCTGCATAATACAATACAGTACACTATATAGTGTACTGTATTTTCACTTTACACTTAGTCTGATCAGATTTCTGCCTTTAGCAGAAGTCTGATCAGACTTAGCATTACCATAGCGTCTGGTTGCCATAGTAACCATTGGAAGGCTTCCGGTTGCCATAATAACCATCACCCGCTGCCACAACAGAGTAGCGGGTGATGGGGAGGGAGGGGGGCCCCCTCCCTCTGTGATCCCGTCAAGAATCGGGGGCTGAAATGGCATAGCAGCCCCCGACGGGAAAGGGAGGACGGTCCCTCCCTGTTAACTCCTTCCATACAGCTACAGACCGCGGCATGGAAGGGGTTAAATGGCTGACATCTGTGCCAGCACAGATGTCAGACTTTTCAAGCAGAGTGACAGCAATGTGCTGACACTCTGCTTACACTGCTCGTCAATCCTGAAAATGAGAGGTGGGGACAGGCAGATGATCGCGCACCCGCCCGTACCGCCCGCAACCCGCCCCCCGCCGACACATCACAATGAGGGCTGCAGGGGAGGGGGTTAAAAATTAAAAAATGTCATTTTGAAGTTTCCGAAACTTCCGAAAGCGATGCAAACCGCAGGTCTAAATTGACCTGCGGTTTGCAGTGATCGCCAATACGGGGGGTCACAGGACCCCTGATTTCAGCAGGCGCCTTGTTCCGATCCCCACAGCCCTGTGTCCTTAAGGACTCGGACATCAGGGTACCTGTACGCCTTATGTCCCTAAGAGGTTAATTGCCAATTTGCGCAATCGCAAATATATTAGGTCACTCTATCTGCATATAAAGCTATTGTAATTTTCTGCCGTGCCAACCATTTTCTCCAGTTTCAGGAAACTTCTAGCAGCTTGAAAAATGTAGCAAAAGTGACCCACGCCTGTTTTGCGTGCACAATCACATATTACATTGCCGTTTTTTGGAATAAAGAAAATAATGGCAAATTCTTGAATTTGCGAATTTAGGGCGAATATTGCCCAAATATTCATGAAATATCGCAGATTTGAATATTGCCCCTGCCGCTTATCACTAGTTTTTACAGAGTAGATTTTGCTAGTATGGTTTTTGGTTGCACATTTGAAGATCCCCTGAGGCAACCCTACAGTGGAAACCCCCAAACAGTTACTCCATTTTGAAAACTAGACTTCCAAGGAATTTTTCACTTGGATAAAAAGCATTTAATACACTTGGCTAGGAAAATAAAAAATATTTCCAAGAAAATGTTGATTTAGACCCAAGTATTTCATTTTCACACTGAGTAACATGAGAAAATGCACCCCAAACTTTGTTATCCATTTTCTACAGAATACAGCAACACCCCATGTGTGCTATCAAACTGCTGTATGGCCACCGAATAGGACACATAATGTAAGGAGCACCATATGGCTTTTTCAGGTGCCATGTCACATTTGTAGAGACTCTGTGGTAGACCTACCATGGAAACCACAAAAAATGACACAATTTCTGAAACAACACCCCCACCCCCCAAATAATTTTTAAAGAGGTGCAGTGAGCACCTTGGCCGAACAGGCAATTCATAGAATATATAAACCCTTGGCTATAAATATAAATCTCTTTAGGCCCAAGTTTTTTATTTTTAAAACGACTAACATGATTAAATCACCCCACAATTTCCCATTTCCACCTGAATAAAGCAACACCCCATATGGGGGTCATACACTGCCACATAGCAGGGTCAGAAAAGAAAGAACGCCATGTGTATTTGAGGCCTAATTTTCTTATTTGTAGAGCATTGGTCAACAACTGCAGAGGCTCTGAGGTTAAATAAAAAAAGAAACCCCCAAGAAGCGACCCTATTTTAGAAACCTCTCAAAGAATTTACCAAGACATGTAATGAGCATTTTTACCCCAGCGTGTGCCAGTGGGAGAAATCAGCCCTCATTATTATGCTGTGCTTCCTGGTTATATAAGCACCCTACATGTGACCATAATCTTTTACCTGGATGTACAACAGTGTGCAGGAGTAAAAGAGCATTATGCACACCTAGGCCCAATGTGGTAATTAATGCATCTTGTTTTGACAACTCTAGAGGCTCTGGTGTGAAATGATTGATTAAAACCCTCTAGAAGTGACCCTATTTTGGAAACTACACCATTCAAAGTATCTATTAAGGGGTGGAGTGAGCATTTTGAACCCACAGGTGTCTTGCAGAAATTAAAAGATTAAAAAATTAAGATTGCAAGTTTTCCACAGATATGGCATTTCAGTGCCCAATAAGTTTTGCCCAGCTTGTGCCATCTAAGGCACACCATGCCCTTTAAATGATTAGGCAGATTCTATTGTGTATCGAAATGCCATAAATGTGGATGTAAACTATTTTGGGGCTTTTTGGCTTTTGCTATTATGGCATACTCCAAGCGGGAAATATGACATGCTATCTTTATTACACTCGGCAGTACAATTACAGAGATGTTTTATATAGTTTTTCACTTTCACACAAAGCCTTTTTATTTATTTTTATTGTAAATGGCTTAATGAGGGGTAAGGGTGTTTTTTGTTTTTTTTTGCTTTGAATTATTTTACAAAACACATTTTTAACTTTTTTTTTAAACTATATATTTTTATCCTTGTATGGGACTTCAACTGTTCAGGGTCTGATCACCTCTACAGGGCATTACAATACATAGTGTATTGTAATGCATTGAGTCTGTCAGTGTTACACTGATAGCGTGCCTATGAGACCCAGTCTGGGGTTGGGCCTCATAGGCCTCCTTAGCTGGCAGGCACTGAGACCCCCTGTCATTACAATGTGGAGGCCAATGGAGAGACAACCCTCTCCCTCTGCAAATCCCTTTACATGCTGCAGTCAGCATTCACCATGGCATATGAGGGGTTAAGCTGCCGACATCAGAGCTTTCATCACCTGCACTGATCGAGCAAATGCCACTCCTGGCACACTATTATGAGGGAGGTCGAAACATTACTTCCCATGTGCCATAATAGTACGGTGGAGGTCAGGAAGGGGTTAATGATGTCACAATCATTTTTACTCTTATGCTGTGTTCTATATTTTATACTTTCACAATAGTATTTTTCTTTTTTTCTAGTCTATGCTCTATTGATGGTGTTATAATAAGTTTTGCCCTTTTTTCTAGGCTATACTCTAGTGTGGGGATGTCACAATAGTGTTTTCTTTACTCCTAAGCTGTGTTCTGTTTTGAGGATTTCACAAATGTAAATGTCTTAGGCTGGGTTCACATCACGTTTTTCCCATCTGTTTAACCTATACAAAAATGTCATACAGTGGTATCCAATTACCATGGAGTTCCATTGAAAAAAAATATATATACTTTTTTATAGCAGACTGTGTAGGATACAAGAACTGGTGTGCTGTGCTTTTGTATCCTATTGTTTTCTAACTTATACATCAAACAGAGGCATAACACATCATATGAACCCAGCCTTATTTTTGTTGTGTTTGATTTTGATCACATCCCAATAATGTATTGATTGTCCTGGCCTATGTTATTAATAATGTCAATGATCCATATTTATTCATCAACTAACACTATTTTGTGGCATAATCAGAGCCAAAAACATGCAATTTGGACACAAATATGCAAAAAGCTGCAGCTTGCACAAAATATTTTACTTTTTACACTGCATTCACCAAGTTAAATAATTATGTGTGGGTAACCAGGAGGTGTCATAGCCGAAAATGTTTAAACAGAAAGAAAATGGCACACATTTTGGCACAAACCTACTCCTGCTATTGCAGATTTTATTTTCTGACTTTAGAAAAGTTAAGAGTGTGCTTTTTAATACATTTGGCACATTTCATTTAAAACATTTTGGGACTTATTTATTAACTGATATATGTCACTTTTGTTACATATAGCATTTGCAGATCTTGTTTGCAGATTTTGCGTCAAAATCTACGACTCTTTTATGCTCACACCACTTTTACGACAGGTTAAGAAAAGGGGGCGTGTCATGTATGGGGAAGAGAGCGGACTGTTAGGCTTGTCTTATTTATTATTTTCTACTCCAGTTCTTGGCATAGAAAATAGCTTAAATCTATGCCAGCAAGGTAGCTATTGTAGATTTTATTTTTGTCACACGGCCTGCTGCCGGAAGCATAACGTAGAGGCCTGTGCATCCACATAACTTTGGCACTTCCTCCAGAATTACAGAGACACATAAAACCGGTGTTTGAATCACTGATCTTAATAAATGAGCCCCTTTGTATTTTATGGTTGGCCAATGAAACACCAGTCTTAAAAAAATGGTTCACTGGTTCACTCCACATGTATCAATATGAGTGAATCTAGACATTAAAGGGAACCTGTCACCAGGATTTTGTGTACAGAGCTGAGGACATGGGTTGCTAGATGGCCGCTAGCACATCTGCAATATCCAGTCCCCATAGCTCTGTGTGCTTTTATTGTGTAAAAAAAACGATTTTATACATATGCAAATGAACCTGAGATGAGTCCTGTCCCTGAGATAAGTCCAGGGACAGGACTCATCTCAGGTTAATTTGCATATGTATCAAATGTATTTTTTTACACAATAAAAGCACACAGAGTTATGGGGACTGGATATTGCAGATGTGCTAGCTGCCATCTAGCAACCCATGTCCTCAGCTCTGTAAACAAAATCCCGGTGACAGGTTCCCTTTAAACATTGGGAATGAGCTAATGGGATAAATTTGGTGCATGTCAAGTCACCCTGTCTTAGAAAACCTCTTCCTTGGCCAATTCAATAATTAATTTTCTGGAATGTAACATTTGTTCCCAATAAGTGACTAGTCATCAGAGAAGGTGAGAGCTGCATTTACAGTCAGCAATCATTTCCTCTGCATGGGAACGAGAGATCACTCATCCCCATAGAAAATCATTGTTTCTGTGCGAGCAGCAGCAGGCGATAGTGGAGTTTCAGCTGCAGCACGCACGGCTGAGTCGCTCTGCGGAACAGCACCACTTCGCTGCCACTGAATGGGCCTCCATGCGAGACCTGTGTGTCTTGTTGCGCTGTTTTGACTACTCCACCAACATGGCCAGTGCCCATGACGCCGTTCTCAGCGTTACTATCCCACTTCTATGTCTCCTTAACAAAAGCTTCGGGCAATGATGGAAGAAGATGTGGCACAGGAGGAAGAGGAGGAGGAAGAGGGATAATTTCCATGGTTATCAGGCCAGTCATTCACAAGTGGTTTAGAGGGTGGGTTCCTGCACCAACATAAGCCAGGTAAACAATTGTCCAGCCAGTGCACAGTTCTGGAGGATAAGGGGGAAGGGGAGGATGAGGAGGAATCATGTTCACAGCAGGGTTGCATCCAAAGCAGCTCAGGGCCATCACTGCAGCAATACTGGGGGGATACCGAGGACACAGACGATACACCTCCCACAGAAGACAGCTTGTTGCCCACATTCTAACTTGTGCTGATTACTGGGCGGCCACCCTGCTGGATCCCCGTTACAAGGACAATGTGCCATCCTTAATTCCCTCACTGGAGAGTGATCTGAAGATGTGCAAGTACAATCGCTGGTAGACGCGCTGCTGATGGCATTTGCACCTTACTCCGGGGCCTTAGTGGAAGCACAAGGCAAAGACAGAGGAGGAGGAAGAGGCCGCCAATGCAGCTGGGGCACCGCCAGCACTTCAGAAGTCAGTGTTAGCATGGCCGAAATGTGGAAAAGCTTTGTCACCATGCCACAACAACCAGCACCACCAGCTGATATGCAAAGTCTTAGCAGGAAGCAGCATTTCAGCAACATGGTGGAGCAGTATGTGTGCACACACCTACACGTACTGACTGATGGGTCTGCCCCATTCAACTTCTGGGTCTCCAAATTGGGCACATGGCCTGAGCTTGCCCTTTATACCTCGGAGGTGCTGGCCTGCTCTGTAGCCAGTGTATTGTCTGAACGTGTATTTAGCATGGCAGGGGGCATTATCACAGACAAGCGCAGCCGCCTGTCCAATGCTAATGTGGACAAGCTCACGTTCATTAAAATGAACCAGGCATGGATCCCACAGGACTTGTCTGTACTTTGTGCAGAATAGACATTTATACCGGGCTCAACCATCCACTCTTGTACTCAAGTGCACTTATTCTTTGTTTTATTTTTTTATATGTCCCAATATTTTAGAGGCTACCCCAATTTAAAAGCCAAAACAAAAAAAAAATGTGTTGGCTACCTCCTCCCCCTCCACCCTTGCTTCCACCTACACCGCCACAGTCACTGCCTCCTCAACCTCCTAATCCCCATCCACCTCCTCCTCCTAGTTCAAGATTGTTATTTTTAAATTTTTACTTATTTTATTTTAAGTTATTTCCCTATCCACATTTGTTTGCAGAGCACTTGCCATGCTCTTAAGAACATTTTGCTGTCTTTTGCAGCACTCTAGCCCTTTCCATTACATTTTTTAGAGCCATTTTAGTGCCCAAAAGTTTGGGTCTCCATTGACTCCAATGGGGTTCAGGGTCAAGTTTGAGTCCCAAACTCGAACTTTTTTGGGAGGTTCGGCCGAACCCGAACTTCCAGGTGTTCGCTCAACTCTATTTAGGTGCAGAAATTTGGTACTTTTTTACTTATTTAAAAAGATTAAAATAAAGTTTATCATTGATGTCATATCTGAAATAAATTCTGTACTTGTTAAATTTAGGTACTTTTTGGTATTGTATTAATAGAATGTTTTTCCTTGGCTTAAGTTAAGTTTTCTACATAAGTGAGTCAAAGAATTCCACATGTTCTGAAACTTGGCTTGAATCACTGGAACAACAATGACAGTACAGGAATTATTACAATGGCAAGTACATATTTCAGCTGAAAAAAATATAGATCTAATTAAAGTTGTGTATATTTGAGTACTTATACACGCTAATTGAATTTATTTGTATGCACAACTTATTCTCTGACATTTTCTTTACCATTGATTTATTTTTGAGATTTATGTTTTACTAGGCACGTAAAATATACTTTGGAACAACCTCTATTACTCATACTTTGGCCCTAATTCTTTGGCAACAAATAGATATTATTAGGACCATAGAACTTTAAAATTTTAATGTCTTTCAGCAGTAAATGATTAAATGAAGGGAGACAATCCTTGGGTATTTTTATAAAGCGTTAGCTTTCCACACTTGAATGGATTGTTTGCAGTTACATCAATTCATGCATAATTGTGCCTAGAAAGTGAGTATTTTACATAAACTATATGTGTACTGAAGTGAATATGGATCCGCTGTGTTGAGAACAGATTCAGTTTGGAGAAACTCGTAGGGGCGTTATCAAAGTGTCTCCCCAGTCTCCAGTCAATCATCCATTTACATCTGGATCAGGTCTCCACTGCAGGAAAATCACTAGGCCATTACCCATTGATGTGGTCTTTGTTCAGTGATTGCTGACCCATGGGGGTCGAGAAACACTGGGCAAACCCTAGTCAGGAATGAACCACAGTCAGTTAAGGCAGTGTACATTCAATATTTAGGGCAAAATTCAGGGCAGACAGAAAAGGGTCAAATCCTGTGGGTATGTCCCTTATATACCCAAAGGAAGCAAGCCACATATTGGAATTGTTAAGGTGCACACGCTGACCCTTGAAAGGCTGCACAGACCTAGAGGTAACTGCCTCTGACTTACTGCTCCAGTGACCATACTCGCCAGGACCAACTGAGCTGCTTCAAGCACCAGATGAGCCTTCTGGTAGCCATGCCAGCAGGGAACAAAGTCAGTGTTTTAATATGTAAATAACTGTACAATGTTATGAATGTTATTATTAATTGATGCATTTTGATTTTTGACCTCTTAAGGACCAGACCATTTTTTGAAAATCTGACATATGAGCCATTCTGAGACCATTTTCTCATGAAACATTGTAATTCGTGACATTGGCAAATTTGAGTAGATATATTTCACCTTTTACGTATAAATAAATCAATATTTACCAAAAACTGGGAAAAAGTAATTTTTAAAAATTGAATTTCTTTGCTTTTAAGGTAGATAGTGATCCCTCATGAGATAGTTACTAGTTTACATTTTCCATATATCTACTTTATGTTGACATCATTTTGTAAATGTCATTTTTTTGGACATTAGAATGCTTAGAAATTTAGACACAATTCTTAAAATGTTTAAGAAAATTTGAAAAACCCACTTTTTAATGACCAGTTCAGTTATGAAGTCACTTTGTGGGGTTTACATAATAAAAACTACCCATAAATGACATTTTAGAAACTACACCCCTCAAGTTATTCAAAACTGATTTTACAAACGTTGTTAACCCTTTAGGTGTTCCAAATGAATTAAAGGAAAATGGGGATGACATTTCAAAATTTCCTTTTTGGCAGATTTTACATTTTATTCTGTTTTTCCTGTAAGACATAAAGGGTTATCAGGCAAACAAAACTCAAAATCTATTACCCTTATTCTACGGTTTAGAGAACTACCCCTCATGTGGTGGTAAACTGCGGTATGGGCGCACAGCAGGGCTCAAAAGGAATGGAGCACCAAATGATTTTTGGAGGGCAGATTTAGCTGGACTAGTCATATTTGAAGATCCCCTGATGCACCCCTACATTAACACCTCCCAAAAAGTGACCCCTTTTTGGAAAATAAAAGATAAGGTAACCGTTTTGTTGGTACTATTTTGAGGTACATATCATTTTTATCATTGCTCGATATTACGCTTTTTGTGAGTCAAGGTAACCGAAATTAGCTGTTCTGGCAACGTTTTTATTTTTTGTTTTTTACAATGTTCACCTGACAGGTCAGATCATGTGCTATTTTATATAGCTTGTTGTTACGGATGCAACAATATTAAATATGTCAACTTTTATTTTATTTCATTTTTGTTTCAGTTTTACATAATAAAGCAATTTTGAAAGAAAAAATTATGTTTTTGTGTCTCCATTTTCTGAAAGATAATGTAATTAAAGAAGCACTCCAAACCCAAATAGAATATAGTTAATTTCAGAAAAACTCAACTTGGTACCTGGTATGGTCCATGGGGTGAGGGGTACAAACGGATGGGGACAAAGCCTGATTTTCCCACCAGACGTAGAAAATGTAGAAAATCTACTTCACTTAGTATATTCAGATGATATCGGGGTTTATTGAAGAGCAACAAACATAGCGACGTTGCAACCTGTGCTCCTTATCAAACAATGAGTCATATAACAATCTGGAACTTAAATAGCCCCAAGCGTAGATGGGGAGGAGGTAAACTCCTCCTCTAAAAGTGTGCATAATTAACAACTAATTTGCAGTATCCCTCTGTTTAAAAACATCTCTGATCATACAGCTCACTAAAAAAAAACTCTCAGTTAGTAAAGGGTGAGTATTAGTGTTTAGCGAACATGCTCAGCCAAACACCAGTTCGGCTTGAGCATCGCTATGCTCGGCACATGGTGGTATTGGCTGGCCTGAACGCATCATCGGGTGCTAAATAGCACCCGATGGCATGTGTTCGGCTCAGTCTTAGTCAGGGAGAGCTGTGCATAGGAAAGGACAACAGTGTAGGGAAGGATATTGGACTATTTTGATTAGAACCACTTTTCAGAGACCCAAAAGTCCTTTTAAGGACTATTGTATGTGACAGCAGCAATATATATCTGTAGCACAACCTGCGCTAAATTGCTAAAACTTTACAGACCCAAAAGTCCTTTTAAGGACTATTGTGTGTGGCAGCAGCAATATATATTTTAGCGCATCCGCTAAATAGTGTCTAATAGGCTGCAGCGGACCGTTAAATTATCTGTGCCACATCTCCTGTGTAAAGTGTGCGCATCCCAAAAATATCTGTGACATCCAGTGTACTTTTTTCATAGACGGTGTACGCTGTGGACAGTTAAATTAGCTGTGCCACATCTCCTGTGTAAAGTGTTTGCATTCCAAAAATATATGTGACATCCAGTGAACTTTTTCCGTATGCAGTATCCGCTGCAAACAGTGACATTAGCTACAGTGTAACGTGTGCGCTGCTATACTTTCCCCCGGCCGTGCTGAAGTTGGTGATGCAGGTGTTGCGCTGACATGATGAAGAGGCAGTAGAGGGGAAAACCATCCAGTAATCCTCGGTGGCGGTAGGATGTGTGTAAATCCGTTTTCCACTTTAGGCCTAGCCGCCACTAAATTTACTAGTGGCCAGTAAGGGAGATATAACGTCCATGCCCTCACTTACGGGTCCATGTATGGATGGTTATGTGGACCTTGTCACTGATGGCGCTGCGCAGCGTACAACTGATTTTTTCTGCCACTTCTTTGTGCAGGGCTTTATTTTTACTCAGAACAAAGTCTGTGTTCAGGACCCGGACACATTAATTAGAGATGAGCGAATTTCCGGTTATGAAATTTGTTTGCGATTCGTTTACTAATAAAAGGTGAATTGCGTTATGGATTCCATTACCACGGACCATAACGCAATTCTATGACGGAATGCATAACAGAATGCATTTAGAGGCATTCCATTATTTATTCCGTCATAATAGAAGTCTATGGGCTGCATAACGTATCCGTCCCGTTTCCGTTATGCAGGAGAGGACTCCCCTGCATAACTGAAACGGGACGGATCTGTTATGCAGCCTCTAGACTTCTAATATGACGGAATGAATATCAGAATGCCTTTAAAGGCATGCCGTTATGCTTTCTGTCATAGAATTGTGTTAAGGCCTGTTGTAACGGAATCCATAACGCAATTCAACTTTTACCAGTAAACGAAGCATGTACGAATTTCAAAATATGAAATTTGCTCATCTCTAACCATAATGTTTGGTACGGACCAAAACGTGGCGGTTCTGGTTCGCTCATCGCTATCAGTGACACAATTAACAAAATGATTAAATCTCCTATAACAGTTATATGGATGAAAATGCGGTGTTATGAAACCCAAAAATTGCTTTACGTCACTGACACAATTAACATGCTGACTAACTACATTTTCTACTTTATTTTCTACAAACCCCTTGAAGACCCTTGATGTACTAGTACATCATGGCCACCAGTGCCTTGGTGACGTTTGACACACTAGTATGTCAAGATGATTGGGCGGGCACCAGAGCGGTGCACACACGATCAATGCAGGGGAATGGTTCCCAGGTGGGGAGTGCGCAGGCACGCTCACTGCAGGCAGAGGGCAGAGCACGTGATGTAACAGCCAATCAGTGGTAGGAATGTCCCCCGGCCAGTGACGTCAGTGGTTGCCTGGTGAATAAACTGACCGGGTGATGTTACATCGCACACGCTGCCCTCTGCCCTCTACAGTGCAGCCGATTATCGCTTGCTGGTGGCCAGTACTGCGGGCCCGCGTCAATAAATAGTTTCAATGGCTACTCTACAGACATCTCAATAATTGAACGTCATCAATTAACAGCATTAAGGCAAGGCTGGAGACATTAGAGCCTCTGGAGGTTGCTGCCAGTAATCCCACTCAGGATTTTCCAGTCGCCTCCACATCAGCTGCAGTTCCCTCAGGTACCATGCCCTCCGTGCCCAACATCACGCCGCAACACTTCATCCCGGCCAATATCAAGAACGACATCCTCGAGGGCAGAGATGTGAATCTCGCATCTTTACTGAGGCCACCAGGGACATATCAGATAACAAGGTTATCGCTTTTAGTGACGTTTCCGTGGTTCTTAGGAACCGCGATCACAGGCTCAATAGAAAACTAACTATTCCAGAATTCATTCTGGCATTTAGCTTATACAGAGATGTCATCTGTTCGGTCTGCCCAGATCGAAATTAAGAGTTAGATCTGTACCTTTGCAGAGTTACTGATTTGGGGCATAAGTACGGCTGCATCGCATTCTATGATTACCACTGTTCTTTTTCCGTGAAAGCCGCTGCAGCCCTCAGTCAGTTCCAGTTTACCACAAACTGGGCTGACATTGACGCTAAGCTCTTCTGCAGACATTTTGCTGGGCTTAAAGCGCCATGATGTGCTCAGTGTCAATCCATTTTTCATACAGCCGAGTGGTGTCATCTTGCAGCTGGTGGTGCGGAGACAACCCCCAGAGTCTCCGCAGCCGGCCTGTCGGATGCTCACAAGGGTATTGGCGCAGTGGACAAATTGGGTCTCTCTATTAAATTCTTGGGTAGATCCCAAATCTGCAATACTTACAATTTCTCAGCCTGCAATTATGGTCAATACTGTCTGCTCCATGTGTGCACAAATTGTTTCAGGGCTCACCCCAAGGAAGCATGTACATTAAAATCGGGCAAATCCTACATGAGTGTCATTAACACTGATTATTTACAGCATTGTCTGCAAGGTCATCACAACACTGAGTTTTTCAAATTCCTGGTCTCAGGATTCATGACAGGCTTCCATACAGGTTTGGTCACAATGCCTGAGATCACGTATGAGTGCAGAAACTTAGTCGGCCGAGAAATTGCCAAATTCAGTAGACAAGTTGCTCCAAATAGAGGTAGAGAAGGGTTTTCTTATAGGGCCCTTCTCGGTGTCACCTTTTGACCGCTGCAGAGTCAGTCCGGTAGGGGTAGTGACCGGCAAGTTCAGCAACAAGGAAAGGCTAATTTATGATCTTTCCGCCCCACATGGTTCCCATATTACCAGCCTAAATTCCCTCATCCCGTCAGAAGAAGTGAGCATGAAGTATTCCACCATAGATCACGCCATAGCTACCATCATACAGTTAGAATCCAGTGCCTACCTGTCCAAAGCTGACATATCCAATGCCTTTAAACTTCTTCCCATCAGGCCTGCGCTCTGGTAATGGCATGGCATAAAATGGAAGGATTTATACTATTTTGCCACGAAGTTAACTTTTGGTTCCAAGAGTAGCCCGTCGTTATTTGATCAGTTCGCACAGGCCCTGCATTGGATCCTAGAATCTAAGTTGCACTGCGAGCATGTCATCCACTATCTGGACAACTTTCTATTGATCGAACCCCCCAGTAGACCGCCACAGGCACTTGAGACCTTACTGTCAGTTTTTTCCAAGCTAGGCGTACCAGTGTCACCCAAGAAGGTCGAGGGCCCTCCCAGGGTCATCACCTTTTTAGGGATCGTGTTGGATTCAGAGAACATGGTAGCTAGATTACCAGAAGACAAGTTAGTCAGGATCAAGGAAGTCATTCACAAATTTACGCTATTTAGGGTAATAATGAAGGCAGATCTGCAGTCACTGTTGGGTATGTTAAACTTTGCCATGCGCATCATTTCTCAAGGTAGGTCGTTCATTTCTCAGTTGCTGGCCCTTCTTCCCGAAGAAGCTCATCAGGACAGCCCAGGTTGGTTAGATGCACAGGCCATGGCATATCTGGTAATGTGGGATCATTTCTTGAGTCACTGGAACCGGGTTTCTTTCTTAATACGGGCCGCCAGTGATTCTTCTCCCATGGTCTTTTCTGACGCATCGGCCGGTACAGGTTTTGCCGCTATTTTTGGCACCCACTGGTTGGCCGGAACATAGCCCAATGAAGTCAGGCAGATTCTGGGGTTCATGCACACGTCAGCCCTATTCGAACTCTACCCATCGTGGTGGCTGCACATGTTTGTGGCCCAATTCCACAGTCATTTTCATTTCAAATAACTCTGCCACCGTAGACATTCTAATGAAGGGGAGGTCCAAGTCTCCACACGTGATGTCTTTCACAAGACATCTAGTCCAGCTCTCACTGTTGCATCATTTCCATTACTGTTGTTCTCATGACCGAGGTACCCAGAACGTGGCAGCTGACGCCTTGTCATGGGCTAACTTCTCCCTCTTTTTTCGCAGGTCATACCAGAAGCAGGCGACATAGGGGCCACAGTTCCACCATTCTCGGCACTGATGCTGGACTAACCAGCCTGGTCACAGCTGACCGCTTGGTTGCCAGGTCACTGTCAGCCAATACCACCAGAAGTTACAGTACAGATTGGAACTTGCTCTGCAGGTTTTGAGAGAAATATCCCCAGTGGGACACCAATTTTATTGAGTATGTTCTGGCCTTTATTGGTTACAGCCACATGAATGCAAACTGTCCCATAACAGTAGGCATTTCCGGTAAACTTTCCCGAAACTTGTCAGACAAGCTGTACAGAGCCCCCTTTGGGGTACTCCCTGGCTAAGTGATCAAAGCTGCTATCTACCTAGCATTCTATGGTTTGATGAGGCCAGGCGAGTTTACCTGCAAGACCACCAACAGCAGGTTCATAAGCATCATTCAGTTGAGCCGACGCCCAGATGGTTTTGTCTTGTCATTAACAGTCATCAAGACTTCCTAGACAGGTCCCCCCACTCAGGTAACCTTCTTCCCGACTTCCCATTCCTGGTGTCCGGTATTGGTTCTTCAGCAGTTACTAACTGCCTTAGCTGACCGTAACCCCCTGGGACCATTGTTGCCCTTCCCCACGACGCCACTAACAACCTCACAATTTGAAGCGCATATCCGTATTTTAATCACAAATTTAGCGTTGGATCCTGCTACTGTGTCCGGGCACTCTTTCATGATAGACACTGCATCCGCCGCATCGAGGAATAGGGTCCCGGCGCACATTATTAGTAAACTAGGCCAGTGGCGCTCCTCTTATTTTAGTAGGTATATTCCGCAACCTAAGCAAGAAATGTCGCTCGCGTTTCAGAACCTGGTTATGTAAGAAGTGCTTGTAATAAATATGCAGTACTGGTATTTTGCACTCTTTTTCAGGTATCCCTACTACGCAGCGGTTATGGCACAAATCAAGCCGCTTAGTTCTAGTTAGTTAGGTAGGTTGAGGGTTGGTCCCCAGGGGTTTCACTTTCCTGATAGCCACGACTACAAATATTCGTAATTTCGAATATTCTAGATTTTTTTTATTTATCAGTAACCTCTCTTCTTGCTTGTGAGCCAATGAGAAGGCTGCAATATCTTTGTCTGATCTTATCAACATCCCTAGCAACCAATAGGAAAGTTGCCTACCCCTTTAGTATATAAGAACCTCCCCAGCCGCCACTGTATGCAGTATTTTGCAGATCTGATATATATATTATATATAGATAGTTGGTGGGAGATAGTCAGTGTACAGTCGTGGCCAAAAGTTTTGAGAATGACACAAAAATTAGAATTTGGAAAAGTTGCTGCTTAAGTTTTTATAATAGCAATTTGCATATACTCCAGAATGTTATGAAGAGAGATCAGATGAATTGCATAGTCCTTCTTTGCCATGAAAATTAACTTAATCCCAAAAAATACTTTCCACTGCATTTCATTGCTGTCATTAAAGGACCCGCTGAGATCATTTCAGTAATCGTCTTGTTAACTCAGGTGAGAATGTTGACGAGCACAAGGCTGGAGATCATTATGTCAGGCTGATGGGATTAAAATGGCAGACTTGACATGTTAAAAGGAGGGTGATGCTTGAAATCATTGTTTTTCCATTGTTAACCATGCTGACCTGCAAAGAAACGTGTGCAGCCATCATTGCATTGCATAAAAATGGCTTCACAGGCAAGGATATTGTGGCTACTAAGATTGCACCTCAATCAACAATTTATAGGATCATCAAGAACTTCAAGGAAAGAGGTTCAATTCTTGTTAAGAAGGCTTCAGGGCATCCAAGAAAGTCCAGCAAGCGCCAGGATCGTCTCCTAAAGAGAATTCAGCTGCGGGATCGGAGTGCCACCAGTGCAGAGCTTGCTCAGGAATGGCAGCAGGCAGGTGTGAGTGCATCTGCACGCACAGTGAGGCGAAGACTTCTGGAAGATGGCCTGGTGTCAAGAAGGGCAGCAGAGAAGCAACTCCTCTCCAAAAAAAAACATCAGGGACAGATTTATCTTCTGCAGACAGTATGATGAATGGACTGCTGAGGACTGGGGCAAAGTCATATTCTCCGATGAAGCTTCTTTCCGATTGTTTGGGGCATCTGGAAAAAGGCTTGTCCGGAGAAGAAAAGGTGAACGCTACCATCAGTCATATGTCATGCCAACAGTAAAGCTTCCTGAGACCATTCATGTGTGCGGTTGATTCTCATCCAAGAGAGTGGGCTCACTCACAATTTTGCCCAAAAACACAGCCATAAATAAAGAATGGTACCAAAACACTCTCCAACAGCAACTTCTTCCAACAATCCAACAACAGTTTAGTGAAGAACAATGCATTTTCCAGCACGATGAAGCACCGTGCCATAAGGCAAAAGTGATAACTAAGTGGCTCGGGGACCAAAACGTTGACATTTTGGGTCCATGGTTTGGAAAATCCCCAGATTTTAATCCCATTGAGAATTTGTGGTCAATCCTCAAGAGGCGGGTGGACAAACAAAAACCCACTAATTCTGACAAACTCCAAGAAGTGATTATGAAAGAATGGGTTGCTATCAGTCAGGAATGGGCCCAGAAATGGATTGAGAGCATGCCCAGTGGAATTGCAGAGGTCCTGAAAAAGAAGGGCCAACACTGCAAATACTGACTCTTTACATAAATGTCATGTAATTGTCGATAAAAGCCTTTGAAACGTATGAAGTGCATGTAATTATATTTCAGTACATCACAGAAACAACTGAAACAAAGATCTAAAAGCAGTTTTGCAGCAAACTTTATGAAAACTAATATTTGTGTCATTCTCAAAACTTTTGGCCACGACTGTAGGTTAGATAGTGATATAGTCCTGCTGCCTATACATACATGCTACATACATGGTACATAAATAGTGTTGTATGTATGTATGCTACATAAATACATAGTGCTGTGATGTCACAAGTTCACAACAATACTTGTACACCAATCACTAATATGTAGTCAGACCAGTTAAAATGTGAAGTTGAACTTAAGTTAAAATGTGAAGTTGAACTTATTGCGCCAAAATATTTGCATCATTAGTGCCGATTTCGTAATCGAGAATATATTGGAGCACTCTATCTGTATATAAAGCTATTGTAATGTTCTGACGTGCCAACCATTTTATCAAATCTCGGAAACCTCTAGCAGCTTGAACAATATCGCTATAGTGACCCACTTCTGTATTTCGTGTGCATTATGCTAATATTACATTGCCGATTTTTCGCAATCAAGTAAATAATCTCAAATTTGCGTATTCGTGAATATATTATGAATATTCTACCAAATATTTGCGAAAGATATCAAATTCGAATATTGCCAATGTCGTTTATCACTAGTGAGAAGGCGCTCACAGCAATTGGAAAAAGCAAATTGTGAAAAAAAAAAAAGGGAAAGGATAGGGAGGAATCTTTTCACACCATCTTAATGCAGGGAGAGACGTCAGAAGGTGCTAGGCACAATGCTAGAAAAGTGATTTACAAGTGCAGGGAAAGATAATTTGGGGATCCAAATAGCCATTATACAGCTCTGTAATTCCAGAAACTTGTTCTTGGAATGCAAGTGCTATGTTGAAAAGCCTTTAGTGGCTTATATCTGTGGAAAAAGAAAAATATATACGCAGTTCCCTTCTGCAGTTATATGTGGTGAAAGCGTTTAGTGGCGTATTTTAGTACTAAAAGAAAAATATGTATGCATTTCACTGTTGCAGTTATTTGGGGTTAAAAGCCATTAGTGACGTATTTCTGTACTACAAGAAAAATATATACACAGTTCACTGTTGCCGTTACTTGCGTTAAAAGCGTTTAGTGACCAATTTCAGCATAAAAACAAAAATATATACGCAGTTCACTTCTGCAGCCATATGTGGAGTATGTGTTGAGTGACGTATTTCTGTACTACATGAAAAATATTTGCGCAGTTCACTTCTGCAGTTATTTGGGGTTAAAAGCGTTTAGTGAGGTATTTCTGTTCTACAAGAAAAATATATACGCAGATCATTGTTCCCGGTATTTGCGGTAATAGCGTTTCATTGCTGCTGCTGCCATCTCCTGATGCTACTACTATCTCCACACTATGTCACCTTGCCACTCTGTGATAGTCTAATGCTGCTACTGCCGCCATCTCCATACTATGTCACCTTGCCATTTTGTGGTCCCCTGCTGTTGCCATCTGCACACTATGTCACCTTGCCATTTTGTGGTCTCCTGCTGCTGCTGCTGCCATCTCCACACTATGTTACCTTGCAATTTTGTGGTCTCCAGCTGCTGCTGCCATGTCCACATTATGTCACCTTGCCATTTTGTGGTCTCCTGATGCTGCTGCTGCCATCTCTACACTATGTCACCTTGCCACTCTGTAGTATCCTGATGCTGCTGCCAACTCTAGATTTGGTCATAGTACCACTCTGTAGCCTCCTGATTATGCTGCCACCTCCAGATTCTGTCATTGTGCCGCTCTGTGGTCTCCTCATGCTGCTGCCACCTCCACACTTGATCATTTTGCCACTCTGGGGCCTCCTCCTGATGCTGCCTCTACTGCCGCCACCTCCAGACTATGTCATTGTGCCACTCTGTGGCCTCATCAGGCAGATACCACCTCCAGACTCAGTCATTGTGCAACTCTATGGCCTAGTCATGCTGCTGCCACCTCCACACTTGGTCATTGTGCCACTCTGTGCCCTCCTCTTGATTCTGCTGCTGCTGCCGCCACCTCTGGGCTCGATCATTGTGCAACTCTGTGGTCTACTCATGCTTCTGCCACCCCCAGACTCTGTCATTGTGCTGCTCTGTGGCCTCCTGATTCTGCTGCCACCTCCAGACTATGTCATTATGCCAGACTCCCTATGCGTGTTACTGCAAGTCATAGTGTTCTACACCCCTATAAAGGCTCTCTGCAGCCCGGAAATAGCTGTTCTTTAACTCGATTTGGCGCAAATAAATTCTTATTGAAGCAAATTTTTCTGAAAAATTCGGCGAACCGGCCTAATAGAATTTTTGAAAAATTCGCTCATCTCTAATCATCAGCATTCTAGCAAATTACTACATCTGGCATTTTACCATAGTCTCTTGGTTTGTCTTGGTTTTATATGTTTTATTTGTTTTGCTTTTGTTGGACATAAATCGTGCTCATGCTAGATCACAAGAATGATCATATTAAAGATATGATATCCTTTACCCAGCAACATGTACCATATTTACAAACCGGGGATACCTGAGACTTCATTGATACTAATATGATCTCCATAGCTTTGATGCAGAGGTTGTTTGCCTTTAATAATCACTTTTGGAAATTTGTATGAATACTGTACCATCACATTTGTTTGTAAATTGTCCTTGTTGTCTTTCTTATAATAAAAAGAGATTAAAAAAAAATTATTCATGGGTTATGTATAGAGATAAGGGAAGCAGGCTTCAGATGTCATATCTGAAGTCACTTCATTCAAAACATCGGATTAATACTCCTCGGAGATCTGTATCCGTAAAGTATTAGAGTGTATGGGCTCCGATGAGCCTAAGTTCGTTATTCGCGAAGTCGCTCAAGTCTTAGCTATGTACTCTATATTCCATAAGACCACTGAAGATTGACAAGCCATTTAATATTCCAGAAACAAAATAACAAAAATGAACACTAAACTAAAGCTACACATGAAAGACATGAGAACTATGTTAATGTTGTTACTGGAGCTGGAAATATCTGTTTAGGGTTGAGCGAACCCGAACTGCAAAGTCTGGGTTCGCACCGAACTTTGCAGGTTCGGGTACCCGGACCCGAACCTGGACTTTTTCACTGAAGTTCGGGTACGGTGTTCGGGTGATTTTATTATTTTACATTATAACATGGTTATAACGGAAAATAATAACATTCTTAAGAAAGAATGCTAAATAAAATGGCCTTTGAGGGGTTAAAAATAATTAAAAAAAAAAATCACCTCATCTACTTGAGTGCGCAGCCGGTATCTTCTTCTTTCTATAGGACCTATAAAAGGACCTGCGATGACATCACCACACTCACTACATAGTGAGCGGGGTGACGTCATCGCTGGTCCTTCTATCTTTATTCAGCAGGACCTGTGATGATGTCACCGTGCTCACCACTTGGTGAGCGCAGTGATGTAATTGCAGGTCCTTTTGCAGGTCCTGCAGAAAGAAGAGGATACCGTCTGCGCGATCAAGTGGATGAGGTGAGTTTTTTTTAATTATTTTTAACCCCTCAATGGCCATTTTATTTAGCATCCTGTCTTAACAATGCTATTATTTTCCATTACAACCATGTTATAATGGAAAATAATAAAGTGAAGTTCGGGTCCCCTTTGACTTCAATGGGGTCTGGGTTTGGGGTTTAAGTTCAAGTCAAGTTCGGGTACCGAACCCGAACTTTGACCTAAAGTTCAGCCGAACCCTGCGAACTTCCATGGGTTCACTTATCCCTATATCTGTTCCTTGATTATTTCCAAATTCCATATATTTTCCATCTATCTGTGACAATGCTATAAGGGTATATTCACATATGGTAGAATTGTTGCAAAACGCTCTGCTACTTAGAATGAAGTACATACATCTAAATGGTGTTTTCTCTACAGAATGTATATGAATTTCTGGAAGCCCTATTCAAATCACAGTCACATATTTTCATTAAGTGTTTTTAGGAGAGAAGCTCAATTAGTACTGACATTTCATTATATTATGAGATTTGTAGAAAGGCTAACTTTCTGACAGGTATGCAAGTGAATTTTTTATGTTTTGTGTAATGGGGACTGGAGTAATTATCTATTTAGGTTTCCCTGAGGTGGATGGGCTGGTACTTTTAACTGAATCACTGATTTGGTCTCTTAGGGATGTTCTATATGCAACTGCCATATGTTTTGCACTGCAGGATCCTATTGAAGAACAAAGCTACATCTTCCCTGACATTTTTACAGATGCTAGATAAATGCAAATCTTTTCTTCTTATAAAAGTTTAGTCAAGTTGCTTTCTTAACTATTTTAGAATCAACTCAGGCAACCTGTGTCCCCCATCCATACTAATACAGCCCTGTGTGCATGCTCAGGGCAGGTGTCTATGCGTGTGTGCCAATTAGTGAAGTGCGCATGTGCGGGACGCCCGACCAATCAACACACGGCACACCACACGCTGCCCGCATCGCCCACATCAGCGCTCTATCCTATCACAACCGTCCCACACACCGCCCTTACCGCCCACACCTGCGCCGGCCAATCAACACATGGCGCAACACACGGCGCTCGCACATCCCACACCAGTGCGCTGTCCTATCACAGCCGCACCACACGCCGCCCGTACCGCCCACACCTGAGTGCCGGCCAATCACCATCTCCCATGGTGTGCTCTCTCAGTCAAAGCACCACCATTACGTGCATCACAAGCGCCGCCATTACGTCCATCACAGAATTGCACAAATTTCAGTACTGTTAGACACACACAGCAGGTGCTGCCAGCAGTATTAGCCACCAGTTGCTGCCAGTGGTCTCAGCACCAACAGTCAGTGCCAGCCATCTTATCCATCATTCAGTGCCACTAGCCACAGCCAACAGTCACAGTGCCAGCAGTCTCAGCCACCAGTCAGGGCCAGCCATCAGTCAGTGCCACCAGCCCCTGCCACCAGTCACAGTGAAAGCAGTCTCAGCTACAGCCAACAGTCTCAGCCACCAGCCACAGCCACCAGTCAGTGCCAGCATTCTCAGCTGCAGCCAGCACTCAGTGCCAGCAGTCTCAGCCACCAGCCACAGTCAGCAGTCTTAGCCACAGCCACAGTCTCAGCACCACCAGTTAATGCCAGCTGCCTCAGCCATCAGTCAGTGCCACCAGCCACAGCCACCAGTCACAGTGCCAGCCGTCTCAGCCAGCCGTCAGTGCCAGCCGTCTCAGCCACCAGTCAGTGCCACAGCCACCAGTCACAGTGCCAGCCGTCTCAGCCATCAGTCAGTGCCACAGCCACCAGTCACAGTGCCAGCAGTCTCAGCCACAGCCTAAACTCAGTGCCAGCAGTCTCAGCCACAGCAAGCAATCAGTGTCAATGACACATATTACAGCCACATATAAGCCAGTATTACAGTAATAAAAAATATTACAAAAGTACAATCCTGTATTACTGGGACTATCTACTAACTACATGCCACCCAAAGTCAAGTAGGACAAAAGACACAGACAATGAAATTCTGCATAAGCAACTTCTCCTGGAGAAATGGTCAGCTCAGCAAGTAAACATCAAAAAAAAAGGCTGAAAAACAAAGAAAAAACTAGCAATTCAAGAAAAAGAAAAATAGCGTTACAAAAACACTAAAAGAGAAAGATTCAGAAGTGCAAATAAATCTATACAAGAACTGGAAAATCAGCGTAAAAAACAATCTCTAAGAGAAAGACAAAGACGAGCAAATAGATCAGTTGAAGAAAAGGAAAATGAGCGTCAGAAAATAGCTAAAACACACAGAGTTAGGAGAGCAAGTCTTACTGCAGATGAATGAAAAACACTACGCCAGCAACAAGCTAAAAGAGAGGCAGGATTATAGATCTTCAAACAGGCACAACACATCTATCAACAGCCACACAGGAAAGGATAAATGATATTAGAGAAAGACAAAAATATAAGAGACATGCTGAAAGAGAAAAAGCTAGGAGAGCAAGTCTTACACCAGAAGAATGACGATTACAATGTTTGTGACATGCACTATTACAGAAACTGGCCCAGAGTAAACAAATGGAAACAAATGAATCTAGGGCCACAGTAAAAAGAACGGCACTTATAAATGATATAGTTAATATTAATGAGGGTAACATTATACCCCACAGATGTGGAGATTTAAATCAGATATGCAATTTTTGTCAAGCAAAACATTTTGAAGGAGAAAGACCATCTGATCAAAAATTTACACAGTGTTGCTCAAAAGGAAAAGTAAATCTTCAACCATTTCGAAATCCTTTTACACAACAGCTCATGATAGGTCAGCATCATTGCAGCAAAAATGTGATGCAAAATATAAGGTCAATAAATAGTGCTCTAGCATTTGCATCTATGGGAGCTAACATTACTCTGCCTCCTGGCTATGGGCCATACTTTTTTGGAATTCATGGTTCGATTTGTCACAGAGCAGGAACACTGCATCTTCAACAGGGTGAAAACAGTTTGCACAATTATACATTCTAGATCCCTCTGAAGCTGCAGAGCAAAGAATGCAAATTTCTGCCAACTCAGGAATAAATTCAGAGCTTATGCAAACATTAAGTACATTTATGGCACAATTCAATCCTTTTGCGGAGGCCTGCAAAATGTTGTACCAAGCTGAAAAAGAATATGGCAATGTTATTAAGGAAGTGTCCATGACAATAGTACAAGATCGCAAAAATGACCAAAGGCGCTATAAGGCACCAAAATATAATGAGGTTGCTTTTATTTTTCAAAATGATGATGGAGAACCACCACTTGAAAGAGATCTTCTTATACACTGCAAACCAAATGAAGATTATACAAAAAAAACACCAAAAATTATTATTATACAAAAAACAACACAAAAAAATTGTGTCCTTGATACCAATTTGGAACCTATGGTTAATCCATTGTTATTCCCCTATGGGAAACAAAGCTGGGGAATTGACATAGCATTGCAAAACAGACCACAAGCTTTATTAACTTTAGCAAACCAGTCACACAATCCTAGAGTTAGAGTCACTCAAATGCAATACTACAGTTACCGTCTTTCCATTAGAGAGGATTTTAACCCTTTCTTAAATGCAGGCCGCCTTACACAGCAATATATAGTTGATGCATATGTAAACAGAAGCCAACAGACTCAATTACATACGTGAAAATCAGCCTAAATTGCATGTTCAAAAATACTCTGGATTAATGGATCATTTACCTAATGAAGCAAATGAAGCAGGCCAAAGTCTTGGAAAAATTTATTTTGCCTTCTTCATTTGCAGGGAGCCCCAGAAACATGCAACGAAATTATCAAGATGCTATGGTAATTGTCAGAAAATATGGAAAGCAATATCTTTGTATTACAATGACATGCAATTCCAAATGACCAATAGCTGACCTCAGGGAGACCAGCTACAAAAAACGCCGCAGAGCCTCATTTAAGAGTCTCAACACAGCAATCCGAAGTGCAATTCCAAATGGGAAGAGATTGTACATACAGTATCCTGCAACATGGACAAACTGTTGATGGACAACCACATTTAGTTGCAAGAGTATTTCACCTAAAACTTAAAACTCTAATTGATGACATCAGTAAAACAAAATATTTTTGGAGTCCCAACAGCAATGGTCTACATGATAAAAATTCAAAAGAGAGGTTTACCACATGCTCACATACTTCTCATTCTTACAGAAAGATATAAACAAAAAAATTAAGAACTGATAGATAAAATTGTCTCTGCTGAAACCCTAACATACAAACCGGATTCCAAAAAAGTTGGGACACTTTACAAATCGTGAATAAAAACTGAATGCAATGATGTGGAGGTGCCAACTTCTAATATTTTATTCAGAATAGAACATAAATCACAAAACAAAAGTTTAATCTGAGAAAATGTACCATTTTAAGGGAAAAATATGTTGATTCAGAATTTCATGGTGTCAACAAATCCCCAAAAAGTTTGGATAAGGCCATTTTTACCACTGTGTGGCATCTCCCCTTCTTCTTACTCAACAGACGTCTGGGGCCTGAGGAGATCAGTTTCTCAAGTTTAGAAATAGGAATGCTCTCCCATTCTTGTCTAATACAGGCCTCTAACTGTTCAATCGTCTTGGGCCTTCTTTGTTGCACCTTCCTCTTTATGATGCATCAAATGTTCTCTATAGGTGAAAGATCTGGACTGCAGACTGGCCATTTCAGTACCCTGATCCTTCTCCTACGCAGCCATGATGTTGTGATTGATGCAGAATGTGGTCTGGCATTATCTTGTTGAAAAATGCAGGGTCTTCCCTGAAAGAGATGACGTCAGGATGGGAGCATATGTTGTTCTAGAACCTAAATATATTTTTCTGCAATGATGGTGCCTTTCCAGACATGCAAGCTGCCCATGCCACACGCACTCATGCAACCCCATACCATCAGAGATGCAGGCTTCTGAACTGAGCGTTGATATCTACTTGGGTTGTCCTTGTCCTCTTTGGTCCGGATGACATGGCGTCCCAGACTTCCAAAAAGAACTTCGAATCGTGACTCGTCTGACCACAGAACAGTCTTCCATTTTGCCACACTCCATTTTAAATGATCCCTGGCCCAGTGAAAACACCTGAGCTTGTGGATCTGGCTTCTTCTTTGCACTGTAGAGTTTCAGCTGGCAACGGCGGATGGCACGGTGGATTGTGTTCACTGACAATGGTTTCTGGAAGTATTCCTGAGCCCATTCTGTGATTTCCTTTACAGTAGCATTCCTGTTTGTGGTGCAGTGTCGTTTAAGGGCCCGGAGATCACGGGCATCCAGTATGGTTTTATGGCCTTGACCCTTACGCACAGAGATTGTTCCAGATTCTCTAAATCTTTGGATGATGTTATGCACAGTTGATGATGATAGATGCAAAGTCTTTGCAATTTTTCGCTGGGTAACACCTTTCTGATATTGCTCCACTATCTTTCTGCACAACATTGTGGGAATTTGTGATCATCTACCCATCTTGGCTTCTGAGAGACACTGCCACTCTGAGAAGCTCTTTTTATACCCAATCATGTTGCCAATTGACCTAATTAGTGTTAATGGGTCTTCCAGCTCTTCGTTATGCTCAAATGCTTACTCAGATTAAACGTTTGATCTGTCATCTACTTTCTATTACAAATAAAATATTGACATTTGCCATCTCCACATCATTGCATTCAGTTTTTATTCACAATTTGTTTAGTGTCCCAACTTTTTTGGAATCCGGTTTGTAGAAATCACTCCTCGCTTACATGCAATTGTAACAAAGCATATGATTCATGGACCATGTGTAGCACTCAATCCTAATTTTCCATGTATGACAAATGCGGTAAGGATTTTCCAAAGGAATTCCAACAAAAAACCATTGCAAATAGCAATGGTTATCCAAAGTACAAGAGAAGAAATACAGGCCAAACTATAATTCTTAACAGAAAGAAAATTGATAACTCTTGGGTTTTACCATATAATTCTTACCTAGCGTTGAAGTACAATTGTCACATTAATGTGGAAGTTTGCGCATCAGTGAAAAGTGTCAAATACTTTTTTAAATATGTGTACAAAGGTCATGATTGTGCATGATTGTGCAAATGTTGTCATTCAAGAACATTCAATAAAGACCATTATTAATTCAAGGTATGTCAGTGCTGCAGAAGCAGCATGGCATTTGTATTTGTTTGAAATGCATTATCAATCACATACCATCCATAGATTAGCGGTGTATCTGCCTGAAGAGCAATCAGTTTTGTCAACCCAAATGACATTACCACAGCAGTAGAGAGAGCTACAAACCATGATACTCAACTGACAGTTTGGTTCAAATTGAATCAACAAAAAGAGGAAGCAAATAATATATTATATTCTGACATTCCTTTACACTATGTGTTTGACTCTCAGAATTGTTGGAAATTTTGTCAACGTGGTGCAGAAAAAATTATTGGACGAATGTATTCTGTCAATTTAACATCAGATACAGAGTGTTGCTGTCTGCATCTACCATTGCTGCATATTCCAGGTGCAGTATCCTTTAAAGGTCTGAGGACAGTGCATGGAAATGTCTATCCGACTTTCCAAGAGGCTGCAAAACAAAAAGGACTTATTAATGATGATCACGTTTGTGAGAACACTCTGGGAGATGCTGTCCACTTCACAATGCCTAAATGAACAATATGAGCAATATCTCATTGAAGATTTAGTTCACAAACATAAACAACACAATGATGATTGCACAATATGTTGTAGGATCGCAAAAGAAATAGCCAACATTCTGGTACTACATGGCAAAACCTGTGAAGATTTTGGATTGCCTTCCAGAATGCCAAATACTGATCTACTTTGAAATATATATGACAAGGAATTACAAAAATACACAGTTGAAGAAATAGAGAAAACATTAAACAGAGAAAAATATTGTCTGCAAGCAAAAATGACAACCTTTGCAACCATTGTTTTTTCTTGGATGGTCCAGGAGGTAGTGGTACAACCTATCTTTACAAAACCCTTCTCAACACAGTTCGTGGAGAAGGTAACATTGCACTTTCTGTAGCCTCAAATGGTATAGCAGCCAATCTTCTTGAGGGTGGAAGAACATACCATACTCAGTTCAAATTACCTGTTCCGATAGTTGAGAGCTCAATATCAAATATGTGTCTCAATCCTGCTAATGCTGAAAATTTGACATAATCTACGGTACTCATTTGGGATTAGTGTATCAAGGCCCCGTCTATTGCTCTTACAGTGGTCGAAAATATGCTAAAAGAAATAATGGATAACCACAAACCCATTGGAGGAAATGTTTTATTACTTGGTGGAGATTTTCGGCAAACACTTCAAGTGGTTCCTCATTGTGACCTGACAAAATTGTAGAAGCATGTATAAAGTATAATAAACTGTGGCAAAGATTCCAAATACCTAACCTTACAAACAATATCAGTTCAGTTGACACTGAATTCAGCAACTGGTTGATCCAAGTTGGCAATGCTAATACACCACACATTGACGGTTTGCCCGAAGACATAATTGAAATCCCTTAAAAAATCTTATGTACAGGAAATATTGTCAAAGACTTATTTGGAGAAAGAATTCCAGTTGCTGATGTCTCAAAGATAACAAAAAATGTATTCTTTGCCCAAAGAACTCTGATGTTGATATTATAAATGAAGAGGTGCTAAACATTTTGGAAGGAGATACTCTGACATTCCTCAGCTCATTCCTCAGCTCAAACTCGCTAACTCCAACAAGAATGCCGATGCATAAACTGAACCTTATTATTATTTTACTTTTGACTTCTTGCCAAAATATTTTTGCCCAAAAAATTTAAATAAAACAAGAAATACAATGTGAACATCCGATACTGACAAATCGCAAATCATTAAATATGTGTGGCACCACACACAATATCACCAACAAAGCAAAAATACACATATAATATAATTACATTTTATTGGTAGAAATACGCACAACACAAATTGAACATCATATTAAAATATAGTCTACCAGTATGGAATTTTATTCTGTCATAGCACTTTATGTATTTGCTGCTATATTTTAATATGATGTTTGTGATGTGCGTATTTCTACCAATAAAATGTCATTATATCATATGTGTGTTTTTGTTTTTTTTAAATACAATGCGGTCAAATTCATTTACTATTCAATATAGACTGTTTCTATTAATGTGTATGCACTAATGTTCTAGCGCCTGTTATTGTAACGGGCTTAATGTCTAGTAAGCCATAATCCGATTTATACAAATATATTTTATTATTGTAAATAGAATATAGAGTAAATTGCGCCAATTTAGTGTGATGAAAATCCCTCTTTAAAGGGCTTTTTCGGGAATGAATTAAAATGGCTGCCTACCCCCTGTCCTAGAATATGAATAGGACTGGTTACCTCCACGTGCAAAGCTGCCTCGGTGGTGAGGAGACAGGGCCTCACTACACTCTATGCTTTGGCACTTGCATATACAGCCATGATGACATATCATTGGCAGGATCATATCATTATCATCTATTATAGAGCAATGTAGTGAGGCCCCTCCCCCCTCCAGGCAGCTCTGCAAGTGGAGGAACACCAGTCCTATTTATATTCTAGGACAGGTTGCTGCAGCAATTTCAAATCATTCCCGGAGAACATCTTTAACACTAAGAAGAAAAAAAGGGGTCAAGAGGGACTGTTCAGTAACTCAACTCTACTGTCTACTTCTCCACTAGAAGTCACTCCTTTTCCCACCTGTTTTTTTAACTAGTTATCTGTAGAAAGTTCCTGGAAAAAAAAACGTTTAGAATGTTTTTTCTTTTTGAATTAGACACATTGGCATTGCGAGGGAGGTGCGGGCCACACCAGGTGACACCAGTGCCGGCAGAAGAAAATTTATTCAATGCACTTGCCTGAAGTGCCGATAGCTGTACAGGGAATCCCAGTCTGAGCTCTGACTCCATATATGGTTGTGTCCATATATGGAGTCAGTGCTATGAACATGAAGGTATCCCCAAGGATTGTCAGAATGCTTGGGGACACCCAATGTATTTTAATCTAATTTAGCCTCTATTTCTGAAAGGTTGCAACCAGGATTTGAACGCACAACCTTTTACATCAGAGGCAAGAACACTAACCACTGAGCTATGGAGCGCAAAAGTAAACTATGCTAGAAAAACCTCATAGTAGTTTATCAAGTATTAGGTATTCCTATACAGCAGAAGTATAATTTACTTTTTTTTTTCAGTAATTGTAAAAAAAAGTATGACACAAAATAAATGTTTAATTACTATATATATATATATATATATATATATATATATATATATATATATATACACATTTGTTTTTAATTTAATTATACTTCTGCTGTATAGGAATACCTAATACATGATAAACTACTATGAAGTTTTTCAAGCACAGTTTAGCATTGAGCTTCATAGCTCAGTGGTTAGAGTTTGCCTCTGATGTAAAAGGTTGTGAGTTTGAGTCCTGGTGGAAACCTTTTAGAAATAGAGGCTAAATTATGCATTCATTTATATCAGAAGTAAAAACCTATAGAAATATACTAGACCACGCTTTAATCAGAATTACCTTTATTAACAATACAATAAAAACATGCAGCAGCATGTATAGTATAGCAAAAAAGTGACACAGAGAGAGGGGTGCACAAATGGGCGGCATCCAGGAGAGAGAGACACAGGGCAATACAAGTATAAACATCAGTAAATAGCAAGTGCAAAAAATAACAGATATAAATACATCATGTCAATGCATACCCATAGTGTGTCTCTCCTCCGGGATGGCGCCAAAACCCCGACGCGCGTTTCGGCAGAAGCCTTCGTCACCCCCAGACGAAGGCTTCTGCCGACACGCACGTCGGGTTTTAGCGCCATCCCGAGGAGAGACACTATGGGTATGCATTGACATGATGTATTTATATCTGTTATTTTTGCACTTGCACTTCACTGATGTTTATACTTGTATTGCCCTGTGTCTCTCTCCTGGATGCCGCCCATTTGTGCACCTCTCTCTGTGTCACTTTTGCTATACTACTACATGCTGCTGCATGTTTTATTGTATTGTTAATAAAGGTAATTCTGATTAAAGCGTGGTCCAGTATATTTCTATAGGTTTTTGTTGCTCTAATACTGCAGGCGTTTATATGTTTACATATGTGGATGTTTGGGTGCGGACCAGCACCCTACTAGTGGTTATATTTTTGGTAATATATCAGAAGTATGATAATATATATTTATACTTCTGATATATATAAATGTATTATATATGGGAAACTATTACTGAGGTTTTTAGCCATAATATTAGTATAGCAGGTTAATATGAAGCTCTGATGGGAGGTTGTGTGCATGACACTGATGGGGGGATGTGTGGAGGACACTGATGGGGGGATGTGTGGAGGACACTGATGGGGGGATGTGTGGAGGACACTGATGGGGGGATCTGTGGAGGACACTGATGGGGGTGTGTGTAGGGGACACTGATGGGGGGATGTATGGAGGACACTGATGGGGGGATGTGTGGAGGACACTGATGGGGGATGTGTGGATGACACTTATGGGGGATCTAGGGAGGGGTGTGGTGGGAAGTCCTGGAGGGGTGTTTGGGTGGAAGCTCTGGAAGGGGTGGGAGCTCCGATAGGTATGTGGGGGTGGGTGATCCGGGAGGGGGGGGGCTCATAAAAAATGTAGCTATGTGGCGGGGGGGCACATTTTTTTTGCTGTGGGGCCCAGTCATTTCTAGCTACGCCCCTGGGTGACACCACCAGGAGCTGAGCGCTTGCATTATGGAAGCACTCATCTCCCTACATTCATCTGTATCGCGATACAGATAAACACTGCAGCAGGGCAAGGGAGAGGTGTCTCCTTGTTCCTCTGATAAGGTGCCGGCACAAGGCCTGCAGCCTATCAGAGGCCGGCGCAGGCTTCACGATGGCGTAATCGCGCCGCCTGTGCTGTACTGCTCAGGACACAGGCCAGAAAAGGCCTGCATCGCATCGCTGCCATGGAGGTAAGTATGTGGTTTTTTTTTTGTTTTGTTTTTCTGTGAGGCGTTGGGCTGCGCTGGGGGGGTCATTGCTGGCATAAAGAGGACACTTTGGGGCATTATTGCTGGCACATGGTGGACACTATGGGGCAATGGCTGGCACATGGGGAACACTATTAGGGCATTGCTGGCACATGGGAGACATTATGGGGGCATTGCTGGCACATGGGAGACACTATGGGGGCATTGCTGGCACATGGGGGACACTATGGGGGCATTGCTGGCACATGAGGGACACTCTGGGGGCATCTACTTGCACATGGGGGCATCTACTGGGGGCATTTCTGGCACATTATGGGGACACTATGATGTTGGAGGGGAGAAGAATACTATGGGGGTATATTATATAGGCACATTATGGGGGCACTAAGAAGGGGCATTTAATACTGGCACATTCTGGGGGACACTATGGGGGATTATTTGCACTTGCCACTAGTCCTAAAATGTGTTAAGACTTCCTTTCCTTTGATGGCAGCTACTGGGGCTATATACAATATGGACATGAGCTAACCCCATTGACTTCTAAGGGAGATTTTTCTAGGCATTAAAAAAAAAACTGGGTGGAATTTTTAACAAACTATTCAGTTTGTTATTATAGATACATCAGGTGGCTAAGATGGCTTCTAGAACCAGAGCCAGTACAGTCAGTTCCATTTTTGCCAGGGACCTGCCTTCTCGACATCCCTGCTTGGGCCCCCATCATTAATTATTTTGCAACATTTTTTTCTGCTTGCCACTGTGAGAACTTGAATCAATACTTCACAAAGTCACAAGGGCCACAGTTCAAGGCAGAGACCAGTCAGAAGAATAAGGATAGGGTATTTAGGATAGAAAAGTTAGATGCACAGGTTAAGAAGCAGGTTACTGCTAAAAAAAAAGTGTTGGTAAATATTTAGGAATTTGCAAAAGGGGGTCAGGTAATATTTGCATGTAGCTGTATAGTGGGGCCCCAGAATTAATTTTGCTGATGGGCCCTAGGCACTCCAGTCTGTGTTCTACTATTATTTTTACCAAGTAAACCTTACTGTAGCTAGACTATTCCCTTTTCCATTAGCCCAAGGCCCCTCTCCCCAACCCTCCAAGAAAACATTTCTTCTCAGCTTAAGTGCCTGTGATTTTGTCCCTACATTCTTCCCAATTTCAGTATTTAAAAAAAATGCATAGAAATGGTTGTGATTACAGTGGATAGGAACTACGTACAAACTACGTATAATTTTAGTTTTCTAAAGCTTTATATTTATTTTATGTCTCTTTTTATGTAAACTTGAATCTTTGCACTCTGAAGTAAAGGACTAAAATTTAGACTAAATATGTTTTTTTTTAGAAAACTGCATCTAGCCACAGAACAAAATTGCATAGTAGAATCTTCATATAAATCTGCTTTGCAATGAAAATGAAAAGAAGTATTAGTCTATAATAAAGCAAAACAGATAGATGATACTGGTTATGAAAGGATAGCAAAATAAAGATTAGAGTAGACGTTCATTCTGTGTGAGATTCAGCTCAAACAGCACCATAAAAATCAGCAGAAACAAATACGGTATTTGCTTTACATCCTCCAGACTTCTGCTTCACTCTCCATTAATACCTCTATTTAACCCGTCAGGTTACATCATTTTTAAAGAAATAATGAAATATTAAATATCTTTAAATACACTTTTTTACATTTCCTTTAGCAGGCGAAAATACCACATGCGAGTTAACTTACTAGAAAAGAGATAAAAGTTTTCAGTATAGCCAAACCAACCTACCACTTATTTGCTTTCTTCTGAGTACTAATTTAAAGAAGTAATTGTAGCTGTTATGTTAAGATCAATCAGTAATGTTTTTGAAAATGATCCTACAATTGTTTCAAAATCTGTTTGAGAGTACCCCTTAATGGAAGCTATTTTTTTTTATTAATTCACTAATTTTTATAGCTTTTGATTTTGATTTTCTGGATCATTTTTGGATACTACCAGTAAAAGTCAAATGGACTATCCCAGCTGGACAGCCTTCTCTTAAAAGGAAGCTTCTAAACATCAGTTAATTTTATCATAGGCCTCTACAGCGGAAAATTAATATTACATGATATCCATTAAAATGAATACAAAAATAAGCCATGCATGGCCATCATTCTTTCCAGATAATCTCTGCTGATAGTGAGGAAACCTGAGTGTGGACATTTATATTGAATTCATATAATCTTATAGGGAATATAGATAAGTGTTGTCCTAAGTTTAACTTTTTGTTTAATGGTTTTAATAGAACTATTTTTGAATAGGAAAATTAAACTATTTGCAAAATATCATTCAATATAACACTTCACTATAAAATAAACTACAATATGTAAAGCCTGCAAACTATTAAGTCAGTTATTTTGTGGAACTTAAAAGTCTGAACCATATTGTGCTCGTTAGTGGACTTGGAATGACCCTTATTTTGCATTTTCTTAGAAGGAAGACTATTTTTATATATTCTGAAAAGTTAATTGAGTCATGGCTTTGATGTTTAAATCATGACTGACAGATGCTTTTTATATTAGCCTTCAGCCTCTACATTATTTAAATATTAAAACACACGCAAACAAAAATGCATGCTACTGCTCCCTTGAGAAATTCTAAAACCTGTGCTGCTAATCTTTCCTAAACATATGGGTTTTTTCTTATAATAAACTAATTAGAATAATTAGACAAAATGTATAAACTAGGGAAGTGTAATCACAGAATTTCAAGTAATATTAGATTTCAAGCAATATTAAAGATATTGTCTCACTTCAGCAAGTGGAATTTATTATGGAAAGGAAGTTAATACAAGGCACTTACTAATGTATTGTGATTGTCCATATTGCTTTCTTTGCTGGCTGTATTCATTTTTCCATCACATTATACACTGTGTGTGATATATATATATATATATATATATATATATATATATATCCCAGAGAAGAGGCAGCACTGCTTGACAAAGGCCTCATGGAGTAGGCTGAAACGTTGCCTTGGAATAAATTGGGTCATCACCATTTAACTCAGGAGTGCTGCCTCTTCTCTGGGATCTATATATGTGTGGAGGATTGTCCGTCCTCCTGAGGATTTTGCACCCGCCAAGCCCTTTGGACGTGCTGCTGCCTATCTCCGGATTTATATATATATATATATATATATATATATATTTATATATATATATAATAGAAAAGTCCGGGTGCCAGCGGCTGTTGGAGAGATCCCGTTCTACAAAATCGATATCCACAGAATGTCCACGGCACTTCCTTTAATAAAAACGTATGTTTATTTCACCAGGTGCAACGTTTAGGTTTACATACTGAAACCATTCTCAAGCAAGTGAGAAACCACTCTCAAGCGCTTGAGAATGCTTTCAGTATGTAAACCGAAACGTTGCACCTGGTGAAATAAACATAGGTTTTTATTGTTGACACAGGACCTTTTTCAAGCATAATGACATTGAGAATAATGGGTTTAAATAACCACCCCTAGTGACATCATAACAAGGAGAAAATCCATACATATGTTTCATAAATTAATAACAACATGATTAAAATATATAGTGAGCAACATAATTACTCTGATAAAATCAAGTAAAGTGCCAAATATGTGCAGTTAAAAGTATACAAATTATTAAAAACATATATGTAAATTTCGGTACTTCATATATTCATATAAGGGACGGAGAATGGATGCCACTCACCAATGGAAATATAGTCACAGTGACAAGTCAGACAAGAGTAATCTATTCACTCTAATCAATGGATCACCATATCTCATGGATATTCCATAGGTTTATTCTGCACATGCCTGGATTCATATTCCTCTCTCTTGGGTAATGTAAAAATGCCCTATTCCACTGTATGTGCAGTTATTCATATGCATCCAAGAAAATATTATCCACTGTGATCTCAAAATAAAGTGTATCTGGTACTCAAAATACAACTTTTGGTCAAAGAATAATACTATTATAAGAGGGGCTTGATAGGGCTGTCTCTGACCTGTGTAAGGAAACACAGGGGTGCAAATAAAAGGTGGCCAAACCCCCTGAAAGTGTCACCATTTAGGAATGAGGAACAGATCCATTACCTCCTGCCGACCATGCACCCATTTTGGTCAGACACAGAGGGGTATATCCACCTATAGAAACCATGCTGACACTATCCCCTTGAATGATATAATGTATAATAGATAATGCACCATGTCAATCTGATTGGTAGTGGATTCAAGAATATTTATAAAGAATATGGAACTTTTCTTTATACTGTATCCATGGATGGTATGTGGAAACCGCTTGTCCCCACTGGTCAACTAAAAAAGATCAAAAGAACAAAATTAAAATACAAGACATACAATTACCGTATTTTTCGCCCTATAAGACGCACTTTTCCCCCTAAAGGTGGGGGGAAAATAGCAGTGCGTCTTATGGGGCGAAAGTTGCGTTTTTGCTTTAGTTATAATGATACACCCACCGCGGTGCCGCGGCGGGTGTATCAGCTAAGAGGGAGGAAGGGCTGCAGTGGGCCGGCATGACAGCGGGGCCCGTGCAGTGACTGTATCCTACTACACAGGCCCAGCTCACTGTATATAAGCTTGCAATATTTGAAGACATTGTTATTATAAAGTAAAAAGCCTTAGTAAACCTAAGTTGTATTATTCTACCTACAATCGGTGGCAGAGAGGAGGGAGGAGGCAGGCTGGGAGGACTGACGCAGGCAGCGTGAGTCACTACGTCACGCACCTGCACCGCCCAGTTTATGAGTGAAGAAGGCAGCGCAGGCACGTGACGTAGTGACTCACGCTGCCTGCGCCCGTCCTCCCGGCCTGCCTCCTCCCTCCTCTCTGCCACCGATTGTAGGTAGAATAATGCAACTAAGAATTACTAAGGCTTTTTACTTATAATAACAATGTCTTCAATTATGGCATGCTTATATACAGTAAGCGGGGACCGTGTAGTAGGATACAGTCACTGCACTGGCCCCTCTGTCATTATAAAAGCAGATGAGACCTCTACCCCCTATAATGGGAGTCATCACAGGGACACTGTAATGGGGGGATCTGTGGATGACACATAACATAAGATGCTATGTGTCATCCACAGATCCCCCCCAAAGCAGTGTAATCCACAGACCCCCATAACAGTGCACCATCTACAGATCCCCCCAAAACAGTGTCCTCCACAGACCCCCCATAACAGTGTCCTTCACAGACCCCCTATAACAGTGTGCCATTTACAGATCCCCCATAACAGTGTCACCCAGAGATCCCCCATAACAGTGTCACCCAGAGATCCCCCATAACAGTGTCACCCAGAGATCCCCCATAACAGTGTCACTCAGAGATCCCCATAACAGTGTCATCCAGAGATCCCCTATAACAGTGTCGCCCACAGATCCCCATAACAGTGTGTCATCCACAGAACCCACCAAAAGCACACATTTTGGTTCAAAATATTTTTTTTCTTATTTTTCTCCTGAAAAACCTGGGTGCGTCTTATGGGTGAAAAATATCTAAACAAAAAGTACAATAAAGTTTTCTTTTCTTTAAAAACATAAGACTGGGGATTGGCACAAAGTCAAGAATCATAAACCTCAAATCATTCTCTTTATGGCCCTTATCAAAAATTGTTTGGCCACAGATAAATCCTTACATTGTTTTTTAGTGGTAAATCTATGATTATTAAGTCTATTTTTCACATCACAGATGATCTTGACAACATAGAGTAAATGGTATGGGCACTATAAAAGATAAATAAACCAAGAAGAATCATATGTCAGGTAATGTTTGAGATTAAAGCGCTCATGTGTAATAAGGTGTTCAAAAATGTACTCTTACACATCAGTTTACAATGATCAGTTTGCAATTCACGCACCCAAGGCATGAAAAGCTGTCTGCCTGTTTTGGTTTGAAATATGTATGGGTATCTCTGAGACCCATATATTCATCAGTTTTCACAATTGTAATCCTAATGTTTGAAGCTCTCCTATAAGACAAAAATGGTGGATATTTGAACTCCTCTACGTGTAGGTAGGTATTTTTGATGACAGACCAATGTTTCTATAAAATTTGAGTAATTTTAGAATATTAAAACCATGGGCGGACTGGGAACTTAAAGTGGCCCTGGAAAAAATACTAAGAGTGGCCCCTTTTTTGTAGTCAGGTCCAAATTGATGGAAAGAAGAGCAAGAAATACTATATTGTGGCACATTACACCGCCTCAACGAAGCCAAATACAACAGTCCATCACAAAATACTGCCAGCAGCACAAAATACATCCCCAAATTCTTCCACTGCCCGTCTGTGAGGAGGGTTTAGGTGGCCCCCTGGGCATCGGCTAACTGGGAAATTTCCCTGTAAGGTCTATGGCCCATCCACCCGCCTGATTAAAACATTTAGAGATGTAGACGATTAGTGTCTCCCACATGTCCCATCATTGTTACTGTCTGATAAAAGATCCATTCTAGAGAGTTGTTTTACTTCTTGTTTATTTTTTGTTTAAAAGTGGTCACTATCTTGTTCAAGGCTACATCATCCTTACCATCATCATCCACTATTCTATGCACCCTTTTGACTATGGGGTAGAGAAGTCATCTTTTTTGTGGAGGTGGCAACTATTGTAATATAACTATATTGTTATCTTTATTTTTTCCACATATAAATCTGTGTGTATACCTGTATGTCCATCTTCTAGATATATCTCTGCATCAAAAAGCTGTACCTTATTGGCAGAATATGTCAGGTTAAATTCAATTTTCTCATCAATGGAATTCAGGTAAGTCACCAAAGTCTCTTTAGTGTCAGTCCAAATAAGGCCCCATGCACACGACCGTTGTTTGTTTTCGCGTCCGTTCTGTTTTTTTTCACGGATAGGATGCTTCCCCATTCATTTCAATGGGTCCGTCAAAAAATGCGGATGGTCAACCGTTTTTGATCCTCATTCGTGATCCGTGTTTTCATTCCGTCAAAAAAATAGTGCATGTCCTATTTTTTTTCACGTTTGCGGACAAGGATAGGCATTTTTACAATGGATCTGCCATAAAAATCGGATCCGTCAAAAAAAACGGTCCGTCATCCGTTTTTTTTGATGGACGCAAAATTTCAAGGAGGAGCGGACGCGGAGGCAGGCAACGGTCGTGTGCATGTAGCCTAAGGAATATATTGTCTATGCACCTCCACCACCACAAAACATTATGGAAGTGGGGAGATACATAGACATACATTTCCTCAAGATATCTTGCAAAGATATTCACATACTCAAGGAGAGGATTGTGGAACAACTAAAAACCCATGGGTTGATTGATAAAAAACAGCATGGGTTTACTTCAGGGAGATCATGTCAAACTAATCTTATTGACTTTTTTGATTGGGTGACTAAAATAATACATGGTGGAGGTGCAGTAGACATCGCTTATCTGGACTTTAGTAAGGCTTTTGATACTGTCCTACATAGAAGGCTTATCAATAAACTGCAGTCTTTGAGCTTGGGCTCACATATTGTTGAATGGATTAGGCAGTGGCTGAAGGACAGAAAACAGAGGGTTGTAGTCAATGGAGTATATTCAGACCATGGTATTGTTACCAGTGGGGTACCTCAGGAATCTGTTCTGGGACCCATATTGTTTAATATCTTTATCAGCAAAATTGCAGAAGGCCTCAATGGTAAGGTGTGTGACCTAAAGGTAGGCAGAGAATGTCATAGCGCAGCAGGAAATGCCAGCAGAATGCTTGGGTGTATAGGGAGAGGCATTAACAGTAGAAAGAGGGAGGTGCTCGTGCCGCTCTACAGAGCACTAGTGAGACCTAGACCACAGAAGAGCTACTAAACAAGTACATGGATTGCAGGACAAAACTTACCAGGAAAGGTTAAAGGACCTTAACATGTATAGCTTGGAAGTAAGAAGAGACAGAGGGGATATGATAGAAACTTTTAAATACATAAAGGGAAACATCACGGTAAAAGAGGAGAGAATATTTAACAGAAGAAAAACTGCTACAAGAGGACATAGTTTTAAATTAGAGGGGCAAAGGTTTAAAAGTAAGTATTACTTTACTGAGAGAGTAGTGGACGCATGGAATAGCCTTCCTGCAGAAGTGGTAGCTGCAAATACAGTGAAGGAGTTTAAGCATGCATGGGATAGGCATGAGGCCATCGTTCATATAAGATAGGGCCAGGGGCTATTCATAGTATTCAGTATATTGGGCAGACTAGATGGGCCAAATGGTTCTTATCTGCCGACACATTCTATGTTTCTAAGTATGTTAGTGAGACATTGGAACCCATTGCAGCACCGCTTAATTCCATGTAAAATGCACAATTAAAGTAGAAATAACTAAGTTCCAATAGTAAATGTAATAGAGACTAACTAAACTCCTTGCTCCTGTCAGTGTAGTCTGAATCTGCCAAAATCTTTTTAACTGTCAAAATCCCAGAGTGTGGTCAATGGACATGTATAGACTATATGGAGGAAGCCAAAATTGGTCCATTTAGTATAGTCTTGTAGTGTCCTTTAAAAATCAGATGTGTCTGTAATAAATGAACATACTATACCTTGGTTGCAAAATTCCTGAAAGCCCTGTCTATCTGCATCTTATGTATTTTCGGTAGAATGTATATTATGGGAACTGTAGGATGTTCTACAACTGTAGGATGTTCTACCTGTAGAAACTCTCTTAAGGGTCACTGTAAGAGTCACTATAATTATATTCCAATAAAGAATGATCCCAGCAACCGTCTTCGTTTTATATTGCTCTTTACATTTATTCACAGAATAACAATCTCCTGGACGCGTTTCGGCTCACAGCCTTTATCAGCAGGTCACAGGAAAAGAATTAACACACATTTAAATAGCCTAGATGACGTCAGACGCCAATTGTGAATGACAAATTAATCTAGCCAATCGGCATCATGGTTTCAGTTTGAAGCAGATCAATGGACAAACGATACATATAAACAAATAGACAAGTGATACATATTAATCGCTAATACATATTACCATCCAAGTTCTCAATTCAGAGTGAATGTCTGCAGAAGAAAAAACAATAAAAAAAACATATTAATGGACAGCATACTATGGGTTATAATCGCATGATCTCATAGTCGCGGTTCAGACCGCGCGGTTGTAAAGTATCTAGGGTATGAATCCAAAAGGCTTCCCTACGTAATAGAAGCCTCTTTATGTCACCCCCTCTTCTCGGCATTTTTACTTGCTCTAACACCTGAAATTTTAATTGGGCAATCGTATGCCTGTGTTTCTCAAAATGGTAAGGCAGCGGGAGCAGCAAATTCTGAGTTCTGATGGTGGATTTGTGCTTGCATATTCTATCCCTAATAGTTTGCATCATTTCCCCCACGTATAGTAACCCGCAAGGGCACTTAATCACGTAAATGACATTCGTAGATTCGCATGTAAAATAGCCAGTGATATTGAACGGTTTGCCTGTACGTGGGTGAAACACTTGCGGTCCCTTAATTATATGTGAACATTGCAAGCAATGAAGGCACGGAAATGTGCCCCTTTTTTGGCTCCGTAGTGTGTTCTGTCTCAATGTCAGTTTACCGCTACCCAAATCCGCCCGTACTAATTGATCCCTGTAACTCAGGTTACGTTTATTGCAAATGAGTGGAGGAGAGGTAAATTCCTGTATTGTTGGGTATGCCTTCCCAAGCAGATTCCAGTGTCGCCTTACAATATTATCAAACCCCTTATTAAACACATGAAACTTGTGTATAAAGGCAATCCTGGGTGCTTTTAACTCTTTAATGACGGGGACATCAGATTGGGTACTCAGATCAATTTTGATTTTCTCCAATATGGCTTTGGGATAACCCCTCCTTTCAAATCTAGTGGTCATCTCCTCCATCCTGAACTTCAACCTCTCTGGATCCGTCACAATGCGTTGTACCCGCTGGAATTGCAACTTGGGTATCGCTTTTTTAAGGGAAGGAGGATGAGCACTAGTGAAAAAGAGGGTGCTATTTCTATCCGTTGTTTTCCTATGGAGATCACTTGAGAGGAGGCCCTCCTCATTTTTAATGATTACTGTATCCAAGATATGATAGAAACATCTTGTACTGTTTGAGAATTACTTTCTCTTTGAAGATACCTATTATGGCCAGCGACGCGGTACGGCGATGGGTAGTAATGTGGCCCCGCCCTATGCTAACGCATTTATGTCATCATTTGAGAATCAGTTTGTATACACTCATGAGGATTTTTCTCAAATCCTAATTTGGAAAAGATTTATTGATGACATATTCTGCGTGTGGGCGGTGCCACATGACACCCTCATGTCCTTTTTTGAACACCTAAACCTCGCATGTGAAGGCTTGAAATTCACCATGACAAGTGATAGGAACCGGGTGAGCTTCTTGGATACAGTAATCATTAAAAATGAGGAGGGCCTCCTCTCAAGTGATCTCCATAGGAAAACAACGGATAGGAATAGCACCCTCTTTTTCACTAGTGCTCATCCTCCTTCCCTTAAAAAAGCGATACCCAAGTCGCAATTCCAGCGGGTACAACGCATTGTGACGGATCCAGAGAGGTTGAAGTTCAGGATGGAGGAGATGACCACTAGATTTGAAAGGAGGGGTTATCCCAAAGCCATATTGGAGAAAATCAAAATTGATCTGAGTACCCAATCTGATGTCCCCGTCATTAAAGAGTTAAAAGCACCCAGGATTGCCTTTATACACAAGTTTCATGTGTTTAATAAGGGGTTTGATAATATTGTAAGGCGTACACTGGAATCTGCTTGGGAAGGCATACCAATAATACAGGAATTTACCTCTCCTCCACTCATTTGCAATAAACGTAACCTGAGTTACAGGATCAATTAGTACGGGCGGATTTGGGTAGAGGTAAACTGACATTGAGACAGAACACACTACGGAGCCAAAAGGGGCACATTTCGTGCCTTCATTGCTTGCAATGTTCACATATAATTAAGGGACCGCAAGTGTTTCACCCACGTACAGGCAAACCGCTCAATATCACTGGCTATTTTACATGCGAATCCACGAATGTCATTTACGTGATTAAGTGCCCTTGCGGGTTACTATACGTGGGGAAATGATGCAAACTATTAGGGATAGAATATGCAAGCACAAATCCACCATCAGAACTCAGAATTTGCTGCTCCGCTGCCTTACCATTTTGAGAAACACAGGCATACGATTGCCCAATTAAAATTTCAGGTGTTAGAGCAAGTAAAATGCCGAGAAGAGGGGGTGACATAAAGAGGCTTCTGTTACGTAGGGAAGCCTTTGATTCATACCCTAGATACTTTACAACCGGCGGTCTGAACCGCGATTATGAGATCATGCGATTATAACCCATAGTATGCTGTCCACTAATATGTTATTTTTATTGTTTTTTCTTCTGCAGACATTCACTGTGAATTGAGAACTTGGATGGTAATATGTATTAGCGATTAATATGTATCACTTGTCTATTTGTTTATATGTATCGTTTGTCCATTGATCTGCTTCAAACTGAAACCTTGATGCCGATTGGCTAGATTAATTTGTCATTCACAATTGGCGTCTGACGTCATCTAGGCTATTTAAATGTGTGTTAATTCTTTTCCTGTGACCTGCTGATAAAGGCTGTGAGCCGAAACGCGTCCAGGAGATTGTTATTCTGTGAATAAATGTAAAGAGCAATATAAACGAAGACGGTTGCTGGGATCATTCTTTATTGGCGTTGTGGATTATATCCTTTCCCGCGCAACCTCGCTGAAAGGATCGAGTGCCGACTATTTATTTTCTTATAATTATATTCCAACACAAATCTAGTATTGTATTTTACTATTCTGTATGTCGGCCAATTGTCTCTTAAGCAATGTATTTTGCTGTGTCCATAACCACAACCCACCACCCTTGTCTTTCAGTTTGATGGTGAGGTCATAGTTATTGGATAATCTCTCTAAAGCCTTTATCTCATCTGATGTTCTTTTGGGGTGCTTCATATATGTATCCATGTCAGTAGTCCTGAGGTTATCTAAATCTCTTTTAACCAACTCCATGAATGTGTCAATGTCATGAGACTGGCACCACTGGCTGAAAATCACCTTTAAATCTAAGCTCAATTTGTTTTAAACATTACTCACTCAAACCTGACCTAGAACAAATAGATAAATTGTCTGACACAGGAAACAAATCAAATCTAGAAAAAATGTTTTAAGTCTAACTCAAGTTGAAACCAGTCTACTATAGGACTGGGACAAAATGAGAGTCCGTTTTCCAATACATGTACTTCAGTATCACTCAGATTATAAGTAGAAAGGTTTACCATTAGTGATGAGCGAAGTATTGGAAATTTTAATTAGCCTGCTTCACTGAATTTTGCAAACAAAAATTTGCTCCGTGACTAATTACGTCCTCACAAAGTGCTTTTATTTGTAAGTAGTGGGTACAATGACAGAGAGCGCCACCCCCATCATTGTAGCCCTCAGATGCCTTGTTAATAGCTGATTGCGGCATCTAACAGCAATAATACAGTGCAAAAAAAAAATGTAAAAATTAATAAAATCATACTTACCTAATCCATTTTATCACAAATACCACTGTCATCTTGATTGAAGATCTAGCCTGAAATCTCGCACGACCTGTGATAATGTCATCAAGCAGACCAGCGTCGTGACGTCATACATCAACGCGCAAGATATTTCGTGAAAGATTGTCAATCATGATGATGGCAGCTGGCTTTCCGCACTGAAACAGATGAAGTAAGTATAATTGTTTTTAGTTTTACCACCATTCGCGGAAACTCAATTCGCGACCATAAAGCTTGAGCACATTCGGCTTTGCAGTGAATTCAATTTTCCCCGAGATTCGGATTAATTTGCTTAACAATATTTACCACTGTTTCTAGGTTTATTTCTTCTTCTGTCATGATGTGTATGCCATCCCCATCAGCTTTCCTCTGTGGCCTGGATTTTCCAGGCTGTATTGTGATGGTGGCCTCCTCTTCTACTTGGCTTTCTCTGGGATTCATCATAGAAGCTGTCTGTAAAAAAGATGTAGTAGACATGGCAAACTTTTATTCAATAGCAATCACATTTAAGCTTAAAATCACAACATATCACTGTTCACAAAGCCTGACCCTAGGTTTCACTTATTTCTTGCTTCATGCATAAAATAGTTTGGACTAATCCTGTGTTCCTACGTGCTCCATTTTTGCATACTCTTACCTCTCTGTGTATCATTATGTGCTTCGTTCTTTTTTTTGTTTGTTTGTTTAAAATTTCATTTGTGGTTCCTGATTTTTATTCCAAGCGTAAACTCTACCCATTAGAGAATCCAGTTGGTCTCTGTACCACTTATGTCTCTTAGTATCCTCTATAACCTTTTTGAACATTCTGTTTGCATTCTGTTTCTCATTAAAGGTGTAAAAATCCTCTTCATTCAAGGCAGCTTTAAGGACTGAATTAGCAATTTCAAGCTGTTCCCTAAAGTCCAAAACATATTTACTTGATATCTGTTCATACCGTATTCTAAAGTCAATATCTTGTGTTTAGAAGGTAGGTTGTAATGGTGACCTTATTTCTCTGGGGACTAGATTTATAGTACTGTATTCGCCCAAAGTAATTAAATACAGCTCCAAAATAAACCAATTTCTTTGAAATAATCTCATAGTTACCTTTCAAATTGATAATGCATGGAACCCTTAAGAATGCAATATCACCAACAAGTGCACCTAGTATCCTTTCCGGTAGAATTCCCTATAATTTCTCAGAAAATATAGGCAAACAGTGGTGTAAGAAAGATTCAACAAAAATTGATAATACACTTTTGCATTATTGCATAAAAATCACTCAATGCCTTTCTTTTCTATGAAAATGTTTTTCTTGGGTCCTTTATAAAGTTTGTCTATGATGTTTTCTCTTCTAAAGCAACATTTCCAATACAGACATAAAATCACAGCGTGATAAAGGAGCAGCACATTTATAGAGGAAATTCTGTGAAATGTTAGTTTTAATGGGAATCAAACGCAAGGTATTGTTTCACTCAGAATGAGCTTGAAAGGCCCACAGAGAAAACAAATTGTTGGGGCACAGTTTGAAGGCTCAGTGAAAACACACTTTATGTGCATATATCCTCATTCATGTTAGCACAGGTTGAGATAATAAGAGTGAGGAAACCTGACTATAGCAAATAGAATCTGAACAGAACAAAAAGAAGACATTTGAGTTTCAATTTAAATAATTAAAAATGTTGCTAATAATGAAATATTCTCCAAAGCACATTGCATTAATACATCTTACTGCTTTATATATTTGAAATTATAACAAATATCTTCACCCCTTCAGAATCGGGCCATTTTCCTTTTTTATTTTTTTTATTTCTTACTACAAATCTTCATAGAGTCATAACTATTTTATTTTTCCATTCATGTAGCTATATGAGGGCTTGTTTTTTGCAGGACAAGTTGTATTTTCTAATGACACCATTTCCTGTTGCATACGATATAGTGGAAAGCTGGATTTTTTTTTAAATTGGGGTGGAATTCTAAAAAAAAACACAATTCCGACACAGTTTTATGAGTTTACCTTTTACAGTGTTTCTTATATGGTAAAACTGACTGTCATTTCTTAGGTCAGTACTATTTAAATTATACCAATGTACAAAGTTTTTCTTACGTTTTAATATTGAAAAAAAAAAACTTTGGAAAAAAGTATTTCTTTCTCTCATATACCCCAATGTATTAGTAATTGAGTATATGAGAATTTCACTATGTTCCTATGGACCCCTGCCACAGTCAGGGTTTCCATGGGTAGCTAACTGAGGCAGCCACGGATCATTCAGGAGGGAGGCTGCCACACACACTATCCATCTCCCCTACCCCCACTAGTGAGAGCAGTTGCACATCTGGGAGCGTGCACTCCCTGTTTTTTTTTTACTCCCAGATGCCGGGTCACTAGTGTTGAGCGCGAATATTTGAATTGCGAATTTTTACCGCAAATATTGCAACTTTGATAATTTGCGAATATTTAGAATATAATGATATATATTCGCTATTTCGAATATTCGCCATTTTTTCAACATCTGAAAAGCGAAAACATGACTTGTCCCTGCTTCTTTCTTGTGGGTCAATAAGTCATTGGCCCACAAGCAACTTAAGCAGGAAGGAATCATGTTTTCATTTTCAATGGGAATCCATCAACCCAGCTCTAACTTTAATTCTCAAATCGAGTATATGTTCGCATCGCGAATTAAACTTACAGCTGGGTTCCTAATGGTTGTTGCTAGAATATAAAGAAGATTGAGAATATAGCACTATATTCTCAATCTTTGTCAATTCTAGCAATACAACCGTTAGGCACCCAACTCAATGTTGAATTTGCGATGCGAGTATTGTTCGCATCGCAAATTAAACTTAGAGCTAAGTTCCTAATGGTTGTTGGTTGGTTGAACTTGCTACTTGCTAGAATATAACAAAGATTGTGAATATAGTGCTATATTCGTCAATTTGTGATATTCGTAATATTCTAACAAGCCAACCTTTAGGAACCCAGCTCCAAGTTGAATTCGCAATGCGAGTATTACAGGTTATATTAATCGCAATGCGAATTCTACTTAGAGCTAAGTTCCAAATGGTTGGCTTGCTAAAATATTACGAAGATTGAGAATATAGTGATATTCGTGATATTCGCTATATTCAACAATTCTACCAAGCCAACCGTAAGTAACTGTTGGCTTGGTAGATAACATAATCTAGATATGTTGAATCTCGAATATAGCGAACATAGTGCTATATTCCAATCTCTATCTTCGTCTATTCGACCAAGACAACCCATTGAACACAATAGCATACTGCCCTTATGCGGTGTGATTCATGCGCATATGCAATTGCCAATTTTTCGCATGACACAAACTATATTACATACAGAGGAGAATTATAAATCAGTAATGAGAATTGTTACTTATGTATAATTTTCCTCTTTATGTATGATACTGTAGTTTATGTCATGCGAAAAATCGGCAATTACATATGCGCGTGAATCGCACCGCATAAGGGCAGTATACTATTGTGTTCATTCAATGGGTTGTGTTGGTAGACTCGAAAGATGAAGATAAAGAATGAAGCAATATATTAGATTTTTTCTCTATCTTCGTCTATTCGACCAAGCAAGCCAACCCAATAGTATACTGCCCTTATGCGACCCGATTCACGCGCATATGTAATTGCCGATTTTTCGCATGACATAAAATACAGTATCATACATAAAGATGGAAATTATACAGTAACATCAGTAATGATTCTCATTACTAATCTATGATTCTCTGTATGTAAGATAGTTTATGTCATGCAAAAAATCGGCAATTACATACACGTGAATCGGGTCGCATAAGGGCAGTATGATATTGTGTTCATTCAATGGGTTGTCTTGGTCGACTCGAATAGACGAATATTGTGAATATAGCACTATATTCGCTATTTTCTCTATCTTCGTCTATTCGACCAAGTAAGCCAACCCAACAGTAGCCCTTATGTGACCCGATTCACGTGCATATGTAATTGCCGATTTTTCGCATGACATAAAATACAGTAAAGAGGAAAATTACACATCAGTATTTGGTAATTAGAATCATTTAGAATACAATATTTACATTTTTGTAATCGAGTAGGGCCATCAAGCTATTTTCATATAAGTTTTGCTTGCTCGAATTTTCGAATATGTCGAATATAGTGATATATTATCCATGCAAATTTATTATTATTATATTTTTTCTACAGTGCATGAGGTGACTCATCATTATCATTATTCCTCCCTTTTCCTAGCTTGAATAGCCAATGAGAAGGCTTTGTCACAACTTAGCAACATCCCTAGCAACCAATAGGAAACAAGACTACCCCTTCACTATATAAGTGACAACATCACCCTGCAGCCATTTTGCGGTGTTGGATTTGTTGGAGATTGGAGCTGTGCTATTTTTTCTGCTGTGCGTTTTCTAAAACCTGAATTTAATATATAATAATCTAGTTAGCTAGTTTTAGGTAGTGATTAGGGAATAGTGTCGTTTTATAGCTGATAGGGTCGAAATAATTTGAGATAGTTTAGTAGTTTAGTAGAGTTAGCAGATAAATATAGTTAGTGTTAGGGCCTAGTGTAGCAGATAAGGTTCAGTGCAAGGTAAAGTGTAGGGCATCGAGTTAGGTAGGTAGCTGTAATATATAATATAGATATATAGATAGTGCTTGATAGTTTAGGTTAGGGATTAGGGCTACAGTTAGGGAATAGTAAAGTTTAGATTTTTCAGGGCAGGGTGTAGTTTAGGTTAGTTAGTGATATAGTATAGTGTAGGGTCTATCTGTCTGTTTTGTATGTCAGTTAGTGTCTGTCCAGTTAGTGTACTAGTTTTATTTTTTTCCATTATTTGTTAATTTAAAAAAGTATTTAAGTCTCTATGTTTCAGTTAGTGTCTGTTTCAGGTTAAAAAAAAAAAAAGTTTAGAAGTTTTATATGTTTTTTGCTTGGTGTAGTTCTGTCTGTCCTCCGTTAAAAAAAAAAAACCTTTTTTTAGTCTCTGTGTGTCAGTTAGTGTCTGTCTTAGGTTTAAAAAGAAAAAAAAAATACAAAAAAAGAAAAAATAGTTTATAGGTTTACATGTTTAGTGTAGATTTTTTCTGTCCTACGTTAAAAAAAACCCGTCTTGTAGTCTCTGTGTGTCAGTTACTGTCTGTGTCAGGTTAAAAAGAGTTTACGTTTTAAGTGTTTGGCGTTTAGTGTAGTTTTGTTAGTCCTCCGTTAAAAGAGCCTGTTTTTTAGTCTCTCTGTGTCAGTTAGTGTCTGTCTTAGGTTAAAAAAAAAAAAGTTTGATAGCTTTACGTGTTTAGTATTTAGTGTAGTGTGTTACAGTTTACGTTTTTTTCATTTTTCACCCATCGTCTCCACCCCAATAAAGTTTTCCCCTAATCCCCAGCAGCATGAGTGTACCGGGCCGTGCAGGCAGCCGTGGACATGGTCGGGGTAACAGGGGAGTTGGTTCCCGCGCTGGACCACTCCCAGCATGGGGCCGCTCCTCATGTCCATGGACAGGCAGGCGCAGGTGGCAGGGGCGTCCACCTGATTTGTGACTTTTTCACAAGAGGCAGCGGGCCCATTACTTCCCAGGATGCAGAGGCTGTCTTTGCTCTGGTGGCCGATTCTAGTGCCACGGAGTCCTCTGCCCCGGCTGCCAGCAACTGCAGCACTCCGCCTCCTGTAGAACCAACCCCCAGCTCCCAAGAATTGTCCCCTCTCATGTTCGGAGATGTTGAGACTGAGAGTGACATCTTGGAGGAGGCAATGCAGGAGTCGGAAATACTGTTCAGCCCTAAGGATGGGCAGGACATGTTGTAAGGGATGGGGGATGAGGAGGAGGAGGGGCCTATAAATCCCCCTGTGAAATCCCTTCCAACTGGTGCGGGTGGTGTTAGCCACACAACCCCTGCACCTATTCAGACCCAGGCGTCAGCGAGGGGACAGCGGAGCCCGGTCAGGGGCTCCATGTCAGCTGTTCCCATCAGTCCACCACAGGTTGGCCCTGGGTCTGACATATCAGGGGGCGAAGAGGAGGGTGACCCAGAATGGGTGCCACCTCCTTTATCAGGTGACGGCAGCACCGATGAAGGTAGGCACCCGAGGCAAATGGTGCGCCAGGTTATCAGGGAACCCAGTGTCAGGGGCTCTACTGGTTATGGCAGCAAGAGTAGGCAGCAGCAGCAAGCTCCATCTGTGCGCACCGAGCCCGAGCAGGCACAACCAGCACCACCCCATCTGACACGAGGTCGGTGCAGAAGTCGCCTGTTTGGGCTTACTTCACCATGGCAGCACATGATGTCACAGTTGGCATTTGTAAGCTGTGCCATGCCAGAGTGAGGAGAGGGAGATCTATGGCTCGGCTGGGTACCACGGCCCTCAACCAGCACATGCGAGTCAACCACTGGCGGGAGTGGGCACAGATGTGCGGTGGTCAAAGCATCAGCGCCACCAGCAGTGTGCAGGAGACAGCAGCTCCTGCCACTGTACTGCAGCCACCCCAACCCCTTCCACCAACTCATTCCCACTCCCCCGCTCCCTCTACTAGATGTACTGGTACTGGCAGCCATACCTCTGCCACCACTGCACTCTCCTCTGCCGTCCGGCGCCAGCCATCTATTGCAGATGCATTTGAATGCACCGCGCCCTATGCTCCCGGGACCGTCGCGTGCGTTCACTCAATGGGCTCCTGGCAAGGGTTATCGCCCAACATCTGCTGCCTTACAATCTGGTGGATAGCAATCCATTTAGGCAGATGTTGGAGCAGGCCCAACCCAGATGGCATGTCCCCAGCCGCCATTACTTTGCCAGGACCGGCGTTCATGCCCTACACCAGCACATTGTGCAGAATGTATCCCTGTCGCTGGATCATGCTGTCAGCGACAGGGTGCATCTCACAATGGATGCCTGGACGAGTTGGCATCGGCAGAGACGCTATATAAGCTTTAGAGCCCATTGGGTGTCCCTCCGAGGCTCCGGGGAGGGATTGGCGGCATCTGATTTTGTGGTGCCGCCCAGGGGTGTCCAGGGGAGAATTGCTGCTCTCCCGCAAGCCACTGTCTCCACAGCTGCTGAGCCCCCCAGCAAGCATCCCCGTTGCTACGCAAGTGTGGGGCACATCCGCTGCCAGGCCATGCTCCAGCTTGCAAGCTTAGGGGACCAGAGACACACTGGACCTGATGTTCTGTCCGCACTACAGGCTCAGGTTCAGAAGTGGCTGACACCCCAAAGGCTCTAGGCAGGTATGGTTGTCTGTGACAACGGCAGCAACCTAATCGCCGCCCTTCATGCTGGCAGTCTCACACACGTACACTGCATAGCACATGTCCTCAACCTTGTCGTACAGAAATTCCTACGAACATTCCCAGGGTTGAGTGACATTGTGCAAAGGGTACGTAGGATTGCCAGCCACTTCAGACGCTCCCCAACTGCCGCTGCGTCCCTGTCCAAACTACAGAGGGACAACAGCCTGCCCCCCACAGGCTGATTGTGGACAGTGTGACGCGGTGGAACTCCACCCTCCACATGCTGGAGAGGTTGTGGGAGCAGCGATGAGCAGTGAGGGAATACCTGCTGGAGCTAGGCACTTCAGGGCAATCACACCCACTCCCCTACATCACCAATGCGGAGTGGGGGCAGATACAGCAGGTCTGCCACGTGCTAGCCTTATTCGAGCAGGCGACAAAGATGGTCAGCGGGGAACATGTCGGCCTGAATGAAGGGCTCCCCCTAGTGTTCCTGCTGAACAGGACACTAGATCGCCGGCTCGAGGCTGGGGAGAGTGCCTTTGTGGCGAATGAAGAGTCAACCATGCTCCACCAGGACCAGGCCCAGGACGATGAGAAGGATGAGGAATTAATGGATGTCCAGGACGTCTGGGCCAGGTAAGGAGGTAGAGCCTGTGCTGAGGGCACCGTTAGTCCGGGGGTGGGGCATTTCTAACCGGAAGCATCAGCAGCAGCAGCAGGAGGTTCAAGAGGTCATGGTCCTGGGCAATCATGAAGAGTCACAGTGGGCTATGCTCTTTCCCATTGCTGCCCATATGCTGCGATGCCTCAGGAGGGACACTTTTAAGGAGAGGGATGACATTTGGTTGGCCACCGTTTTAGACCCTCGATGCAATGGGAAACTGGAGCAGTTCATGATTTTGCGCTCAGATACCACAAACACAGTAAAATCGCCATGGGGATTAAGTTTAGCATGGGCTGATGAGAGGGCCCATAATCCTGGGGCAAGAAGCTGGCAACCAGGCTTCTCCAGCACCCAGTGGCGAGGTTGGTTTCACCACACTGCTGTTGATGCTGCTGCATGTCTTGAACATGTTGAGTTACATTTGGGCCTTTTAACATAACGTCTGCTGCTGCCTGTGCTGCCAAATTGGGCCAAGCTACATGTTGCCCTGATAATACACCACTTCTTAAATCCTGCTGTTGATGCTGCTGCATGTTTTGAACATGTTGAGTTACATTTGGGCCTTTTAACATAACATCTGCTGCTGCCTGTGCTGCTGAATTTGGCCAAGCTACATGTGGCTATGATAATACACCACTTCATAAATCCTGCTGTTGATGCTGATGCATGTCTTAAATGTTGAGTTACATTTGGGCCTTTTAACATAACGCCTGCTGCTGCCTGTGCTGCCGAATTGGGCCAAGCTACATGTTGCCCTGATAATACACCACTAGGGATGAGCGAACCCGAACTGGATAGTTCGATTTGTACCGAATTTTGGGGTGTTCGGGACCCAGTTCGGGTTCGTGGCCGTTGTTCCAATATTTTATCCCCCTTTCTGAATGTGCTGCACAGCAGCCAAGCAGCTAGCGTTTAACTTCTTGTCCTAAGAAGCCACCACAGCCATGCCTACTAATGGTATGGCTGTGATTGGCCAAGTGCAGCATGTGACCCAGCCTCTATTTATTCTGGAGACACGTAGCGCCGCACGTCACACTGCTCTGATTAGTGTAGGGAGAGGACGCAGCTTCTGTGAGGGCGAGATTAGGCAGGGAAAAGTCAGCAAAAACACCTAATGAAGTGATCGATCTACAGCTGTGAATCATTCAACTTCTGCTAGTTAATTGCTTACTGGTTTTTAGGCTGCACAGAGCGTTTTTATGTCACTTTTTTCTGGGGTGATCGGCGGCCATTTTGTGTCTTGTGGTGCACCAGAACAAGCTGCCACCAAGTCCATCAATCCATCAATACTAGTTTTTTTTTTTTGCTATATCCTACATCAGGGGCTTAGCTGTGCTTATTGTCACCCCTAGAAACTCAGGATAGAAATTTCCAAATTTTATTAAGGGGTTAAATTCAATTGCCAAAATAGCAATACCATAAATTAGTGTTTTCAGCTGTGGCTGGCCAAGTTTAATAGTGTTCGTCACAGGATAGATTTTGTTCTGCAGTGAAATTTAATTGCCAAAATAGCAATACCCTGAATCTGCTTCTCCAGCTGTGACTGGACAATTTCCCTAGTGTCCGTCAAAGGATATATTATTTTCTGGGGTGAAAGTCAGTAGCAAAAATAGAAATACAGTAAATCTGGTGTTCCAGCTGTTGCAGGCCTAGTTTAAATCTGCCCGTAAAAGGGTATATTTTTTTTCTGGGGTGAAATTTTATTGCCAAAATAGCAATACCCTGAATCTGGTGTTCCAGCTGTTGCAGGCCTAGTTTAAATCTGTCCGTAAAAGAGTATATTTTTTTCTGGGGTAAAATTCAATTGCCAAAATAGCAATACCATAAATCAGTGGTTTTAGCTGTGGCTGGCCAAGTTTAATAGTGTCCGTCACAGGATAGATTTTGTTCTGGGGTGAAATTCAATTGCCAAAATAGCAATACCATAAATCAGTGGTTTCTGCTGTGGCTGGCCAAGTTTAATAGTGTCCGTCACAGGATAGATATTGTTGTGTGGTGGAATTTAATTGCCAAAATAGCAATACCCTGAATCTGGTGTTCCAGCTGTGACTGGACAATTTCCCTAGTGTCCGTCAAAGGAAATATTATACTCTGGGGTGACAGTCAGTAGCAAAAATAGAAATACAGTAAATCTGGTGTTCCAGCTGTTGCAGGCCTAGTTTAAATCTGTCCATAAAAGGGTATATTTTTTCTGGTGTGAAATTCAATTGCCAAAATAGCACTACTATTAATCAGTGGTTTCAGCTGTGGCTGGCCAAGTTTAATAGTGTACGTCACAGGAAAGATTTTGTTCTGGGGGGAAATTCAATTGCTAAAATAGCAATACCATAAATCAGTGGTTTCAGCTGTGGCTGGACAAGTTTAATAGGGTCCGGCAAAGGATAGATTTTGTTCTGGGGTGAAATTCAATTGCCAAAATAGCTGCCTTTTGCTGCCCTCTAGCCCTTTCCAGGGCTATTTTACAGCCATTTAAGTACCCAAAAGTTCGAGTCCCCATTGACTTCAATGGGGTTCAGGTTCAGGGTGAAGTTTGGGTCGAGTTCGGATCCCGAACCCGAACATTTTCGTGAAGTTCGGCCGAACTTCTCGAAACCGAACATCCAGGTGTTTACTCAACTCTATACACCACTTCTTAAATCCTGCTGTTGATGCTGCTGCATGTCTTGAACATGTTGAGTTACATTTGGGCCTTTTAACATAACCTCTGCTGCTGCCTGTGCTGCTGAATTTGGCCAAGCTACATGTGTCCGTGATAATACATCACTTCTTAAATCCTGCTGTTGATGCTGCTGCATGTTTTGAACATGTTGAGTTACACTTGGGCCTTTTAACATAACGTCTGCTGCTGCCTGTGCTGCTGAATTTGGCCAAGCTACATGTGGCCACTGGCCATGATAATAGACCACTTCTAAAATCCTGCTGTTGGTGCTACAGCATGTCATGATCATGCTGAGTTATCTAGGAGCTTTTTAAAACAACAGTACCTGGTTTGTTGAGTTGATAATGTTTTAGGCCTTGCACTACATACTAGGATGTTAGGGCGGTAGTATTTTACACCTTAAACAGTTGCGTTACTGCATAGCCTTTCGCCCCACTTGCAAAACTCAGTATGCGATTTAAATACTATAATAGGTTTGAGGACGAATATGTTTAGTGTCCGCATTCATTATATTTTAATTTGTTAAAAACCCATGTTGAAAGACATTTCTTCTGCTCATGTACCAAATTGGTCAGTCAGTTTTAGAAGGTTCAAATCATTTTCAAGCACCGAGCTAAGACAAAACACCTAAATAGATGGCCGAGAGTCCTAATATTCGGGTATGAAATGTCAAATACATTATTAACATGTGTAAGAATAAAGTGCACATGAAAACAAAGATGAATAGTAAAAAGGGCTGGAAATATATACGTGAATGTATGGTGTGGTCATAAATGCAATGTTTTTTAAAATACAATCTTATAAAAACAACAGTCCGACAGGGCTATGTTAATTAGTTTAAGTTAGTTCCTTTTCTAAAAACGCAATGCAAATAGGACTCAAGGCATTGTGACTGAACAGTTGGGCCATCAGAAAAACACATACTAGTGAAGTAAAAACTAAATAAAAACCTCAATTTTCTAGGTAGCATAAGATCGGACTCTGGAGCAATGGAAGCATGTTGTGTCAGATGAGTCCTGATTTACCCTGATCAAGAGTTAGGGGCGCATCAGGGGAAGAAGATAGGCAGATGAAGAGATGCAACCAACATGCCTAGAGCCCACTGTACAAGCCTGTGGGGACATTACAATGATCTGGGGTTGCTGCAGTTGGTCAGGTCAGGTTGAGGTTCAGCAACAGTATGTTCTCCAATAATTCGTTCCAAAGAGTAGTTGAACCGATCTAGTGACCAGTGTATAAAAATCTAAATGCATTTTTTTAAAACAGCTGGCAGGGGCAATTTTCAAGATTATACTGCCAGCTTGCATCGTGCTCACATTGTGCAACTGTGGTTTTAAGGAAGAGACATCATTTTCTCACAGGGAACAATCATAGAGTCCAGACCACTACTATATTGCAGTGTACTCAAGTTAGAGTTAAATAGTGTTGCTGGGTGTTGTAGTGCAATTATGACCACTAACCTGAGACAGGCTGACTCTCTGGTACATCTGCAAGGACAGGTAGTTATAGATAGAGTTTGTGACGCCAGTGCCAATTAACGGTGGCACACCGTTTGTTGATAGTAGGAATAATTGAGGAACCACGTTGTAATAAAACAGAACTTGAACTTTACTGAAGCTTTGGTGGCAATCATACACATACGTGGATGGAAGCGCCGTTCCTTAATACATAGCAGTGCAGAGTAGTTTCAGATGAATAGATCACAGATGAATATAGATTGCAATTCCTCTTAGATCAAGCAGGCCTAAATCTGCACAGGGATTTGACTCCCCACTATTTCCTCAGGTTCTATAGATACAGGTGACTTCAATTCTTCTGACCTGTCTATTCCTGGGTTACTTTATAATCCAAGGCCCAAATACCTCTTAGACGGCTTCTATCCTTGGCTCTTTACACTCGGAGGATTTCTCTTGCTACCTGCTGAGGACATTACAGGAGTCCCACACAGACTACTCAGTCTGCACACACTTCACAGACTCAACTGTCTGCACTGAACTACTTCTACTATGCTTGGGCCTACCTATATATAGTGGGGCGTACTATCTCCCTCTAGTGGCTATAGTAGACACTACCCCTGCAGGCCTGTACAAGGAAATAAATTAAAGGTACATACACATAATAAACCTTTTGCAGTGTCGGGTATTAACACCGGTATGCTGCATACCCCCTGCTTTGAAATGAGTACGGCCTCGTACTCTAGTGGGGTGTCCCTTTTACACAACAATAGGCTTAAAGATATACATGCAACAATATAAAACATGAATAAGACATAGCATATAAATGGAAGGGAAACAGAGCGACGTTCTCTTCTTATCAGGAAACCATATGGAACAGGGGCGCTGACCTGGCACAGCGTGTTCAAATATAAAACCAGGATAGTCCATGGCCAGTATATAAGTCCATAACAAAATTGAATCAAACGAAATGCAATATAATAGTGCATGAAGGCTCGCACTAGGGAGTCCATCGGGCACAGAGCTTATTTAACTGACAACTTACACAGGAGTTTCCAGGGGGGAGATGCCACCAGCATAGTCAAAGTCTACCAAACGGACTGGCGCGCGCCCCCTGGTTACCCGGGTGGATCTCCTTAGAATGGGAATCTCTTCCTCCCATGGCAACGGGATTGGAGGAAGAGCAGAAGGAACAGAAGGAGCAGGAGGGTCTCCCTCAGTGGGACCCTCGTCACTGGTACCCTGATCCGGCTCCTCTGTAGATGAAAGGCTGGTGGGTGCTGGAGCAGGCACCAACAAGTTTAACCAGGGCGTGAGGAACCAATGGAGTGGTTCAGCATCATTCAATAGATCTGCCACGGCCTGCATAGGCTCCACAGGCTGAGCAGAAGGTTCTGGCACAGGAGACTGGAGTCCGGAGTCTCCAGCAATGGGGCCCTTTGTCATGCAGAGTTTTAGGCGGTTTCTGTGAACAATTTGGGAACCCTTATCCTCTCTGGTGATCTCATAGGTGTGGGTTCCAGCATTGGGGATGGCAGATACAAGATAGGGGTCCGCTCCCATTTACTGTCCAGCTTACTGGTGCGGTGGTTATTTTTTAACCATACAACATCTCCCACGGCAAGAGGCTCTGCATGGGCTGCCAGATCATAGTCTCTTTGTTGCCGTTCCCGGGCACTTTCCATACGCTCCTGGACAATCTCTTTAGCATTTAACAGGCACCTTTGGTGTTCAATTACCCAGTCAGTTTTAGGCAGGGGATTTATGGTGTCTGGCACTTGTACATCCAGGGAATGATCCGCAGGCAATTTACCCTGACGTCCGAACATCAGGTAAAATGGAGTGTACCCGGTTGAACAATGAATGGTATTGTTGTAAGTATACATGAGCTGTGGTAGCAGGTTAGGCCAATCTCCTCTGGTCTCAGGAGGCACGGCTCTCAGCATTTCAATCAAGGTCTGATTCATCTTTTCACAGAGTCCATTACCTTGTGGATGATAGGCCGTGGTCCTGACCTTGTGGCAGTTGTGTAATCGGCACAGCTCCTGGAACAGATGAGACTCAAAGGCGGGTCCCTGGTCGGTGAGAATCTTTTCTGGACAACCGTAGGGCAGGAGGAAGTGTTTCCAGAATAACTCAGCTGTCCTCTTGGCTGTCAGGTCGTTCACAGGCACTGCTACGACAAACTTGGTGAAGTGATCAATAATAGTCATAGAATAGGTATACCCTGAGTGACTGGGCTCCAACTTTACATAATCAATAGCAACAAGTTCAAGAGGGGCGGTACTTACAATAGGATGCAGTGGCGCTCTCTGATCATGGTGTTCACCTCTCTTCAGGGCACAGGCTGTACATTACCGACACCACCTCTCAATGTCCTCTCTCATTCCGACCCAATAGAACAGCCTACGGACAGTGGCCTCAGTCTTTTGAACCCCAAAATGTCCAGACCTGTCATGATACATTTCCAAAACCATGCCTGCATCTCGACGTGGGATGAGGATCTGGTGCACTCTGTCATTTGATACAGGATCCAGGCTTCTTCGCAGCAATAGGCCTTTTTGAAGGAAAAGTTGTTGACGCTGCCTCCACAATTTGATTAGTTCTGGGTCTGCGGTCTTTCGTCGAATTCTTTCAGGGGCTCTGCCACTGGTGAGGAAGTCCAGCAGTTCACCGAGAACTCTACTCTCTGATTGCAACTTAATCCACTTTTCCTCTCTGGGTTCAGGCTTTTTAAAGGCTGGAGGATCAGTGGTTCTGTTATTGGCAGATTGCGCCTGGTCCTGTTGAGCAAACCTGTTATAAAATGCTGGCATTTCTACATCCTCCCAGGCATCCCGCATGTCATCAGGTGCTATTTTAGTGGGGAGTCTCGACAGGGCATCAGCATTATCATTTGAACGGCCAGCCCAGTACTTTACAGTGAAATCGTAATTAGCAAGGCGGGAAGCCCATCTCTGTTCTAAGGCTCCCAGTTTAGCAGTATTCAGGTGAGCTAGAGGGTTATTATCAGTGAATGCAATAAATGGAGAAGCAGCCAGATAGTCCTTGAACTTTTCTGTTACCGCCCACACTAAGGCCAGAAACTCCAATTTGAAAAAGCTGTAATTCTGATCATTTTTTTCAGCTCCCTTTAAGGACCGGCTGGCGTAAGCTATCACTCTCTCTTTTCCCTCTTGCACTTGAGCCAGCACTGCTCCCAGGCCTTTCTTACTGGCATCTGTGTAAAGGTGAAATGGCTTACTGTAGTCTGGGTACCCCAGCACAGGAGGCTCAGTCAACTTTTTTTTTAACAATTGGAATGCGATCTCTCTCTCTTCATTCCATTCAATGAGGACAGGAGTCTTTGGGCTCTTTTTTGGTTGCCCCCTCAGGAGTTCCTGGATTGGATCCGCTATTTGAGCAAAGTGGGGGATAAAGCGCCAGTAAAAGACATCAAAGCTAAGGAAACGCCTCACCTCTTTCACGGTGGTAGGGACCGGCCAATTTCGGACAGCAGCCAACTTATCAGGATCAGGCTGGACCCCCTCTGCGCTTACAACATGTCCCAGGTATTTTACAGTAGGTTTAAGCAGGTGACATTTGGACGGTTTAATTTTGAGGCCGTATTTAATAAGGATTTCAAACACCTCAGCTAAGTGCTTTAAATGGTCCTCATAAGTTTTAGAATAGATGATAACGTCATCCAGATACAACAGCACCGTCTCAAAGTTCTTGTGGCCTAAACACCGCTCCATTAGCCTTTGGAAAGTCCCGGGGGCATTGCACAGTCCGAAAGGCATACAGTTAAATTCGAACAGGCCCATAGGAGTGGTAAAAACAGTCTTTTCTCTATCCTCAGGGGCCATGGGCACTTGCCAGTACCCGCTAGGCTGAGGAGCCTAGAGCAGTTAGAGACTCTTCAATGCGTGGCAATGGATAGGCATCTTTTTGAGTTATCTGATTTATCTTTCTGTAATCTACACAAAAACGGATGCCGCCATCTTTCTTTTTTACTAGAACCAGGGGTGCAGCCCAGGGACTACGGCTGTCCCGGATTATGTTTGAATCTTTCATTTCCTGGATCATCTCCTTAATAGTTTGGTATGAAGTAGGTGGTATGGGTCTATACCTCTCTTTGATGGGAGGATGAGAGCCAGTGGATATGGTGTGTTGGATGACACTGACCTCTCCATAGTGCGTTGCATGTTTACTGAAGGCCTGATGGTGTTTCTTTACCAGATTCAGAATTCCCTATAGTTGATGTTGGGGGGTAGCTTCGTCCCCGACATGGAGTTCCTCCCACCAGGGCACTTGTGAGTCGCTCACAGTAAGATGTCCTTGAGCTGCAGCTGGCGGCTTCTCGGTGACAGGCAGGCGGATGACATCCTGGAAGGAGACCTGGGAAAGCTGGGCAACAGGGCAGTGCTTAGTAAGTGCAACAGGATGATAACTGAGGTTAATCAGACGGACAGGTACTTTACCTTGGGAGACGGTCACCAGGCACTTGGCAGCTCTCACATAAGGATAGTTCTCCATCTGGATAGGCTCCACCAGGGCTGGATAGTCTTGGCCCTGGACTCCAAGAACGGCACAACACCACAGGAGGGTTTGAGAGTTTGGCGGCAGAGTCACCGGCCTATTATCACGGATCCTGGCGGTACAGATCTCCCCTTTCTCATTAGCAAACCTCTGCTGAGCACACAGTACACTGATAGTCTTTTGGATGGCTCTCTTGGATGCAGAGGGAGCAGTAGGCAGAGTCTGATGCAGCGCTTCAAGAACCTCAGGGTAACAGTTTTTAAAGACATTGGTTCCTACAATTACAGGATGACCCCCTCTATCTCCGGCCTGTACCACTATCACACCTTGTTGAGGCAAAGTAGCTTCTCCCACCTGGAGAGTGGGCTCCCAGTATCCATGGACTTTCACTGGCTTGCCATTACTTGCGATGATCTCCAGCCAGGACTCAGGTGGCTGGGTTAGTAGGCTGGAGTCCCAGTATTTTTTAAAGGTAGGCTGTTGGATAGTTGTAACTTGAGACCCAGTGTCCAACAAAGCTTCAAAAGGGATCCCATTGATTTTGACACTTATTTTAGGACGGGACCCTACATACCGGGGCATCCAGCTTGGGTCTTTTGGACCTATTGTTCTACCTCCCGAGGGGCGGTCCTCAGCCTCGAGGGTGGCCCGTTTAACTGCCAGCATGTAGATTCTGTGTGGCCCAACTTTTTGCAATAACTACAGACAGGCCGCTTGCGGTTCTTAAACCGGTCACTTATACGTCTCCTGGGATCTCTGGGGTGAAACTCCTGATAGGCAGGAGGAAACGGTTTTGGAGGTAGAAGCAATTCCTCTTCTAACATTACTGGTTTTTCCCACTCCTCTAATCTCCTGTACACTTTTTCCAGGCTTTTAGTGAGATGATTAACCTGTTCCACTAACATAGCAACAGTATCAGAGGTTGGAGCCTGAGCTGCTTGACTGGCCCAGGACTGGTTAATAATAGGCAGCTTAGGTTTACAAGCTAGGGGCTCAGACGGGGCCACTGGTTCTGCAGGCAGGGTTTGACCCAAAATACTAATGGCCAGTTCCTTAAAGTCCAGAAAGGTGCTACTAGGATGTTGGGCAGACAACATTTTCAATTGGGCTTTTAACTGTTCGTTATATATCCCTGCAATGAACTGTTCCCTCAGGGTCTAGTCTTGGGTATCAGCCTCCCTGGGATCTATCTGAACAACAGCCCCCAAAGCTTCCTGGAGAGATAAAGCAAAATCACTGAGAGACTCACCAAGTTTCTGTTTCTTCCCAAAGAAGCGCATCTTTACTTCGGACGCGGTCCGTGCTTCAAAAGTGGTTCTGAGGCGGCTAAAAATTTGGTCCATGGTGCTCCTCTCGGAGTTAGGCCAGGACATGACTTCCCTGCGGGCTGCCCCTTCTAGCTGGGCTAACAGTATTTCCATCTGCTGTTCTGCATTAACAGGGTATAGTTTGAACAACGCCATCATTTTGTCCTTAAAGTCTTTTAAAGTATGAGGCTCTCCTGTATAGCGGGGGAACCATGGGGCTCCGAAATAATATGGCATCGTCAGCGGCATCAGGCTGGTGGCTGTGGTACCGCCTGTGCGCCCGCGCGATGACCTGCAGGGTTCAAAGGCTGGGCCACGGCGGTGCGTAGAGGCGACGTCCTTCCACTGAGCACAGGCAAGTGGGCGGGGCGGAGCTTCCCGCTCTTCAGGGGGTGGAACCCTGTACACTCCTCTAATGGTGCAGCAAATTTCAGTCCATGAGGTGGGCGGCCATCTTGGGTGCCATTCACCGACAGCAAGCAGGATTGTAAAAAGTTCACAAAAATCACTTTCAAGTACACAGTTCTTTTCTTTAGGATGGCGCAACACTGCACAGCGCCTCCGGTCCACTTTAGGCACACTTTTCTGGCCAAGAATCACAGAAATAAACGTGGCCTAAATGGGTGGGACTGCTCCAAACCCCAAACACTGTGGCATGTTTCTAACTGGGGGGGCAGTTCATCCGCATGTGGTTCGCAGCGAACGGCTATCCCCAGCAAAAATTGCATACAATGGAGGATACCGGCGCGAACCACAAGCACCACACAAACATCCTACACAAAATAAAACATGTGCGGATGAAAATATATAAACACATAACTCACAGAAAAAAGATGCACCACATGGATAAGCAACTGACAACACTGGCTAATCCCTCACTCGGATGTTAAAAGCTGAGAGATTCGCCAATATTTTTAATCAGGAACATATCGGAGCCCCTTCAAGCACCACGTCACGGTATCTCAGCATGGCATGGGATCCTACCACTAGACTACCTATGGTGTGTGAACAAGGTCTGAAAAGGTATTAAGCAGCCTACAGCCCCTCCCACTCACCTGCATTGCAGGACCAACAATGCAATGGGGAACAAATGAGGCCGCAAGCTACACCTACAACAGACCATGTGACACCGGCTTCCAGGTGCAACAGAATGTTTACCAGCCATATGCAATGGCACATTCAATACATATAAAACAAGAATCACAGAAATAACGTGGCCTAAATGGGTGGGACTGCTCCAAACCCCAAACACTGTGGCGTGTTTCTAACTGGGGGCAGTTCCTCCGCATGTGGTTCGCAGCGACGGCTATCCCCAGCAAAAATTGCATACAATGGAGGATACCGGCGCGAACCACAAGCACCACACAAACATCCTACACAAAATAAAACATGTGCGGATGAAAATATATAAACACATAACTCACAGAAAAAAGATGCACCACATGGATAAGCAACTGACAACACTGGCTAATCCCTCACTCGGATGTTAAAAGCTGAGAGATTCGCCAATATTTCCAATCAGGAACATATCGGAGCCCCTTCAAGCACCACGTCACGGTATCTCAGCATGGCATGGGGTCCTACCACTAGACTACCTATGGTGTGTGAACAAGGTCTGAAAAGGTATTAAACAGCCTACAGCCCCCTCCCACTCACCTGCATTGCAGAACCAACAATGCAATGGGGAACAAATGAGGCCGCAAGCTACACCTACAACAGACCATGTGACATCGGCTTCCAGGTGCAACAGAATGTTTACCGGCCATATGCAATGGCACATTCATTTTATTTTTTTTGTGTGTGAGTTATGTGTTTATATATTTTCATCCGCACATGTTTTATTTTGTGTAGGATGTTTGTGTGGTGCTTGTGGTTCGTGCCGGTATCCTCCATTGTATGCAATTTTTGCTGGGGATAGCCGTTCGCTGCGAACCACATGCGGAGGAACTGCCCCCCACGCCCCCAGTTAGAAACACGCCACAGTGTTTGGGGTTTGGAGCAGTCCCACCCATTTAGGCCACGTTTATTTCTGTGATTCTTGTTTTATATGTATTGAATGTGCCATTGCATCTGAGTTACACTTTTCTGGCCCAACAATGCAAATAAAGTCCCAAAAGTCACTCTGGTCACAGGGCAAACTGGATAAGGCACAAAGTTCATGCTTCTTGCACTAATAAGCGTGCAAATCCTGTTTGTGACGCCAAAAGAGAGGTGCAGTGTACTCAAGTTAGAGTTAAATAGTGTTCCTGGGTGTTGTAGTGCAATTATGACCACTAACCTGAGACAGGCTGACTCTCTGGTACATCTGCAAGGACAAGTAGTTATAGATAGAGTTCGTGACACCAGTGCCAATTAACGGTGGCACACCGTTTGTTGATAGTAGGAATAATTGAGGAACCACGTTGTAATAAAACAGAACTTGAACTTTACTGAAGCTTTGGTGGTAATCATACACATACGTGGATGGAAGCGCTGTTCCTTAATACATAGCAGTGCAGAGTAGTTTCAGATGAATAGATCACAGATGAATATAGATTGCAATTCCTCTTAGATCAAGCAGGCCTAAATCTGCACAGGGATTTGATTCTCCACTATTTCCTCAGGTTCTATAGATACAGATGACTTCAATTCTTCTGACCTGTCTATTCCTGGGTTACCTCTTAGACGGCTTCTATCCTTGGTTCTTTACACTTGGAGGATTTCCCTTGCTACCTGCTGAGGACATTACAGGAGTACCACACAGACTACTCAGTCTGCACACACTTCACAGACTCAACTGTCTGCACTGAACTACTTCTACTATGCTTAGGCCTACCTATATATAGTGGGGCGTACTATCTCCCTCTAGTGGCTGTAGTAGACACTACCCCTGCAGGCCTGTACAAGGAAATAAATTAAAGGTACATACACATAATAAACCTTTTACAGTGTAGGGTATTAACACCCGTATGCTGCAATATGATGTTCTTGGAACCATGTCACAGGTTAGAGAATTCATATAATCATAGTCATGTAATCACATGTTTCTATCTGTACTTCGGAAGCAACCCTACAACATGCAAAGTATAAAAAAAATTGACACTATCGAAGATCCATGCTGGTTAGTTCTTACCCCTACCATTTTATTATTCCAACATTGTTCCTTTTTTTTTTATATTTCTGATAATAAGATTAAATAATTTAGCTCATTTGATAAATTAAAAAGTTTTTTTGTAATTAATACTCAGTTCAAGTTTTGTATTTTAATAGTTAATTGTTTGATAAAAAAATACATTTATTATTTACGATAATATGAAATGTATGTTAGTACATAAAATAATTTAGTTACTAGGAAAATTAACACATTTTTTTTTTAAAATGTAACTCTGGACTATTAGAATGCTTTGCTTTGTACTTAATATTTAATACACAACCGTTACCAATGACTACTACTATTATAATGATCCATTTGAGTTATGTGTAGGCCTTATACTACCCAATTTCTATATACCTGCGGAAGCTGAATGTCAGGATACTGATGAGTTTGGGAATGGACTCTAGGGGCCTTTACTTAAAAAAACATGTTTAACAATTATACAGAAATTTTTTTTTTTTTTAAAACATAAAACAGTAAAGAATATAATTACAAAATAATAAAAAAAAGTAAAGATGAACAAATCTCATTAAGGCAATGCCCTCAATTTTTAGTTACATTTTTTTAAGCCGCGCCACGGCCTTGGCGTGCTGATCCTCCATTTGCGTTAGGCCGTTGGCAAACTGGAGCTTGATCTCCCGCAGCTTCCGGACATGCTGCTCCTGGAAGGCCTGCACTCTTTTCTGTTGCTCCCGCTAAAGCTCCTCAATGCTGAACTGCATTTCTTTCAATACGGTAAAAAATAAATAAAATAAACTAGACGGTGTCGTTTCTGAAGAAACCACAGGATGTTGGCTTGAAATCTGATTGGCTGTTGGTGGCTCCACCCACTTTTTTGAATTTTAATTACAGTCCTCCAGTGACCAACTTTGCCAAGTTTGAAGACTGTGCCAATAAAAGTCTAAGAGTAGCGGCAGCTTGAATTTTTCCCATTTAAACAAATGGCTGAAATTTGAATGGGCGTTGTAGACTCCACCCACTTTTTAAATACATTTTTATCCCAGTCACCTACTAACCCACGGTGCCAAGTTTGGGGAACCTGGCTTAAATACTGTGAGAATTACAGCTTTTTCAAGTTTTCACACTGAAGTCAACAGTGAAAATTTGATTGGTTGTTTGTGGCTCTGCCCACTTAAAGTTCCCTAAAATTTGACAGAATTTTTCAGGGTGACCCCATGACTAAGTGACCCAAGTTTGGTGACTTTAACTTAAAAGCTGTACGAGAGACAAAACTTAATAGTTTTCCAATGAAAGTCTATAGGATAAAATGGGGTCTCCAATTTTCTTTGGCCAATCGTAGCTCCGCCCACTTCGGGGTGCCCCCCCCCCCCCCAAAAAAAAAATATACCTGTTTATTCGGGTTGACACCAACAATATCTGGTCAGAGATTGGGGAATAATCATGGCTGCTCGATATGTCTCAATGGGAATGTGGGAATGTATGCCTCAGTGAGATAATTTCGGTGAATCAGTACGCCTGTAACTATAGGTTTCAGGGAGGTTTTATTTAGAAATTATGTTGGGCCTGGGTTTTAATAGTCAGAGACATTGGGTGGGACAGGTCACACCCGTACTACATCTTGGGGTTTTCATAACATTGTGGTTAAAAAGGCTGTTAAAATACAGTGTGGATAGTCGATTGGAACGCAGAACAATCATAGAGGGGAAACAGACCTCTGGAAGACTGTAAAGAGTGTTGAGATAGTACTTTTTTGATATCCCGCTTGTACGGAACTGTAAGTGTGGGTTCTCCAATATGTGTGGGCTGAAGAAAGATTATTAGTAAAGCTTTAACATGCTTATTGTTTGCGCCAAAAAAGTATGTCTATGGTGAAGACTAAACTGACACGTGTTTGTGTGTGTGTGAACAGTGAATAAGTGAAAACAGCCACAGCACATACTTACACTCCTTGTGGGGGGTGGTGATGAGTTCCTCCTCCTCGTTCCCGTCATCAGACACTTGAGGGAGTGAGGCGGGTTGGGGGGCTAGGGGCATGTTGTTGCCCTGAGGGTCCGGCCTCCTCCTCCTCTGATGCCGAGACCTCCCACACCTGCTGTCTGGGAGGTCTGCGCCTGACTGCAGGTAAAGGAACAGAGTTTTGGCTCATCGCAAAAGCCTTTACGGATCTAGTGAGGAACTGAAATGTTGCGGTAAGCCACTCACAAACTTGCAGTAGTCTGTGTCTGATCCCATGTATAGCAGCCCTCCCTTCTCTTCCACCCCCTCTCCTTTCCACACACTTCTATGTAATCTGATAATTCAGTGAACAGGCAACCCTTCTTTATTAAAGACAGATCTGAGCATTGAATTGAAAGGTAGTGAATAGAAAGAACAGGAGAGGAGTCTAAAACAGGAGAATGAATCATATTTCCCTAATAAGATATATTACAATGTTTTTTATATTCAATTGAACTATTTATTATTTATAAGGAAAAAGTTCCACTTTAGGCTAGATGTATACCAGTGTATTACTGTACTGCATCGGCGTCAGGGAGCGCACGGCGTCATAGCAACCAATGACGCCGTGCACTCCAGCTGTAAAGAAGAAATCCAGACCTAATTACCACGGAATGGTCACGTCATGGTTTTTAACGGACGTGTGCATCTAGCCTTTAATGGGTGGAATCTGGGGAAAAATCTGAATAAAAATTGCCACAAATTTCACATATAACATATGATTATAGGATTTTGCCAAGGATTTCAGGCCAATCCAAATAAAATTTGCATGTGCACAGGGCCTAAAGGTAGGAACTACAGCCAATAGGAAGGAAGAGATATTTTTAAAATATTATTAGAGGGGTTTCCTGGGGAGAGTAAAAATAATAGCAAGAAAATATTAGAAATAAATGTTAGAAATAAAAAAAAAATTACTCACCTTCAGTGATGCCCCAGCCAGAACAGCAAGTGAAGAGCTGTGGGGACCACAGCAGCACTGCAGCACTGGAAGGGTAGTGGCAGGGGATTGGTAGAGGTAAGTAATGCTTCTTTATAACTTTTAACCATTTTTGCCCCTCTTTTTAAATTCTTTCTGGAAAATCCCATAATGTAGAAGGTGCGCCACATTTACATACGTTAAATTGTATTAATAAATAAAATCTATAGAAAAGATAATTTTCACAACATATAGAGAATTAATATTTTCTGAACATTATTATCTTTATCAAGCTATTTGTATGCTATCATATAGAATTAGTATTACTTAAAGTTTACAAGGCTTTAAAATTACATTTTAGCAGTTGGCATATAAAATATTAATGTAAGAAGCATCATTAGAGTTTCTTAGGAAGCGATCCTTTTTGAAGTCCACTGTATGTGTAATGAGTCAAGAAGACATTACTGAACAATGTGTTTGTGGTCTAATAAACCAGTGAATAGAAACTACCAATATATTTTACTTGCCTCATGGACAGCACCTGATAATCCATGGTTTGGAAAAGTCACCTTCAAGCCAATGGTTCCTTTACACTATGTTTTATGTCCCTTGACACGGCAAAAATATATTTTTCATTTGTCTTAGGTTACACTACTGATGTGTATAATGTTCAGTCAGTGGCTAAATAGCATACTGTAATTGTTTATAAAAAAAAAAATATATATATATATATGAGTCTATTGAACTAGGATTCACTTGGTCAGATATATCTATAAATTACTGCCAAGAATGTAGCCCTGTAATACAACCGCTCCTTTCTTTATCTTCAATGTTCTACACTAATGCAATGGAGCATGAATGAGGGATGTGTAGCTGAAAAGGTCAAAGCTGATTTCCCAATTCACATCCAAAATGTAGTTTAGACTTTGATTATATAAATATAACAAGTCTAATAACAGGTAAATAATCAACTCTATAAGGTAACCATGACAATAATAATTTGAATTTGTATGTGATCTTCACCTATTTATTGAAACACATCTGGTACATTTATTTACCATAAGAGCATAATTACAAAGTTTCTGCCTTTTCTGTGTAAAAGACTTTTGAAAAATTGTGAATTGTCTGTCTACCTAAATGCATCGGTATGGACCGTGATATGGAGACATTGTTGGAGCCAATGGCAAAATATAATTTGGCAGCAGGGAAAATACATATGATGTCATAAACTTGTACCCCTAAAATTACATAGATTCTGATTGCATGTTTGTGTACAACTCTTGATTATATGTAGAAATGTTGATTTGATGAAAATGCTGTTAATGCCATAGAGATAACAATTATCATTATCTTAATGAGTAATAACGGTTGGGCACTCAGATACTGGATCACCTGACAAAGCGGAGACTTGCTAGTATACAAAAGATTTATTAAAACAGCATGTAAAACAAGTACATAAAACACTTGGATTCCTAAATGGACAATCAATATGGTTAGCTTGATTTCGATTAACTTGTTGTCTCCATGATTGTAGGACCAGACTGAAATGTTAAAATATTATAAAAGATCCCTTGAATGTATATCTCCACTTCCACGGGTAAGTGATAGTGCCCTCACTATCTATAGTAAGTCCAGATAATTCAACGATAGGCTTATACACCTCTTGCCGTGATACTTAAATGCAATGCACAATTGGCCTAAAGTCCCAATATGGTGGAAATTTCTTGAAGGTATGTACTCACTGTCCGACTGGATCAGCTGTTATCTGCGGGTGGTGTGTGTGGCGTCCCACATTTTCTTTGCTCTGCACCTCTGGTTTTCTCGAAGTATCGTGAGAACGGCGTACAGTAGATCCTGTTAGAAACAGACAAGCGATTCAATATTGGCTTTCTTAACGTAATCCATACATGGCTGCTGGCAAACCACCTTACATCTGTTGGGTACTGTACACTCCACTGTCAAAAGTGCTTTTGACAGTGGAGTGTACAGTACCCAACAGATGTAAGGTGGTTTGCTGGCAGCCACATATGGACCACTTTAAGGAAGCCAATATTGAATCGCTTTTCTGTTTCTGATGGGATCGACGGTGTTCTCGCGATACTACGAGAAAACCAGCGGTGCAGAGCAAAGAAAGTGTGGGACGCCACACACGCAGCCCGCAGATAACAGCTGATTCAGTCGGACAGTGAGTAATACCTTCAAGAATCATCTAAGAAGCATCTAAGTATCATCGCAAGAGGTGTAGAAGTCTATCGTTGAATTATCTGGACTTACTATCGATAGTGAGGGCACTATCACTTACCCTTGGAAGTGGAGATATACATTCAAGAAGACAACAAGTTAATCGAAATCAAGCTACACATATTGATTGTCCATTTAGGAATCCAAGTGTTTTATGTACTTGTTTTACATGATGTTTTAATAAATCTTTTGTATACTAGCAAGTCTCCGCTTTGTCAGGTGATCCAGTATCTGAGTGCCCAACCGTTATTATTCAATCACTATTTTACCTTGGTAATTAGGGGGATTACTGGCTGGTTGCACCAAACCATTTCAGCTGGACTGGTAGAGCTTCACCATTTGTGGTTTTGTTCATAATTATCATTAACTAGATTCAATTATCGTTTATAAGCATTACATTTATGGTAATTCTATATACTGATGAGTTCTAAAATTTTTTTGGCCTGTAGTCAGAACATTATTAAAAAATCATGTTGGTTTAGCTGATCTGGCAATTTAGACAGAACGACATTTTGGTAAGATGAAAGCGTTTCTATAGGAAAAAAATAATAGTAATATTGCACTCTACCAAAGTTAAAAGAAAAAATGTGTTTGGGGGTGTGAGCAAGAGCCAAGCAAGATTGATTCTTAATTTAAGTGTTCCTTATCTCTAACACTTCAAATAGGCTCTTAATTGACACCAATAGGGAAGAAATATGACCCAAAGAAGCTCATATCAATCTTTACTATTGTGGGAGGCCCCCAAACCCTAGACCAGTTTGTGCTATGCTCAAGTAATTCCAAAATGTTGCCGTCGTTACCTTCTCACCACTTGGCTGCCCGTCATTCCTCTCTTACTGGAATGCACCAGTGAGGAAGCTCTTGCATACTAGTCATCCAGCTCATCTTCTTCTCCATTGGCATCTGGGGATCTGCAGGCCCATCCCAGTCTCCTGACATCTCTACTGGTCTTCACCAGACTCTTTCCTTTGTTGTACTCTCTCCAGCTGCAGCAGAGTTAATTCTGGCTCTGCTGCCAGAGGACTTACAGAGAAGCAGCATAGTTCCCTTCCCAACTGTAGCCTACTGGTCAATGGAGGAAGTAGTGCTGCTACAGATACTCCTGCTCCTCACAAACCAATGCCTCCCGGGCCAAATTAACTGCTTCATTCACCTGCAGTATCCTTGATATTGAAAACTCCAGCTAACATGGTCTGATGTTCTTGATGATTTGGGGGCTTCTCCCTCACTAATTTGAGGGCCCCTGTGACAGTCCATCTGAACCTGCTCCCTATTCGCTTTTGCTGACCCATTTGACCCAATGTATTGGAAGACATACTTGTAACAAATACTAAAAAGATTTTAAATATATTATAATCAATTTAATAATCAATTAATGAATGAAAATGAGATGTAGGTCCGAAATATCAACTACAGTGATGCTTGAAAGTTTATGAACCCTTCAGAATTTTCTATATTTCTGCAAACATTTTTACCAAAAATACATTAGATTTTCACACAAGTCCAAAAAGTAGATAAAGATAACCAAATAGAACAAATGTGAGGCACAAACATTAGGCTTAATCATTTATGTATTGAGGAAAATGATGCAATATTTAATGTCTGTGAGTTGATTAAACCTGCACATCAGCTTGGAAGAATTTTAACCCCTTTCCCTGTACAAAACAGCTTAAAATCTGTTACTGTATGTTGATGGGTTTCCTCCCATAAACCACTTGCTTCAGGTCCTTCCATAACACTTCTTTTGGATAAAACTAGGACTTTGACTTAGCCATTCTAAAAAAAAACTTTAGCTTTATTCTTCTTTAACTATTATTTACAGTAGTAGAAGGACTTGTCTGTTTAGGGTGATTGCTGAATGAGTTGCATTCCCGTGCACTTTTTGCCCCACCTATCCCATATGTGACCTTGATTAGGTGGTACATATAGGTGTGTGTGCTCCTCCTCTCATTGGTTGCTTGATGCACACAGAGGTAACTAGGAGCAGCACACTATATGTGCAGGTTCTGCTCTCCTGAATATAGATACCCAATGGCATAGGTAGGTTTAACGTAGGACCTGCCTGACTGAAACCACCTTGGAGCGGGTTCATTGGCAAAGATGTGTTTTGTTCAAAATATATTGGCTGAGAGTCTCAGATTTTATCATATTAGAGTGATGGCTTAGTCCAGGGGCGTAACGATCGATGTCGCAGAGGGTGCGACCACGACTTGGCCCGGAGGCTTTTAATAGCCAGTAAGGGCCTCTCTGTGCATTGCCAACTGGCCTGGCTGGCTGCGCTACCAATGCAGTGCTGCGTACATTAAAGAACCTGTATAGTAAGCTAACCCACCCACCCATACCCTCTCCGGCACTGCGCCACCAGACACTTCAATACTATGATGATCCTGCGAGACCCGTCACCTCAGTACCAGGTCTTGCAGGATCACGCAGATGGGCGGGATGATGTGAAAAGAACTGAAGTTCAGAGCAGAGCAGAGTAGGTAAGTATTTTTTTGGTATGTGTGCAAACCAGCTTCATACATGATGGGAGGGGTACCTGGCAGTGGTGGCAGTTGGGCACAGTGGCACACCGCACTTGACTAAACTTAATGGTCGGTCACCAACCGACTCACTGCCTGAATTCAGAAAGGGGGGCCTGCTCCGGCCATATGAGGGAGGGGAACTGGCAGCAAATCCTTCATACTGAGGGGGCAAAATCATGAAATATATATGTGCAAAAAATGAAATATATACAGAGGGGGCAAATGGAATATATACAGTGGGACCAAAAGAGAAATATACACAGAAGGGGCAAAAAATGGAATATATGCAGTGGGAAAAATGCAATATACACAGAGGGGGCAAAGAATGGAATGTATACGAGGGCAAAATAGAATATATACAGAGGGGGGGGGGCAAAAAATTGAATATATACAGTGGGCAAAATGAAATATACACAGAGGAGGCAAAAAATCTAATATATACAGTGGGCAAATGGAATATATACAATGGGAAAAATGGAATATATACAGTGGGGGCAAAATGGAATATATATAGAGGGGCAAAAAATGGAATATACAATTAAAACCAGAAGTTTACATACACTATATAAAAAGACAAATGCATGTTTCTATCAATATCTGACATGAAATCAGAATAAACCTTTCCTGTTTTCGGTCAATTAGGATTACCATAATTATGATTATTTGCCAAATGGCAGAATAATGAGAGAGATAATGTTTTAAGGCATTTTTATTACTTTCTGCAATGTCAAAAGTTTACATACACTAAGATTACTATGCCTTTAAACAATTCTGGACTGCCCGTATGATGATATCATGTATTTGGAAGCTTCTGTTAAGTTTGTTGGCAACATCTGAGTTAATTAGAAACACACCTGCGGATGTATTTAAATGCATGTATAAAGAAAGTTTTCCGTATACGTAGCCTGTCCTTATAGGTCGCAGCGAGTCCTTCTTATGAGGTGGGTGATCTTCTCACGTAATCATTCAATTTTATATGTACAGACCGCACAGACAAATATTCTCCTGGAGGTTGGTCTAGGGGACGGACTCTGGATCCCGTTCAGCCAAGCGTACGCCGCCTCGTCCTGTGTGTGCTATTCTATGTGAATCATAAAAACACATATATAGTGAAGTACCACCTGATTACTCTCCAGCTTATACTTAAAATTCACTCGCAGGATTCACTGATTTTATAGGCACATCTAAGGATCGTTCACACACTAGCGATACTTCTTCCTCTTTTTTCCTATATATGGGTTAAATTTCTCCAATAGTGAGTACTGCAACTCACCATTACAGTATTTGGGTTTATTATACTCACAAATAATTGTATAAAATTGCGCAATGTATAAAACAAGATGATCTGCCCGACCCGGGTTTCGCTCCACAACAGCTCGTCAGGGGCATGACGAAGCTGTTGTGGAGCGAAACCCGGGTCGCGGTCTGTACATATAAAATTGCATTTAAATGCATACCTGAAACACACTGCTTCTTTGTGTAACATCATGGGAAAGTCTAAAGAAATCTGTCAAGATATCAGGAAGAAAATTGTGGACTTGCAAAAGTCTCAACCTTGGGTGCAATTTCAAGATACCTGAAGGTGCCTCGTTCGTCTGTACAAACAATTATACGCAAGTACAAATAAAGATGGGAATGTCTGGCCATTATACTGCTCAGGAGGGAGAAGTCTTCTGTGTCCCAGAGATGAAAGTGCTTTGGTCTGTGTTGTGCATATCAACCCAAGAACAAAAGCAAAAGACCTTGTGAAGATGATGGCGGAAGCTGGTAAGATTGTGTCAATATCCAAAGTAAAACGAGTACTGTATCAACATGGGCTGAAAGGCAACTCTGCCAGAAAGAAGCCATTACTCCAAAAGAAACATAAAAAAGCGAGATTAATGTTTGCAAATACACACAGGAACGAAGACCTAAATTTTTGGAGACATGTCCTGTGGTCTGACAAAACTAAAATTGAACTTTTTGGCCATAATGACCATCATTACGTTTGGAGGAAAGAAAGAGAAGCTTTCAAGCCTAAGAACACTATCCCTACTGTGAAACACTAGGGTGGCAGCATCATGTTGTAGGGTTGTTTTGCTTCAGGAGGGACTGGTGCACTTCACAAAATAGATGGCATCATGAGGAAAGAAGAATATGTGGAAATACTGAAGCAACATCTCAAGACATCAGCCAGGAAGTTAAAGTTTTGGCGGAAATGAGTCTTCCAAATGGACAATGACCCAAAGCATACTGTCAAACTGCTTAAAAAGTGGATAACAAAGTCAATGTTTTGGAGTGGCCATCACAAAGCCCTGATCTAAATCCCATTTGAAATTTATGGGCAAAGCTTAAAAGACAGGTGTGAGCAAAGCGACCAACAAACATGGCTCAGTTACACCAGTTTTGTCAGGAAGAATGGGCACAAATTCCGACCAACTATTGTGAGAAGCTTGTGGAAGGATATCCAAAATGGTTGACCCAGGTCATACAGTTTAAGGGCAATGGTACCAAGTATTAATGACATGTATGTAAACTTTTGACTTTGCAGGAAGGAATAAAAATGCCTTAAAAAATTCTCTCTCTTTTATTATTCTGGCATTTGGCAAATAATAATAATTATGGTAATCCTAATTGACCAAAAACAGGAAAGGTTTATTCTGATTTCATGTCAGATATTGAGAAAAACATGCATATGTGTCTTTTGATATAGTGTATGTAAACTTCTGGTTTCAACTGTATCCGTGTGCTGGTGACTGAACCAGAAGATAACTTGTTTCAAGCTGCACTGCAATTTCAGCAGTATTATCAAGATGACATATCTTCAGATTTTCCAGGGCAGTTGGTTAGTTTTCATAACACACTACAAAATGAGATCTCTGAGCTCCACACAGTTAAAGATTTGGCACACCTTTTTATAAGTGACAATGCTGCTTTGTCATCTACCCTACCATCTACCCTACCAGATGTATGTACAGCTTTAATACTTTTCTTCACATTACCAGTGACAGTGGCATCTGCAGAAAGATCATTTTCCAAATTATCACTGATTAAAAATTACTTGAGAAACAGCATGTTACAACAACAGCTTTCTGGCCTTGCCCTTTTAAGCATTTAGATTGAAAGAGCAAGAAAGCTGGACATTCCAACTATTATTGACAAATTTGCTGGGTCTAAAGCAAGATGGCACAACTTCTAATAATATGTATTTTGTGTAAGTGAGCAGTTTGTTGGCTACAGGGAGTTGCACTACCAGAAAGTTCATACTAACCCAGTTCAATTTGTTCAATTTGTTTTACTATCATTTTAACTGCCTTCTTTTTGGTAACAATGATATAGATAGTTTGCAATTAATAAAGAATTCTAATATCATTAAACTCTCAAACACAACAAACTCTGTTGAACTATTTGAAAGTAGCACTGTTTTCTGCACAACAAAAGCTTTGTATAAAAAAAGGCAGATGTTACCAACAATAAAAATGCTTAGTATAATTATTAAATTCTACCATCTCCTTTCCTACAGTGAGAAAAAATTGATTCCTTTCTACTTGATGCCTTCTCGCTGGACTTGACTGGTTAATTTTGACGTTTCATTTGGATTTAAGTTCTGGTTAAGAAGCATGACTCAGACGTACTCACAATCAAATTTCTGTAAGTAAAAAAAATTATAATATCTAAAATTTGTATCTAATTATGCACCAGAATGACAGCTAATATAATGTGATTACCATCTTTTTAATTGTAGGTGGCTTACCAAGATATAGGTCCAGAAGGTTTATGTCTTATATGTGGAATAGGGATGAGCGAATCGAGCGAAGCAGTATGAGGAGGCCACCGAGTGGCACAATGACAGAGTCTGGAGGTTTTGGCAGCATTAGGAGGAGGACAAAGAGTGGTACAATGACCGAGTCTGAAGGTGACGACAGCAGCAGCATCAGGATACCACAGAGTGGCAAGGTGACAAAGTGTGGATATGGCAGCAGCAGAATCAGATTACCAGAGTGTCAAGGTGACATGGTGTGGAGATGGCAGCAGCAGCAGCAGGATACCAAAATGTAACAAAGTGACATAGTGTGTAGAGTTGAGCGAACCCGAACTGTATAGTTCAGGTTCGTACCGACTTTTGTGGTGTTCAGGACGCGGACCCGAACATTTTCAAAAAAGCTCAGGTTCGGGTCCATTGTTCGTTGATTTCTTACCGCTTTCTGAAGGGCTGCACATCAGCCAATCATCTAGCGTTTTACTACTTGCCCTAAGAAGCCATCACAGCCATGCCTACTAATGGCATGGCTGTGATTGGCCAAGTGCAGCATGTGAGCCAGCCTCTATTTAAGCTGGAGTCACGTAGCACCGCACGTCACTCTGATCTGATTAGTGTAGGAATAGGATGCAGCTGCTGTGAGGGCGAAATTAGGCAGGGAAAACTCATCAAAAACACCTAATGAAGTGATCGATCTACAGCTGTGAATCATTCAACTTCTGCAAGTTAATTGCTCACTGGTTTTTAGACTGCCCAGAGCATTTTTCTGTCACTTTTTTCTAATGTGATCAGTGGCCATTTTGTGTCTTGTGGTGCACCAGCAAGAGCTGCCCGCAAGTCCATCAATCCATCAATAGTAGTTTGTTTTTTTTTGCAAAATCCTACATCAGGGACTTGGCAGTGCTTATTCTCACCCCCAGAAACTCCGGATAGAAATTTCTATATTTTTTTAAGGGGTGAAATTTAATTCCCAAAATAGCAATTCCCTAAATCTGATGTTCCAGCTGTGGCTAGCCAAGAGTAATACTGTCTGCTGTCTGACAAAGGATAGATTTTTTTCTGGGGTGAAATTCAATTGCCAAAATAGCAACACCGTAAATCAGTGGTTTCAGCTGTGGCTGGCCAAAGTTAATAGTGTCCGGCAAAGGATAGATTTTGTTCTGGGGTGAAATTCAATTGCCAAAATAGCAATACCCTAAATCTGGTGTTCACAGCTGTGGCTGACCAAGTTTACTAGTGTCCGGCAAAGGATAGATTTTGTTCTGGGGTTAAATTCAATTGCCAAAATAGTAATAGCATGAATCTGGTGTTCCAGCTGTGGCTAGGCAAGCTTAATAGTGTCCGAAAAAGGATAGATTTTGTTCTGGGGTGAAATTCAATTGCCAAAATAGCAATCCCCTATATCTGGTGTTCCAGCTGTGGCTGGCCAAGTCTAATAGTGTCCAGCAAAGGATAGATTTTGTTCTGGGGTTAAATTTAATTGCCAAAATAGCAATACCGTAAATCTGTGGTTTCAGCTGTGGCTGGCCACAGTTATTAGTGTCCGGCAAAGGATAGATTTTGTTCTGGGGTGAAAATCAATTGCCAAAATAACAATATCGTAAATCAGTGGTTACAGCTGTGGCTGGCCAAGTTTAATAGTGTCCGGCAAAGGATAGATTTTGTTCTGGGGTTAAATTCAATTGCCAAAATAGTAATAGCATAAATCTGGTGTTCCAGCTGTGGCTAGCCAAGTTTAATAGTGTCCGAAAAAGGATAGATTTTGTTCTGGGGTTAAATTTAATTGCCAAAATAGCAATACCCTAAATCTGGTGTCAAAGCAGTGGCTGACCAAGTTTAAAAGTGTCCGGCAAAGGATAGATTTTATTCTGGGGTGAAATTCAATTGCCAAAAGAGCAATCCCCTAAATCTGGTGATCCAGCTGTGGCTGGCCAAGTTTACTAGTGTCCTGCAAAGGATAGATTTTGTTCTGGGGTTAAATTCAATTGCCAAAATAGTAATAGCATAAATCTGGTGTTCCAGCTGTGGCTAGTCAAGTTTAATAGTGTCTGAAAAAGGATAAATTTTGTTCTGGGGTGAAATTCAATTGCCAATATAGCAATCCCCTATATCTGGTGTTCCAGCTGTGGCTGGCCAAGTCTAATAGTGTCCGGCAAAGGATAGATTTTGTTCTGGGGTTAAATTTAATTGCCAAAATAGCAATACCGTAAATCTGTTGTTCCAGCTGTGGCTGGCTAAGTTTAATAGTGTCCGGCAAAGAATCGATTTTGTACTGGGGTGAAATTCAATTGCCAAAATAGAAATACCGTAAATCAGTGGTTTAAGCTATAGCTGGCCAAGTTTAATAGTGTCCGGCAAAGGATTTTTTTTTTTTCGGGGGTGAAATTCAATTGCCAAAATAGCAATCCCTTAAATCTGGTGTTCCAGCTGTGGCTGGCCAAGTTAAATAGTGTCCGGCAAAGGATAGATTTTGTTCTGGGGTTAAATTTAATTGCCAAAATAGCAATACCGTAAAACTGTTGTTCCAGCTGTGGCTGGCTAAGTTTAATAGTGTCCGGCAAAGGATAGATTTTGTACTGGGGTGAAATTCAATTGCCAAAATAGCAATACCGTAAATCAGTGGTTTAAGCTATAGCTGGCCAAGTTTAATAGTGTCCGGCAAAGGATTTTCTTTTTCGGGGGTGAAATTCAATTGCTAAAATAGCAATCCCCTAAATCTGGTGTTCCAGCTGTGGCTGGCCAAGTTTAATAGTGTCCGGCAAAGTATAGATTTTTTTCTGGGGTGAAATTCAATTGCCAAAATAACAATCCACTAAGATCAGTGTTTCCAGCTGTAGCTGGCCAAGTTTAATAGTGTCCGGCAAAGGATAGATTTTGTTCTGGGGGGAAATTTAATTGCCAAAATAGCAATACCCTAAATCTGGTGTTCCAGCTGTGGCTGGCCAAGTTTAATAGTGTCCGGCAAAGGATATATTTTTTATGGGGTGAAATTCAATTGCCAAAATAGCAATCCCCTAACTCTGGTGTTCCAGCTGTGGCAGGCCAAGATTAATAGTGTCCGGCAAAGGATAGATTTTGTTCTGGGGTGAAATTCAATTGAAAATTCTGGAGGTCCAGCAAAATATTCAGCTGTATCTTCTATATTGTGGTGAAGGTAGTTACAACTTGTAGCGCATATGTTCACAACAGATTCACACCGTCAACGCATTTCGAACAGAGTTCTTATTCATGAATAAGCACTCTGTTCAAAACGCGTTGATGGTGTGAATCTGTTGTGAACATATGCGCTACAAGTTGTAACTACCTTCACCACAATAAAGAAGATACAGCTGAATATTTTGCTGGACCTCCAGAATTCTCATTTCCTCAGTTTACGGTCGCTTGCCGCATGGTCCGTGCATGAGGGATCCCAGAGGGGACATTATACAGCAGGTGAGCTGGACACACTTTTCTTTATATGTGAAATTCAATTGCCAAAATAGCAATACCGTAAATCAATGGGTTCAGTTGTGGCTGGCCAAGTTTATTAGTGTCCGGCAAAGGATAGATTTTGTTCTGGGGTGAAATTCAATTGACAAAATAGCAATACCGTAAATCGGGGGTTTCAGCTGTGGCTTGCCAAGTTTACTAAAGTCCGGCAAAGGATAGATTTTGTTTTGGGCTAAAATTCTATTGCCATAATTGCAATATCGTAAATCAGTGGTTTCCGTTATGGCTGGCCAAGTTTAATAGT
>CM065593.1:294872220-294896571 GCA_033119425.1 Bufotes viridis | reverse complement strand
GCCCGATGTGATAATGACAGATGTCATGTGATCTGTGGGACTAACCTGTTGAAGTAAGGGCATTGACATGCGCCCTCATAGTAATGCAGATAGCGGTGGCCATTTTTAAATAGGGCAAATCAGGATGCCATGACGTCTGAAACAACGCGATGTTTGTCTCAGACGCATGCGCATTAACTCTGTTGAGACGCCAAAGCGGACCTGCCGTTCATTCCAACTGTGAGACTTTATTATATCTTTTTTAACTACACTAATCATGCACAGGTGTTACACTTAACTAATCATTTTAGAATCTATATGAATTGAAGTTATGGCACTGTATACTGCACGATTTTATATATTATATATTCATTAATAGTGTTGAGCGCGAATATTCGGATAGCGAATATTAATAGCGAATATCGCAACTTCGATAATTCGCGAATATTGCGAATATAGTGCTATATATTCGTTATATCGAATATTCGTCATTTTCTCCATCTGAACACATGATTTCTTCCTGCTAAAAATGCTTGTGGGCCAATGACTCATTGGCCCACAAGCAAGAAGCAGAGAGGAATTAAGAGTTTAGATGGTAAAAAATGAGAATATTCTAAAAAACTAATAGATAGCACTATATCGGATATATTCGTTTTTTAGAATATTCGTCATTTAAGAATATTCTAAAAAACGAATATATAGCACTATATCACATATATTCCTTTTTAGAATATTCTTTTCCCCAATTAATACAGTTATTGCCCTTTGGCATACTACTCCCCGACAAGCGTCCCTGTCACCATGGGAACGCTTGGTAGTTAGAATATACTATCGGATCTGAGTTTTCACGATCTAACTCAGATCCGATGGTATATTCTAACCACCAGGCGTTCCCATAGTGATGGGGACGCTTGAAGATCAGAATATACTGCCAGGGCGCTGTGATCCGGGCAATTAACCCCTCAGGTGCGGGTTAATTGCGCTGTGCCACCCCACCCCACCTCCCCAGTATTAAAATAATTCGTGCCAGTGTGCCCCCCCCCCGCCCTCCGCAGTATTAAAATAATCTGTAGCCAGTGCGCCCTAACCCCCCCTCCCCCCCAGTATTAAAATCATTGGTGGTCAGTGGCCACAGGCTCCCCCTTTCCCCCTCCACCCCGTCATTGGTGGCAGCAGGCAGTTCCGATCGAGTCCCAGCGTGATGGCCGGGCTTCGATCGGTTACCATGGCAGCCAGGACGCTAGTAAAGTCCTGGCTGCCATGGTTGAATTAATCACTCGGCACTGTCGGCAGCATTTACTTACCTGCGGGGCTCTCCTCCTTCTGCGAACTCACAGGTCTCTGCGCCGCATAGCAATGCTGAAGGCATATGCGGCGCATAGACCTGTCAGTTCTCAGAAGGAGGAGAGCTCCGACAGGCTAAATGCTGCCGAGTAGCTGCCTGCTGCCGGGGAGGGGACCCTGTGGCCACTGGCCACCAATGATTTTATTATTGGGGGAGGGAGGGTTAGAACGCACTGGCCACAGATTATTTTAATACTGGGAATAGGGAGGGCGCACTGGCCACAAATTATTTTAATACTGGGGAGGGGGCGCACTGGCCACAAATTATTTTAATACTGGGGAGGTGGGGGCACAGCGCAATTAACCCGCACCTGAGGGGTTAATTGCGCCGATCACAGCGCCCTGGCAGTATATTCTAACTTCAAGCGTCCCCATCACCATGGGAACGCCTGGTGGTTAGAATATACCATCGGATCTGAGTTAGATCGTGAAAACTCAGATCCGATAGTATATTCTAACTACCAGGCGTTCCCATGGTATTGAGGACACTTGTCGAGAATAGTATGCCAAGGGCAATAACTGTACTAATTGGGGAAAAAAGAATATTCTAAAAACTAATATATGTGATATAGTGCTATATATTCGTTTTTAGAATATTCGATCATATTGATCAGACAATAGCGAATATTCGTAAATTACACATTTAGACTGCAATTTCACTAATGTAGTGCTATAATCTTTTTTTTTTAGTCTAATTTTTTTGTCTCTTTCTGAATCAGAAAGAGACAAAAAAAATTAGACTAAAAAAGATATACACTACATTAATGAATTACAATCTATATGTATTTCTACGAATAATCGCTATATTGCTATAACTTAGTTTTTTAGAATTTTCGTCATATTCTAAAACAAGAATATATAGCAATATGGCGAATATTCGTAAAATACACAAAATCGCAATATGCGATTAATTATATCGCATATTATTTGCGATAAATAGCATTATGACGAATATTCGATTTCGACGAATATAAGACGAATATTCAATCGAATATTCGCGAAATATCGCGAAATCGAATATGGCACCTCCCGCTCATCACTATTCATTAACACAGATGATATGCATTGAACATGTTGTGGATATGATTTTTAAACATTTTTATGTACTTTAATGGTCACTTTTATACTTGATTACATTATTGATTGATTGATTATGCACTTTATTGATATGCCTTTATATACCTCACTATGGCACATGTTTTGTGTGGCTTGACAAAGACTGCATAGCAGTTGAAACGTTGCTGCATCTTTGGGGAATAAACAGACTCACTTTTTTCACCTTTATTGGAGTGCTGCCGTGCCTTTTCTACTACTACATTTTTGGATTACCAGTGCGTACCCCGGCAAGGAATTGCACCCGTTCTCACTTGTGGAGTGTGCTGCTATCTCATTTTCTACTTTTTCTATGTAAGGGAGCATAAATAAGTAGCCCGGGCTACTTGAGAGACCTTGACGTGGTGTCCGAGCTTAAGACATGTCCTCCTGGTAGGATGTGTCGAACTAACCTCTCAATTTTAACATCAGTGTGAGGGTTTAGTATTGCCGCAGAGTGCACCTGCCTTTGCTATGGTTATGTTTCTGATAAATAGAACAATGACTCAGTATTCTATTTATTGCAAAAAATAGGTAAAGTAATATTCTCGCATTGCGCATCCAACTTAGAGCTGTCTATAAGGCAGCTTTCCTATTGGCTTGCTAGAATTAGAGAATATTCATTAATTCTTTCTACCCAGCCAAACAATAAGTAAGTTGCATATACCCCGCTCTAGGTTGGATGCACAATGCAAGTAATATTACTTAGTATTCTCGCATTGCGCATCCAACTTAGAGCTGTGTATAGGCAAGTTTATTTGGCTTGCTAGAATTAACAAAGATAATGAATACGAATATAGTGCTATAGTCTCTATCCTCATTAATTCTAGCAAGCCAACCAATAGGAATGTTATACCCCGTTCAAAGTTTCATTTTCAGTATGCAAATATAGCGTAATGTAATATTCGCGTACTGTGAGTGGAACTTTGAACAAAGTATAACTTTCCTATTGGTTGGCTTGCTAGAATAAATGAAGATAGAGAACATAGCGCTATATTCTCTATCATCTCTAACGGTATCTTGGGTTCAAATCGGAAAAAAAAAACGGAATATTAGTTTTCTCCGAATATATAGCACTATATCTTGAATATTTGCGAATTAGTGCCGATATTCGTAAAAAAAAAATCGCTATTCGAAATCAACACTAATCACCAGAAGAACACCATACCCACAGTGAAGCATGGTGGTGGCAGCTTCATGCTTTGGGGCTGTTTTACTTCAGCTGGAACTGGGGCCTTAGTTAAGATTGAGGGAATTATGAACAGTTCCAAATACCAGTCAATATTGGCACAAAACCTTCAGGCTTCTGCTAGAAAGCTTAACATGAAAAGGAACTTCATCTTTCAGCATGACAACGACCCAAAGCATACATCCAAATCAACAAAGGAATCGCTTCACCAGAAGAAGATTAAAGTTTTGGAATGGCCCAGCCAAAGCCCAGACCTTAATCCGATTGAAAATCTGTGGGGTGATCTGAGGAGGGCTGTGCACAGGAGATTCCCTCGCAATCTGACAGATTTGGAGTGTTTTTGCAAAGAAGAGTGGGCAAATCTTGCCAAGTCAAAATGTGCCATGATGATAGACTCATACCCAAAAAGACAGAGTGCTGTAATAAAATCAAAAGGTGCTTCAACAAAGTATTAGTTTAAGGGTATGCATACTTATGCAACCATATTATTTTATTTTTATATTTTTTCTTCCCTCTACCTAAAAGATTTTAGTCTGTTTTTCAATTGAGTTGTACAGTTAATAGATCACATTAAAGGTGTAAGGCCTCTTTCAGACGGGCGTTGCGGGTGCACTCCGTCAAACAGTGCGGGTGCGTTGCGGGAATTGCCGCGATTTTTCCCTGCGAGTGCAAAGCGCTGTCATGCGTTTTGCACGCGCGGGAGAAAAATCGGCACTTTTGGTACCCAGACCCGAACCTGCACTTCTTCACAGAAGTGCATGTTTGGGTCAGAAATTGTCCCGCTGGTATTATTTCACATTATAACATAGTTATAATGTTAAATAATACCCTTGGCCATCTCCCTTATGTTGAACCCGGTGCAGAATGGGTTAAAAATAATAAACTAATCATAACTTACCTGTTCCATTTGATCGCGAAGCCCGGCCTCCTCTCCGTTAGCTTGAAAGATGTAAAGGACCTGTAATGATGTCACAGCATCACATGGCCCAAACACCTGCTCCATCACTATGGTGATGGAGCATGTGATGGTCCATGTGACCACGTGACATCATCCAAGATCATAAGCACTAGCCACAGCCTGAGGATAGTGATTGAGGACCTTGGATGATGTCACATGGTCACATGGACCAATCACATGCTCCATCACCATAGTGATGGAGCAGTGATGAGCCATGTGATGTGACGTCATCACAGGTCCTTTAGATCATCGATGCTGCAGGGAAAGAGAGGACAGATCGCGACTACGCGATCAAGTGGCTAAGGTAAGTTAACTTTATTATTTTTAACCCCTTCCTCTTCATTTTACACAGCATTCTTTATTAAGAATGCTATTATTTCCTTATAACCATGTTATAAGGGAAATAATAAGATTGAGTCCGTTGCTAAGCAGCAATGCGGGAAAATCGCAACGCATCCGCGCAGTTGCGGATGCTTGCGATTTTCCCGCATCCCCATTCACTTCTATGGGGCCTGCGTTGCGTGAAAACGCAGAATATAGAACATGCTGCGATTTTCACGCCAGCGCAGAAGTGATGCGTGAAAATCACCGCTCATGTGCACAGCCCCATAGAAATGAATGGAGTCAGATTCAGTGCGGGTGCAATGCGTCCTCCTCACGCATTGCACCCGCGCGGAAAACTCGCCCGTGTGAAAGGGGCCTAAAAAGTTCTGAAATGATTTATCTTTGTCTCATTTTTTTACAGCACAGAAACTTGACATTTTAACTGTAGACTTTTTATATCCACTGTATGTACTGTATAACTCCAAATGTCTTAAACACGACAATTAGGTTCATGCAAATCAGGTTCAGATTGCTCTATCTGAACCCGTTTCGTTTGAAAACTTTGTTTACAATATCTACTCTGTAGTTAGCTAAAGCATATGTCCTTCGCTGAGGCCTGGAAAATTTTTAAGCAAATAGCGTAAGACTTGCTTTGTCTCACGTCTATGAAGTTACACTTTGTTCTAAACTCTCATTAATGAAACTGAGTTCAGCTTTGGATTTTGGAACAGTAATTTATGTGTATAAACAAAGTGGAATGTCATAGACGTGAGACAAACCAAGCCTCACGTTAATTGCATGAATGAGGAGAATCATTTTCTGCGATCCCTAACATGATATGGCAGATTTATTGATGATTTAATTATGGTTTGGAACTTCATTGACTTAGAATTCAAACATTTTGTGAAGTATATAAATAGAAACGATATGAGCTTGTGCTTCACTCATCATATTGTGCAGTGGCCTAGTTTGGTGTCATCATGTGTTGCTACTCTCTGGAAGGGATGGTAGGCGTGGTGAACCGTAATGGGAAATAAGTTCAGAGAGTCAGGGTTTACAGGGTGCTTCTTTACTGAACGAATTCAGGTGCAAAACAATACAGGCGAGTCATAGGGCTGGCCTCTCCAATCTCCTCTCTGGCAGAAGAAGGATTTGATGCTGAGTAAAGGCCTGAGCTAGCTGTCCCTGTCATTCTCAGAAGGCTGGTACCCTGGTCAAAGGCTGGAGGCAATTGCGGACAAGAATAGGACATGTTCTATGTTTTTGCGGAACGGAAGTGCAGACCCGGAAGCGCGGATCCCAAGGTATTTCGTGAGGGGTATGGTGAGTTCATGTAAAATTTTATTTTTTGTCACAAGTTGGTGGAATATGAGACTTTGTAAAAAAAAAAAAAACATATAAATTTCCGCTAACTTGTGCCAAAATTTTTTTTTTTCTGTGAACTCGCCATGCCCCTCACAGAATACCTTGGGTTGTCTTCTTTCCAAAATGGGGTCACTTGTGGGGTATTTATACTGGCATTTTAGGGGTCCTAAAGCGTGAGAATCCAAATGCGTAAAAATGCCCTGTGAAATCCTAAAGGTACGCATGGGAATTTGAGCCCCTTTGCGCATCTTGGCTGTAAAAAAGTGGCACACATGTGGTATCGCCGTACTCAGGAGAAGTAGGGCAATGAGTTTTGGTGTGTATTTTTATATATACCCATACTTTGTGTGAGAAATATCGCTGTAAACGACAACTTTTTAAATTTTTTTATACAAAGTTGTCAATTTATAGAGATATTTCTCTCACCCAACATGCGTACATGTAAAAATAGACCCCAAAACACATTGCCCTACTTCTCCTGAGTATGGCGATACCAAATGTGTGACACTTTTTTGCAGCCTGGGTGCAACCAGGGAGTACCTTTAGGTTTTACATGACTGCTCACAATTTAGCCCCGCCCAAAATGCCAGAACAGTACAAACACCCCACAAATGACCCCATTTTGGAAAGAAGACACCCCAAGGTATTCGCTGAGGGGCATAGTGAGTCCATGAAAAATTGAACTTTTTGTCAAAAGTTAGCGGAACGGGAGACTTTGTGAGAAAAAACAATAAAAAATCAATTTCCGCTAACTTGTGCCAAAAAAAATTCTTCTATGAACTCGCCATGCCCCTCACGGAATACCTTGGGGTGTCTTCTTTCCAAAATGGGGTCACTTGTGAGGTATTTATACTGCCCTGGCATTTTAGGGGCCCTAAAGCGTGAGAAGAAAACTGCGTAAAAATGCCCTCCTAAAAGGTACTCATTGGAATTTGGGTCCCTTTGCGCGTCTTGGATGCAAAAAAGTGTCACACATGTGGTATCGCCATACTCAGAAGAAGTAGGGCAATGTGTTTTGGGGTGTATTTTTACATATACCCATGCTGGGTTAGAGAAATATCTCTGTAAATTGACAACTTTGTATAAAAAAATTTAAAAAGTCGTTTACAGCGATATTTCTCACACAAAGTATGGGTATATGTAAAAATACACCCCAATACACATTGCCCTACTTCTCCTGAGTACGGCGATTCACATGAGTGACACTTTTTTGCAGCCAAGATGCCAAAGAGGCCCTAAAACCAATGAGTACCTTTAGGATTTCACAGGGCATTTTTACGCATTTGGATTCTCACGCTTTAGAGCCCCTAAAATGCCAGGACAGTATAAATACCCCACCATTGACCCCATTTTGGAAAGAAGACACCCCAAGGTATTCCGTGAGGAGCATGTCGAGTTCACTGAATTTTTTTTTTTTTGGCACAAGTTAGCGGAAATTGATATATATATATTTTTATTGTTTTTTACAAAGTCTCGTATTCCACTAACTTGTGACAAAAAATAAAATTTTACATGAACTCACCATACCCCTCACAGAATACCTTGGGGTGTCTACTTTCTAAAATGGGGTCACATGTGGGGTATTTAAACTGCCCTGGCATTTGAGGGTCTCCGCAATCATTACATGTATGGCCAGCATGAGGAGTTTCTGCTATTCCCCTTATATTGAGCATAAGGGTAGTGAGATATTTTTTTTTTCCATTCAGCCTCTGGGCTAAAAAAAAAAAAAAATATTGAATGGCACAGATTTCTTCATTCGCATCAATCAATGTGGATGAAAAAATCTCTGACAAAAAAATGTAAGTAAGGCCCCATTCACACGTCCGCAAAAATGTCCGCATCTATTCCGCAATTCTGCGGAATAGATGCGGACCCATTCAGTGTGAATGGGGCCTGCGGTGATGCGGAGAGCACACTATGCACTCGCCGCATCAGCATTTGCGGAGCTGCGGCCGCGAACTTCCGGGTTTCGGCCCCCAAACATCCGGCCGCAGCTCCACAAAAGATGGAGCATGTCCTATTCTTGTCCGCAATTGCATTTTCTATATAGTTCTGGCAATGTGCGGATCTGCAAAATGCGGTCCGTGTTTTGCGGATCCGCGCATCCGTAGATCCGCTAAACACATACGGACGTCTGACTGAGCCTTACAGGGGGGTGAATAGGGGGGCGTGACAGGGGGTAATCAGGGGGGTGATGAGGGGTTAATAAGTGACGGGGGGTTGATGGGGGGGTCTGTGTGGTGGTTGGTGCACTTACATATGTTTCCTCTGGTGGTCCCTGGAGTGGCTGGCCAAGTTTAATAGTGTCCGGCAAAGGATATATTTTGTTCTGGGGTGAAATTTAATTGCCCAAATAGCAGTCCCCTAAAGCTAGTGTCCCAGCAGTGGCTGGCCAAGTTTAATAGTGTCCGGCAAAGGATATATTTTGTTCTGAGGTGAAATTAAATTGCCAAAATAGCAATACCCTAAATCTTGTGTCCCAGCAGTATCAGGTCAAGTTTAATAGTGTCCTGCAAAGAATATATTTTTTTCTGGAGTGAAATTCAGTTGCAAAAATAGAAATACCGCAAATCTTGTGTTCCAGCTGTGAGTGGACAAGTTTCATAGTGTCCGTCAAAGGATATATTATTTTCTGTGGTGAAATTCAGTTGCAAAAATAGAAATACCGTAAATCGGGTGTTCAAGCTGTGACTGGACAAGTTTCATAGTGTCCGTCAAAGGATATATTATTTTCTGTGGTGAAATTCAGTTGCAAAAATATAAAATAAAGAAAATCTGGTGTTCCAGCTGTGACTGGACAAGTTTCATAGTGTCCGTCAAAGGATATATTATTTTCTGGGGTAAAATTCAGTTGCAAAAATAGAAATGCTGAAAATCTGGTGTTCCAACTGTGACTGGACATGTTTCATAGTGTCTGTCAAAGGATATATTTTTTTCTGGGGTGAAATTCAGTTGCAAAAATAGAAATACCGTAAATCTGGTGTTCCAGCTGTGACTGGACAAGTTTCATAGTGTCCGTCAAAGGATATATTATTTTCTGTGGTGAAACTCAGTTGCAAAAATAGAAATACCGTAAATCTGGTGTTCCAGCTGTGACTGAACAAGTTTCATAGTGTCCGTCAAAGGATATATTATTTTCTGGAGTGAAATTCAGTTGCAGAAATAGAAATACCGTAAATCGGGTGTTCCAGCTGTGACTGGACAAGTTTCATAGTGTCCGTCAAAGGATATATTATTTTCTGGGGTAAAATTCAGTTGCAAAAATAGAAATACTGAAAATCTGGTGTTCCAACTGTGACTGGACATGTTTCATAGTGTCTGTCAAAGGATATATTGTTTTCTGGGGTGAAATTCAGTTGCAAAAATAGAAATACCGTAAATCTGGTGTTCCAGCTGTGACTGGACAAGTTTCATAGTGTCCGTCAAAAGATATATTATTTTCTGTGGTGAAACTCAGTTGCAAAAATAGAAATACCGTAAATCTGGTGTTCCAGCTGTGACTGAACAAGTTTCATAGTGTCCGTCAAAGGATATATTATTTTCTGGGGTGAAATTCAGTTGCAAAAATAGAAATACCGTAAATCTGGTGTTCCAGCTGTGACTGAACAAGTTTCATAGTGTCCGTCAAAGGATATATTATTTTCTGGAGTGAAATTCAGTTGCGAAAATAGAAATACCTCAAATCGGGTGTTCCATCTGTGACTGGACAAGTTTCATAGTGTCCGTCAAAGGATATATTATTTTCTGTGGTGAAATTCAGTTGCAAAAATAGAAATAAAGTAAATCTGGTGTTCCAGCTGTGACTGGACAAGTTTGATAGTGTCTGTCAAAGGATATATTATTTTCTGGGGTAAAATTCAGTTGCAAAAATAGAAATACTGAAAATCTGGTGTTCCAACTGTGACTGGACATGTTTCATAGTGTCTGTCAAAGGATATATTGTTTTCTGGGGTGAAATTCAGTTGCAAAAATAGAAATACCGTAAATCTGGTGTTCCAGCTGTGACTGGACAAGATTCATAGTGTCCATCAAAGGATATATTATTTTCTGTGGTGAAACTCAGTTGCAAAAATAGAAATACCGTAAATCTGGTGTTCCAGCTGTGACTGAACAAGTTTCATAGTGTCATTCAAAGGATATATTATTTTCTGGAGTGAAATTCAGTTGCAGAAATAGAAATACCGTAAATCTGGTGTTCCAGCTATGACTGGACAAGTTTCATAGTGTCCATCAAAGGATATATTATTTTCTGTGGTGAAATTCAGTTGCAAAAATAGAAATAAAGTAAATCTGGTGTTCCAGCTGTGACTGGACAAGTTTGATAGTGTCTGTCAAAGGATATATTATTTTCTGGGGTAAAATTCAGTTGCAAAAATAGAAATACTGAAAATCTGGTGTTCCAACTGTGACTGGACATGTTTCATAGTGTCCGTCAAAGGATATATTATTTTCTGTGGTGAAACTCAGTTGCAAAAATAGAAATACCGTAAATCTGGTGTTCCAGCTGTGACTGAACAAGTTTCATAGTGTCCGTCAAAGGATATATTATTTTCTGGAGTGAAATTCAGTTGCAGAAATAGAAATACCGTAAATCGGGTGTTCCAGCTGTGACTGGACAAGTTTCATAGTGTCCGTCAAAGGATATATTATTTTCTGGGGTAAAATTCAGTTGCAAAAATAGAAATACTGTAAATCTGGTGTTCCAGCTGTGACTGGACATGTTTCATAGTGTCCGTCAAAGGATATATTGTTTTCTGGGGTGAAATTCAGTTGCAAAAATAGAAATACCGTAAATCTGGTGTTCCAGCTGTGACTGGACAAGTTTCATAGTGTCCGTCAAAGGATATATTATTTTCTGGGGTGAAATTCAGTTGCCAAAATAGAAATACCGTAAATCTGGTGTTCCAGCAGTGACTGGCCAAGTTTCATAGTGTCCGTCAAAGGATATATTATTTTCTGGGGTGAAATTCAGTTGACAAAATAGAAATACCGTAAATCTGGTGTTCCAGCTGTGACTGGACAAGTTTCATAGTGTCCGTCAAAGGATATATTATTTTCTGGGGTGAAATTCAGTTGCCAAAATAGAAATACCGTAAATCTGGTGTTCCAGCTGTGACTGGACAAGTTTCATAGTGTCCGTCAAAGGATATATTATTTTCTGGGGTGAAATTCAGTTGCCAAAATAGAAATACAGTAAATCTGGTGTTCCAGCTGTGACTGGACAAGTTTAATAGTGTCCGTCAAAGGATATATTATTTTCTGGGGTGAAATTCAGTTGCCAAAATAGAAATACTGTAAATCTGGTGTTCCAGCTGTGACTGGACATGTTTCATAGTGTCTGTCAAAGGATATATTTTGTTCTGGGGTGAAATTCAGTTGCCAAAATAGAAATACCGTAAATCTGGTGTCCCAGCTGTGGCTGGACAAGTTTCATAGTGTCCGTCAAAGGATATATTATTTTCTGGGGTGAAATTCAGTTGACAAAATAGAAATACAGTAAATCTGGTGTTCCAGCTGTGACTGGACAAGTTTCATAGTGTCCGACAAAGGATATATTTTGTTCTGGGGTGAAATTCAGTTGCCAAAATAGAAATACCGTAAATCTGGTGTTCCAGCTGTGACTGGACAAGTTTAATAGTGTCCGTCAAAGGATATATTATTTTCTGGGGTGAAATTCAGTTGCCAAAATAGAAATACCGTAAATCTGGTGTTCCAGCTGTGACTGGACAAGTTTCATAGTGTCCGTCAAAGGATATATTATTTTCTGGGGTGAAATTCAGTTGCACAAAATAGAAATACAGTAAATCTGGTGTTCCAGCTGTGACTGGACAAGTTTCATAGTGTCCGTCAAAGGATATATTATTTTCTGGGGTGAAATTCAGTTGCCAAAATAGAAATACCGTAAATCTGGTGTTCCAGCTAGTGACTGGACAAGTTTCATAGTGTCCGTCAAAGGATATATTATTTTCTGGGGTGAAATTCAGTTGCAAAAATAGAAATACAGTAAATCTGGTGTTCCAGCTGTGACTGGACAAGTTTCATAGTGTCCGTCAAAGGATATATTATTTTCTGGGGTGAAATTCAGTTGCAAAAATAGAAATACTGTAAATCTGGTGTTCCAGCTGTGACTGGACATGTTTCATAGTGTCCGTCAAAGGATATATTATTTTCTGGGGTGAAATTCAGTTGCCAAAATAGAAATACCGTAAATCTGGTGTTCCAGCTGTGACTGGACAAGTTTCATAGTGTCCGTCAAAGGATATATTATTTTCTGGGGTGAAATTCAGTTGCAAAAATAGAAATACCGTAAATCTGGTGTTCCAGCTGTGACTGGACAAGTTTCATAGTGTCCGTCAAAGGATATATTATTTTCTGGGGTGAAATTCAGTTGCAAAAATAGAAATACCGTAAATCTGGTGTTCCAGCTGTGACTGGACAAGTTTCATAGTGTCCGTCAAAGGATATATTATTTTCTGGGGTGAAATTCAGTTGCCAAAATAGAAATACCGTAAATCTGGTGTTCCAGCTGTGACTGGACAAGTTTCATAGTGTCCGTCAAAGGATATATTATTTTCTGGGGTGAAATTCAGTTGCAAAAATAGAAATACCGTAAATCTGGTGTTCCAGCTGTGACTGGACAAGTTTGATAGTGTCCGTCAAAGGATTTATTATTTTCTGGGGTAAAATTCAGTTGCAAAAATAGAAATACCGTAAATCTGGTGTTCCAACTGTGACTGGACATGTTTCATAGTGTCCGTCAAAGGATATATTGTTTTCTGGGGTGAAATTCAGTTGCAAAAATAGAAATACCGTAAATCTGGTGTTCCAGCTGTGACTGGACAAGTTTCATAGTGTCCATCAAAGGATATATTATTTTCTGTGGTGAAATTCAGTTGCCAAAATAGAAATACAGTAAATCTGGTGTTCCAGCTGTGACTGGACAAGTTTGATAGTGTCCGTCAAAGGATATATTATTTTCTGGGGTAAAATTCAGTTGCAAAAATAGAAATACTAGTAAATCTGGTGTTCCAGCTGTGACTGGACATGTTTCATAGTGTCCGTCAAAGGATATATTGTTGTTCTGGGGTGAAATTCAGTTGCAAAAATAGAAATACACGTAAATCTGGTGTTCCAGCTGTGACTGGACAAGTTTCATAGTGTCCAGTCAAAGGATATATTATTTTCTGTGGTGAAATTCAGTTGCCAAAATAGAAATACCGTAAATCTGGTGTTCCAGCTGTGACTGGACAAGTTTCATAGTGTCCGTCAAAGGATATATTATTTTCTGGGGTGAAATTCAGTTGACAAAGATAGAAATACTGTAAATCTGGTGTTCCAGCTGTGACTGGACAAGTTTCATAGTGTCCGTCAAAGGATATATTATTTTCTGGGGTGAAATTCAGTTGCAAAAATAGAAATACCGTAAATCTGGTGTTCCAGCTGTGACTGGACAAGTTTCATAGTGTCCGTCAAAGGATATATTATTTTCTGGGGTGAAATTCAGTTGCAAAAATAGAAATACCGTAAATCTGGTGTTCCAGCTGTGACTGGACAAGTTTGATAGTGTCCGTCAAAGGATATATTATTTTCTGGGGTGAAATTCAGTTGCAAAAATAGAAATACTGAAAATCTGGTGTTCCAACTGTGACTGGACATGTTTCATAGTGTCTGTCAAAGGATATATTGTTTTCTGGGGTGAAATTCAGTTGCAAAAATAGAAATACCGTAAATCTGGTGTTCCAGCTGTGACTGGACAAGTTTCATAGTGTCCGTCAAAAGATATATTATTTTCTGGGGTGAAACTCAGTTGCAAAAATAGAAATACCGTAAATCTGGTGTTCCAGCTGTGACTGGACAAGTTTCATAGTGTCCGTCAAAGGATATATTATTTTCTGGGGTGAAATTCAGTTGCAAAAATAGAAATACCGTAAATCTGGTGTTCCAGCTGTGACTGAACAAGTTTCATAGTGTCCGTCAAAGGATATATTATTTTCTGGAGTGAAATTCAGTTGCAAAAATAGAAATACCGTCAAATCTGGTGTTCCAGCTGTGACTGGACAAGTTTCATAGTGTCCGTCAAAGGATATATTATTTTCTGTGGTGAAATTCAGTTGCAAAAATAGAAATAAAGTAAATCTAGTGTTCCAGCTGTGACTGGACAAGTTTGATAGTGTCCGTCAAAGGATATATTATTTTCTGGGGTAAAATTCAGTTGCAAAAATAGAAATACTGAAAATCTGGTGTTCCAACTGTGACTGGACAAGTGTCATAGTTTCTGTCAAAGGATATATTGTTTTCTGGGGTGAAATTCAGTTGCAAAAATAGAAATACCGTAAATCTGGTGTTCCAGCTGTGACTGGACAAGATTCATAGTGTCCATCAAAGGATATATTATTTTCTGTGGTGAAATTCAGTTGCAAAAATAGAAATAAAGTAAATCTGGTGTTCCAGCTGTGACTGGACAAGTTTGATAGTGTCCGTCAAAGGATATATTATTTTCTGGGGTAAAATTCAGTTGCAAAAATAGAAATGCTGAAAATCTGGTGTTCCAACTGTGACTGGACATGTTTCATAGTGTCTGTCAAAGGATATATTGTTTTCTGGGGTGAAATTCAGTTGCAAAAATAGAAATACCGTAAATCTGGTGTTCCAGCTGTGACTGGACAAGTTTCATAGTGTCAGTCAAAGGATATATTATTTTCTGTGGTGATACTCAGTTAAAAAAATAGAAATACCGTAAATCTGGTGTTCCAGCTGTGACTGAACAAGTTTCATAGTGTCCGTCAAAGGATATATTATTTTCTGGGGTGAAATTCAGTTGCAAAGATAGAAATACTGTAAATCTGGTGTTCCAGCTGTGAGTGGACAAGTTTCATAGTGTCCGTCAAAGGATATATTATTTTCTGGGGTAAAATTCAGTTGCAAAAATAGAAATACTGAAAATCTGGTGTTCCAACTGTGACTGGACAAGTGTCATAGTTTCTGTCAAAGGATATATTGGTTTCCGGGGTTAAATTCAGTAGCAAAAATAGAAATACAGTAAATCTGGTGTTCCAGCTGTGACTGGACCAGTTTCATAGTGTCCGTCAAATATATATTATTTTCTGGGTTGAAATTCAGTTGCAAAAATAGAAATACCACAAATCTGGTGTTCTAGATGTGACTGGACAAGTTTCATAGTGTCAGTCAAACGATATATTATTTTCTGGGGTGAAATTCAATTGCCAAAATAGCAATAACGTAAATCAGTGGTTTCAACTGTGGCTGGCTAAGTTTAATAGTTTCTGCAAAAGGTTAGATTTTGTTCTGGGGTGAAATTATATTGCAAAAATAGCAATCCCCTAAATCTGGTGTCCCAGCAGTGGCTGGCCAAGTTTAATAGTGTCCGGCAAAGGATATATTTTGTTCTGGCGTGAAATTCAATTGCCAAAATAGCAATACCGTTAATCCGTGGTTCCAGCTGTGGTTGGCCACGTTTAATACTGTCCGGCAAAGGATAGATTTTAAATTGTTTGGTGAAATATTAGCATTTTTACCAGGTACAAACCCCTGCACTGCATAACTGACACGGAACTTACAATTGGCGGTTACATTCTTGCATGAAATAAAGCCTATTTGGGCTGTGAAGCCAAATGTAGTCGCGAATAACAGTTTTTTTTATTTTAAATTTTTTTAGGTAAATTAGTGTAGACCCCAAAACATTGGGAAAATATAAAAAATAAAACAAAGTGTAGGTGCACGGTAGTATAACAGTGGTTGGTTGAGGCCGGTATACATGTCTATTCTGCATAAGGTACAAACAAGTCCTATGGGATCCATGCCTGGTTCTTTTTAATAAACAAAAGCTTGCCCACATTGTCTGCGGACAGGCGGTAGCGCTTGTCTATGATAATGCCACCAGCCATGCTAAACACACGTTCAGACAATACAGTGGCACCTCCAAGGCGTAAAGGGCAACCTCAGGACATGTGCCCAATTTGATGGCCCAGAAGTTGAATGGGGCAGACCCAGTGGCGTAGCTAGAAATGATTGGGCACCACAGCAAATTTTTGAATGGGGCCCCCCTCCCCCAGTCATTTTTGCGCAAACCCCTTACTTTCATGCCACCATGCCTGTGGCTACTATAGATCGCTCTTTCAGACCAGGTCCAGCAGCTGTTCCATTCGCTTTCTACATTGTCTATATTGCCACGGTATATAATTTCATTGTATAATACTGTTAGTCCTCCTCCTGGATGAGCCCTTTCTAGGTCATGGCCCCAAAGCAGTTGCTTCCCCTGCTTCCCCTGTAGTTATTCCCCTAGGCAGACCCATCAGTCAGTACGTGTACTGTTCCACCATGTTGCTGAAATGCAGCCTCCTGCTAAGATGTTCCAGATCTGCTGGTGGTGCAGGTTGTTGTGGCATGATGACAAAGCTTTCCCACATTTCACCAATGCTAACCCAGCCTTCTGAGGTGCTGATGGTGACCCAGCTGCCCGTGAGCTGGCTTGGGTGCCACCCTGCTGAGTAGTGTTGAGCGCGAATATTCGAATAGCGAATTTTTTTAGCGAATATCGGCACTTCGCTAATTCGCGAATATTTTGAATATAGCGCTATAAATTCGCTATTTCGAATATTCGTTTTTTTGTTTTTTTTTTGTTATATTTTTTTCTTTCCCACTTCCCAACAGCAGTTCTTACCTGTCCTGAGGATTCCTGGCTTCCTGGCTGCTCTAGTCAGTGCCCATTGCCGCTTTTGCCGACTTCCGTGCTCATGGAGCGTCCCCAACCATGGGAACGTCTCCATATACTAAAATGTACTGTCGGATTTAAGGAATTACGTTGAAATCGCAATGCGATTAATTTAAGTTATATTAATCGCATTGCGATTACAACTTAGCACTGCTATCTCTTACATAGGCTAGAATTAACGAATATGGAATATAGCACTAGCAGTGCTAAGTTGAAATCGCAATGCTATTACTTCAAGTTAAATTAATCGCATTGCGAATTCAACTTAGCAGTGCTGCTATATTCCATATTCGTTAACTTCTTTCATTCTAGCAAACTGACCCATTATAAACCCAGCTCTAAGTTGAAATCGCAATGCGATTAATATAACTTGAATTAATCGCATTGTGATTTCAACGTAATTCCTCAAATCCGACAGTACATTTTAGTATATGGAGACGTTCCCATGGTGATGGGGACGCTCCATGAGCAAGGAACTTTATGTTTGGCTTGGTAGAATTAGCGAAGATGACGGATATGACGAATGTATTCGTCATATTCCTCAAAACGAAGATAACGAAGTATTCTACATCTTCGTTTTAGCAATCTATTCGTCAACTTCGCTAATTCTAGCAATCAAATAGGAAGGTTGACTATAGAGACAGCTGTGTTAAATTCGCTATGCGATTTTTTTTTTTTTTTAATAGAATAATTATATTACTTGATATAATTATTATAATTATTCTATTTATTAAAAAAAAATATAAATAATCGCATAGCGAATTAAACACAATTGTCTCTATAGTCAACCTTTCTATTTGATTGCTAGAATTAGCGAAGTTGACGAATAGATTGCTAAAACGAAGATGTAGAATACTTCGTTATCTTCGTTTTGAGGAATATGACGAATACATTTGTCATATCCGTCATCTTCGCTATAATTCTAGATACTAAACCAATAGGAAAGTAGCCTTAAGTTAAAATCGCAATACGCGATTATTTAAATCGCATATTAATCGCGGTAACTAGAATAATGACGAATATTCGATTTCGACGAATATGAAACGAATATTCATTTGAATATTCGCGAATTTCGTCGAAATCGAATATGGCACCTGCCGCTCATCACTACTGCTGAGAACACGGTTCCTCTTCATCCTCCTCATCCTACTTATCCTCCTCATTCTCCAGAACTGTGCCCTGGCTGGACAATTGTGTTCCAGGCCAGGGACTATGTTGGTACAGGAACCCACCCTTCGAGCCACTAGGATGTCACTGGCCTTAAAGGGAACCTGTCACCTGGATTTTGTGTATAGAGCTAGGCACATGGGCTTCTAGATGGCTGCTAGCATATTTGCAATTTCCAGTCCCCATAGCTCTCAGTGCTTTTATTATGTCAAAAAAACGATTTGATAGATATGCAAATGAACCTTAGATGAGTCCTGCTTTTTGAGATGAGTCAAGCGTCCTCTGTTTCCGGAGCCCAGGCATGCCCACTGTGAAGAAGCCAGCACCACCCCGCATCCTCTGACTCTCCTCCTTGCTCCCCGACGTCATAAAGCTAGATCGCCGTAATCTCGCGATGCGCGAGCTAGCGCATGCGCAGTTCGTTCCCTGAGACTGATGCTAGCCCAGGGAAGGAACTATGTCGGCACTGCACATGCGCTAGCTCGTTTATCGCGAGATTACGGCGATCTAGCTTTATGACGTTATGTTTTAACACTGGGCAAAATCATGGATAGTGATGAGCGGCAGGTGCCATATTTGATTTCGACGAAATTCGCGAATATTCGAAAGAATATTCGAAAGAATATTCATTTCATATTCATCAAAATCGAATATTCGTCATTATTCTAGTTATCGCGATTAATATGCGATCTAAATAATCACGTATTGCAATTTTAACTTAGGCTACTTTCCTATTGGTTTCATATCTAGAATTATAGCGAAGATGACGAATATGACGAATGTATTCGTCATATTACTCAAAACGAAGATAACAAAGTATTCTCCATCTTCGTTTTAGCTACCTATTCGTCAACTTCGCTAATTCTAGCAATCAAATAGGAGGGTTGACTATAGAGACAGCTGTGTTTAATTTGTTATGCGATTATATTACTTTGCTTTTTTTAATAGAATAATTATATTACTTGATAATTATTGTAATTATTCTATTTATTAAAAAAGATATATATATATATATAATCGCATAGCGAATTAAACACAGCTGTCTCTATAGTCAACCTTCCTATTTGATTGCTAGAATTAGCGAAGTTGACGAATAGGTTGATAAAACGAAGAGGGAGAATACTTCGTTATCTTCGTTTTGAGGAATATGACGAATACATTCGTCATATTCGCTAATTCTACCAAGCCAATAACGTCTCCATACTAAAATGTACTGTCGGATTTGAGAATTACGTTGAAATCGCAATGCGATTAATATAACTTGATTTAATCGCATTGCGATTTTTACTTAGACCTGGTTTACTATGGTTGTCAGAATTAACGAATATGATGAATGTATTTGTCATATTCCTCAAAACGAAGATTAATTCAAGTTATATTACAACTTAGCACTGCTATCTTACATATTAGGCTAGAATTAACAAATATGGAATATAGCAGCAGTGCTAAGTAAAAATCGCAATGCGATTACGTCAAGTTATATTAATCACATTGCGATTTCACCTTAGAGCTGGGTTTATAATGGGTCAGTTAACGAATATGGAATATATTATAGCAGTGCTAATTGATATTACAATGTGATTAATATAACTTGGAGTAATCGCATTGCGATTTCTACTTAGCACTGCTGCTATATTCCATATTCTTTAATTCTAGCCTAATATGTAAGATAGCAGTGCACTGCTAAGTTGTAATCGCAATGCGATTAATATAACTTGAATTAATCGCATTGCGATTTCAACGTAATTCTCAAATCTGACAGTACATTTTAGTATATGGAGACATTCCCATGGTGATGGGGACGCTCCATGAGCACGGAAGTCGGCAGAAGCGGCAACAGGCACTGACTGGAGCAGCCAGGAAGCCAGGAATCCTCAGGACAGGTAAGAACTACTTTTGGGAAGTGGGAAAGAAAAAAATATAACTAAAAAAAAAAACGAATATTCGAAATAGCGAATTTATAGCGCTATATTCGAAATATTCGCAAATTAGCAAAGTGACGATATTCATGATAAAAATTCGCTATTCGAATATTCACGCTTAACACTAATCATGGACTGGAAAGGTACCAAACATAGGGTTTTGTAGAAAACATTGTCTTGGTATATTAGAAATTGGTCCAATGTCAGCATGGACCAATTTGTCCCTGAAGTTATGGCTATATTTATAACAGCTCTGGAATTCCTGTATGTGAGGATAAGCTTGTTGTAGGATAAACCAGCTGTTTCGTACCATTTGGTGGATTTTGGGCAAAATCAGATGGTAGGTAGTGATACAAGGAATACGTTGAGTGTTAGTTTTAATACTGTTGGTTGTACAGGTCTCTAGAGTGTCACATCTAGTGAGTTGCGGTGGGTATCCCCTTTGGGTAAATTTGTTCCTCATTTTGGTTAATCTTGTTATTCGAGTGGTGGGATTAGTAACTATACGTTGGATTCTCATGAATTATGAGAGTGGGAGTGATCTTTTGGTTGCAACTGGTATAGTGCAGTAGACTGTTTCTATCAGTAGGATTGTTATGTAGATCAAATTGTAGATGGCCATCAGGGTCTTTTTGTACCAGTGTACCCAGAAAGCTAATTTCAGAGGTATTAACATGTATCGTAAATCCTAGTTTGGGGTATAAATTATTTAAATCAATGTACAATGAAAGTAGACTGGATTTGGAGCCCTCCCAGAGACAATAAATGTCATCTATGAATCTAAGCCAGATTTTGACGTGGTCGGTGAATAGTGGATGAGTGTATACATGGTTTTCCTCAAAATGGATCATGTAGGAATTAGCATAGGGCGGCGCCACATTATCCCCCATCACAGTCCCACATTTCTGGCCATTGTACTTGTCCCCAAATATGAAATAGTTTTCGTGTAGTACAAGGAATAGTAGTTGCATACAAAATTCCTGTTGTAATGTGGATAAAGTGCATTGAGATGAGAATAAATCAGATGCGGCCTCTAGACCTCTGTTATGTGAAAATGAAGTGTACAGACTGTTGACATCTATTGTAACTAGCAAGGTTTCTTGATAAATGGGGATATCCTGTAGTTTTGTTATGAAATCATTAGTGTCCAAGAGAAACGAGCATGAGGTTTTGATCAGAGGTGTTAATATGGGTATCAAGAAATATGGTGAGGGGTGATAGTATAGAATCCGTGGAGGCCCCGATAGGGCTGCCTGGTGGGTTTTGTAGGTTCTTATGAATTTTTGGGAGTATATAAAACACTGGAACAACTGGATGTTGTTTAGAGCACCCGAGTATAATGGAAGTCAATGGGAGAACCGGAGCATTAAACCAGGCACCCCTGCTCTGGAGAGGAGGGTGCCTGGTTCATAGAAAAAGGTCAGAAATTGATGGAAACACCATCAAAATGGTTCGGAAACAGCATGGGCAGGATGTCTGGATGCATCTTGGACTCCCAGGTCGCTGCTGGGAACGATGTTGTCTGAGTAGTAAGCAACTTTTACAGAATGACAATAAATACTCAGAAAACAAAAGATAACATTGATTTTAGAGGAAAAATAGTTAGGAAGCATTCTTTCCTGTATATTTACTTGTATAATATGAAGTGCAATTGCTGCCAAAAATTACAAGCAAGAGGCACTCCGATACAACCTGTATATCACATAAAGGAGGGCCTCATTCACATTGAGGTATACTTGTTCATGTAGTGGGATTCTTATCTCATAAAGCCTATGCACTAAGGGAAAGGGATGCCAAAAATGACAAGGAATCAACACTAGTGATGAGCGGCAGGTGCCATATTCGATTTCGACCAAATTCACGAATATTCGAATGAATATTCGTTTCATATTCGTCGAAATTGAATATTCGTCATTATTCTAGTTACCGCGATTAATATGCGATTTAAATAATCGCGTATTGCGATTTTAACTTAAGGCTACTTTCCTATTGGTTTAATATCTAGAATTATAGCGAAGATGACGGATATGACGAATGTATTCGTCATATTCCTCAAAACGAAGATAATGAAGTATTCTACATCTTCGTTTTAGCAATCTATTCGTCAACTTCGCTAATTCTAGCAATCAAATAGAAAGGTTGACTATAGAGACAACTGTGTTTAATTCGCTATGCGATTATTTATATATTTTTTTAATAAATAGAATAATTATAATAATTATATCAAGTAATATAATTATTCTATTAAAAAAAAATAAAAATCGCATAGCGAATTTAACACAGCTGTCTCTATAGTCAACCTTCCTATTTGATTGCTAGAATTAGCGAAGTTGACGAATAGATGCTAAAGCAGATGTAGAATACTCGTTATCTTCGTTTTGAGGAATATGACGAATACATTCGTCATATCCGTCATCTTCGCTAATTCTACCAAGCCAACCATTAAGTTCCTTGCTCATGGAGCGTCCCCATCACCATGGGAACGTCTCCATATACTAAAATTTACTGTCGGATTTGAGGAATTACGTTGAAATCGCAATGCGATTAATTCAAGTTATATTAATCGCATTGCGATTTCAACTTAGAGCTGGGTTTATAATGGGTCAGCTTGCTAGAATGAACGAAGTTAACGAATATGGAATATAGCAGCACTGCTAAGTTGAATTCGCAATGCGATTAATTTAACTTGAAGTAATCGCATTGCGATTTCAACTTAGCACTGCTAGTGCTATATTCCATATTCGTTAATTCTAGCCTATGTAAGATAGCAGTGCTAAGTTGTAATCGATATTCGCTAAAAAAATTCGCTATTCGAATATTCGCGCTCAACACTGATCAACACTCCAATGCACCCTTTGTTACACATAAAGGAGGGCATCATACACACCCTTTGAAAATTATGATTCATGGCCTGCTGATGACCCTCAAAAACATTTGAAGCAAGGGCCTGCTGATCTGACCATCTAAAACATTAGGGGAAAGGGACTGCTGCTGAGCTGACCTTCTAAAACATTAGGGGTGAAGGTCTGCTGGTGAGCTGACCCTCTAAAAGATTGTAAGTGAGGCCCTGCTGGTGAGCTGACCCTCTAAAAGATTGTAGGTGAGGGCCTGTAAGTGAGCTTACCCTGTAAAACATTATATGCTAGGGCATGCAGGTGAGCTGACCTTGTAAAACATTATATGCAAGAGCCTGCAGGTAAGCTGACCCTGTAAAAGACTGTAGGTGAGGGCCTGCTGGTGAGCTGACCCTCTAAAAGGTTAAAGATGAGGGCCTGCAGGTGAGCTGACCCTGTAAAACATTATATGCGAGGGCCTGCAGGTGAGCTGACCCTGTAAAACATTACATGCAAGGGCCTGCAGGTGAGCTGACCCTGTAAAAGATTGTAGGTAAGGGCCTGCTTGTGAGCTGACCATGTAAAAGGTTGTAAGTGAGGGTCTGCAGGTTAGCTGACCCTGTAAAACATTTTATGCGAGGGCCTTGGCTACTGAGACTAGACTTGGTGGAAAACAGGGTGGTGCATAACCGACTGGAAGCATTATCTGCTGCAATCCAACCAAACACCTGGTCGCACTGGACTGACTTCAAGAGTGGTGCCGTGCGCCACCCTGCAAACTGGGATATAAAGCTAGGTATCATGGATGATTGTTTTTCTTGTGCTCTGGCAGCAAGCACAGTTTCAAAGCGCCCAGGGCCATAGCCTCTGCATGCACCATCAGCATTACGGCCACTTCCCCGTCCCTTACTGCTCGCCTTCTTCATAATAAATGTTATATATGCTTGAAAGTATGTCACGCGTACAGTAGCGTAGGATTTGGAAGTGTATGTGCCAAAAAATGTAAAAAGGTATATGACATGTGGAAATGTCACACAGGAGATATCCCACAGATAATGGCAATGCTGTCACCAGCGGCTAATAAAAAATTACAGGGTATGTCACAGGTATTTGGGAGAGGTTCCACCGGTAATGTCACTGTCTGCAGCATCTACGGAAAAAGTACACTGTATGTCACAGATAAAAATTTTATGCGCACACGTTACATTGGAGATGTGGCACTGGTAATGTCACTGTCAGAAGTGGACACCGTCTATTGAAAAAGTACACTGTATGTCACAGATAAATTTTTTAAGCGCACACGTTACATTGCAGGTATTTCGCTGGTAATGTCACTGTCTGCAGAAAACACTGTCTACGGAAAAAGGACACTAAATGTCACAGATATTTTTTGGATGCGCACACTATACACTGTGTGGCCAACTAATGTTACTGTCCGCAGCAGA